>JAZDUA010000171.1:377500-977500 GCA_038098605.1 Gryllus longicercus | reverse complement strand
ACTACAAAATTAAAGATAGAGGGTTTTGCTTTAAACAAAAACTGTTCTAAAAAATAAGCTCAATATAAAAGGGTGAAACCAGTATTTTGGAACAAAATCGACGAGTTTTCACGTAATTTCTGGTTGAAATGAATATAATTATAAACAGATTGGTGAAGTTCTCTTTTTTGTTGATCTCTCTGAGATTGCGTGTTGAAAGTTGATTGTTGTAGCACCATTTTTGACCTGGCGTGTCCGCAGGCTGCTGCTGGAGCGCGGGCCTCACCGCGGGCGGGCGGCGTGGGCGGCGGTGGGGGTGGGGGCGGGGGCGGGCGAGGAGGACGCGGTGGGGGCGGAGCTGCGGGCGCTGGGGCGGCAGGCCGAGGGCGGCGCGGGGCGGGGCGCCTTCTCCGCCGCGGGCTTCTTCCCCGTGGGGCGTTCGCTGCTCACCGCCGTCGCCGCCACCGCCACCACCTACGTCGTCGTCATGCTGCAGGCCAGCGCCGGGGCCTAACAGGTGAGGAGTTCTCAACTCCGGAACAGGGTGATTACTTTGTTTCCGGGCGTATCGACTGCTGTGATCAGTAGCTCCGTAAATGTAGTGCCTGCTTTGTTCCTGGATTGATTGATTGTTAGTGATTCCGATCGCGTCAAATGCTAATATCATTAGTCCTGTAAGTGTAGTCCGTGTTTTTTCCTCGTGAGGTGGCTGTACTTTTCCCCCGCTGGATGGTGAGATCCGGCGCCGACCTGCCTGTCTGCTACCGTGATATTCCCCAATCAGGTACCTCGCACCAGCGGTGCACCGCCCCAACTGGGACAAACTCTAAGGTCCCGACGAGTCTCCCGGCTTTTGTGATAGTGTAGTGCATGTTAATGAAAGTGAGTGTAAGTAAGGGGAGAGGTGAACAAAGGAAAGGGAGGGAAAAAATGCGCCGTGTCCCGTTTGTTATGATACTGCTCCGACATTCACCTGGTTTTAATTGTGGAAACTATGGAAAACTATCGATCCGAGCTGCCGGCCGTAAGAATTTTCCTCCAGACAGTGGTTGAAAGAGAACAAGCCCTCTAAATATAGTAAAACGTCCGGCACCCGTCGGACTCAAAGCTTGGAACCTCACGGTCAGAGTTATTGCAGTGTAAAAAGATGTCTTGAGCGATCTCTACCGGTGACTAATATTAATCCGGTATCAGCAGGTTACGCGCAATACCCATCGCCGTATCACCCCTTGCGCCATGACCCCGTATTCTGCGAAAATCGGACCAAGTTGGAATAGGCTGGGCTTCACTCCTAAGGAATAATTTCTGAATTGCTGGCTTAGCTTGTAATGTGAAAATGCGTGCAGTTTAAAAGAAAATGATCTGAATTGTGAGTTAACAGTGCGTGATGGACGTCTTTAGTTCCGCCTTGAGAAATTCAGTTCTGCCAAAAATAATATTATTATTCTTTGTTCAGACTGAAATTTTACAGTTATAATTGTTGAATCGTAGATTCCAAAGTTTGGTTCAACTGCCCAGCAGCGTCAGGCCAAATATTTCAACCAAGTTATTGCGTTCTGCCTGTAACGGCATGAGTCTAAATAGTTCAGCAACATTCGAACTATTGTATCTGCAAACATGTTTTCAGCTTTACTAAAGCACCATTTCACTATCCGGGTATCCTTTAATCTACAATACAATTTGACTCCCGCAGCCACAAGATCAGAAAACTAACGCAGAAATCAACGGACGGGAACCCGCGGAAACGCGCCAAACTTTGAATGTGCGTAGATGAACTCCAAGGTTAATTTCCTGAGAATCAGCGAACACAATATTGAGCACAAATAACAGAAGGTAATAACTATGCGATTAATGTTACTTAGACGTGATTGCACGACTGTTGCTTCCTTAAATTATTCGAAATCGTTCTCTGTTAGACTCTTTTCTGTCAAACTATTTGACAACAAACTATTTTAGGACAAAATTCTTCAAAAATTGGGGTAGATAGGGTTAGACAGATGAATCCTGGAGAACGGAGCGTTTTCATCATCTTCTTCATTCACAGCAAAGCGTTATCTATACACTAAAAGTATCACGTGACAACAGTATTCTCAAAATTATGCCTGTTCTAAAGCTCATTGAATTATATACGACACTATATCTATCGTGTTCTTCTTCTCCGTGGCATTGAGTCGATATCTTCACGTGGGATTGACAAGGGATAATAACCTAGTATTCGACAGTTCAGGTTGTTTTTAATAGAATTAACGTCCATGTAACCAGTTAGACATATAAAATATGTACAATTACCATCACATAATTTGGCGTAAAGTTAACCAGTTGAATTACAATTGAAGCTGAATTAATACAGAATGCAGTGAAATTCAAGGATTCAAAACAGGTCAGTGATTCTATGCATGAAGTGAAGTAACAGGTAAATCTTTATGCTTTATAATTCAAGTTTGTTGTGAGATTTACAACAGAAAATATCAAGAAGACAAGTTTTTAATGAGTAAAATGTTCAATATCATACGTTAATTCATTCAATGTTACGATAGTAGAGTTTAATACAGTGTATTCATGTTTAGGCGGTAAAATGTTTACATTTCTGGAATGATCGTTTCATGCTATCAAATTATTTATCATGCAATGCCAATGCTCCACAGTAGAGTCTTGTGTGTACATTTGTGTATGTTTTGGTCAATTTTATTACATTGCTCGATTACTGTTATTATGTAAAACAGTGTTTTCTGGATTTACATTATGTACAATGAGTGTATAACGAGTGTATAATAATTTGAATAAATGACGTAATAACTTTTGTGATAATGAACCTAAAGAAACAAACCAAAATTTTAAAATCCAACTACTCATTTCAGTTCATAAATATTTCTTAAGAAAAATGTGAGAGAGCTTGAAGCTTAAAAATCATAAAAAATAGTACACTGCAATAGACGGTAATGCAGGGTACAATTTGTATGATATGTAATCTCCAATAAAAAGTCTACGGTACTCTGACACATTCACTTCATTTGTATCAAAAACACTGAAAAATCATCGTCATTTATTTCTTTATTAACTATCTCAATAAGAGAGGTAATCATTTAATATCAGCAGCTTTTCATTATTTATAGTAAGTCTTATTTCTTTCCATGGAAAATCCAAATGGTGTTTACTTTCATTCAGAGGGAACACTTTTGTCGATTAAATCTCATTCATAATTTGACGATAAGGAAAATACTCTAAAAAAATTGTATTTATTGAACGTGTAGAGACAGCAATACACTGTAACATTCCAATATCATTTTGGAAATAATTTCTGTAAAATATTACTTCTGTGTATTCTCTGCAAAATTGATTGCCACATGAACTCCGCGGTGAACACCTATTTGTGATTCATAAAATGTATCCGCTACGAAACTTATTGCTATATGAAAACGTCTAAGGTCGACAATTAAGGAAATGATTGTCATCTTTCATGACATGTATTTTCATTTCGGTCTATCAGAAAAAGGAAAGCACACATTAAATAAATCTCATAATTGTTTACAGAAAGAGATCAAATACTCATTCTTTTCAATGGATTTGAATTCTTTACATTTCTCGCAGTTATGAAGTGTATTTAGATTGCGTTCGTTTGAGTGAAGTTTACTCCGTTTTGTTTATAATTTTTTCAACTTATCCTTAACAAACTTTACCATTCTTTTTTATACGATTTTTGTCAAATTTGTTATGTGATTATTCTAATATCACAGATTTATTGGTTATGGGTCATCATTGTCGAGGAAAAGCGTAGCATAAATTTTAAGCTTCACGTAAACGTTCGTAAATAAATAGCAGTCATTTTTCTTTGGTGAAACAGGTCAGAGATCTTATGAAACACATCACTATCGAAATTTTAATTACCAATTCGTAACTGTAACTGCTGTTTATCTTATTAAAATGATGAGATTTTTTTACGCTAATGACGTTTGGCAAAGTGCAAGTTTCATATTTCTGATATGCCGTATAGTAAGTTTAAGAAATTTTGGCAGTTCAAGGGGTCAATGTAAACCTTTGGTACAGAAAATTATACAAACGACATCTTACCTTTATTCCTTGGTTATGAGTTGCCTTATTCTTTGGACAATGGAACAATTTACACATATGTTTCGCAGACACATATCAAATACCAAGGAATTAGTTCCTCAGTTGGCCTTCTCAGCTGCTATCTTTGTGACTTTGGCATCAGCTGCCATTTCTCTGGCAAATAGTATTTTGTGCAAAATGAAATCAATGGATGACATTTGTCATAAAGTGGAAACATCTTTGCATATTTTATACAGAAGTCGAAAGGAACTTCTGAAAAGGTGTAAAAAATATTCGTTTGGATTGATATTGCTTTATTCGACAATTCTCCTCATAGGTCTATTTTTGGAATTAAAAGCATTTATCAAGGTCACACGTCATTTTGGGTACTGAACCTATGTCAGTTACTTGCTCATGTTGTGGTTATTTCATTTATTTGGTGGTCTTATCTAATTAAAAATTGTATTCGTATTCTGTATACGGAATTTACTAAAGTGGCGGATGTTAAATCATATTCTCTAGTAAATATCAAATCCCCTCGAATAAAAAAAAAGGAAAGATCATGGATGACATCACTATCATTGAAACATGACAATGTCACTCATGCTACAAGATTGTTTGTTCTACGACAGGTTTATTCACAAATCTGTGATGTGATTACTACATTAAACCACGTGCATGGCCCGCCAATGTTCGGGATTTTATTGCAAATTGTAATCAATACATCTGCTACAGTATGTGTTCTAGTGTCAGTAATTGACAAGAATCAATTTATGGCTCACCTGCCTATGATTATTTGTAGAACGGTTTTGGGTGTGGGAGGCTTGTTTATATTAATAATGAATTGTGAAGATACAACGCGTCTATTCATTGGGATCAGAATACTAGCTGACAGGTACATATTATTACCGTTACATTACCATTCAGAATAGCACACTAGTTTGGGTTGAAAGTAAAAATGTTTTGGAGAACTATCAAAAAATTGAGTCAGAAAAGCTTTATTTTTCGGTCTAGATGCATACAACTGTTTTCAGTATATTTATCCACGTATATGTCAATAATAATATTTTATTGACAGATTAGTGAGTCCGGATGCGTCAACTGATAAGATCACTAGTACCGTAACTGTAGTGCATGTGTCTATCGCAGGGGTGGGGTGATCTTCCCCTGGCTGACGAGATCTGGCGCCGACCTACATGTCAGGTTGCGCGTTTTTCCCAACCAGGTATCTCTCACCAAGTGGGGTACCGCCCCAGCCAAGACAAGCTCTAAACTGACTGTTCATTCGACATGTGTGGTAATAAAGAGCATTTGAGTGCAAGTGTGTGTAAGTAATGTGTGATGATGGGACAAGGAAGAGGAAGGAAAGATGGCGCGCGGTCCATGGCCATTTGTTAGGGTACTGCTCCGGCATTCGCCTGGTGTTGATTGGAGAAATCATGGGAAAATACCGATCAGACCAGCCGACAGCTAGAATTCTCTTTCAGACAACGACTGAACTTTACCTAGCTATGAAGCTACTGTCAAAAATCATGCCATGTTTCAAAACTCCAGGATTTTTTCCCTTCAATCGCCATTTTTGGTCTAATTTAACTGGTATATTATTCCAGTTTTTTCAGGAAACGGCTCAGGGCGCGCTTATTGGGCGCTGCGGTCGGGGGAGGGCTGTAATATCGGTATCCAGTGCCTGTGTCCGGGGGGGGGGGGGCGATAGTGACAGTGTCAGACGCGTGTTGTGGACGATGAGGGCTGGGCCCTCGAGTTAGACCAATAGCCTCATAACTCATAGGGATCTGTGTCGCAAAAGGACAGAGTTTCTGTTTTGGAAGGTCAGAAATGTGTCCAGGCGCCAAGGTCACGCCTGAAAGATGTGAGAGCTGTCGCCTGTCAGGGAGTAGCCGGAGGGGGAGGTTTTCGGTCCGGCGCCCTATGGCTGCCTTCGCACGGGGCCACTCTGTGGCACCCCTTCACACACAGTGCCGGACCCCTTCACACACAGCCACCGGCGAGCGCCACTGTCAGAGACGAAGGATTTGTAAGTCCAACTTCTGTGGGTTCCAGCGGCCGCAATGCAGTCACCAGGCAAGAAGCCGGTAAAACCGCAGACACGGTTTTGCGCTGATAATGGTGATCGCCACTACGCACCAATGCAGCGTGACGTCGCCGCTCATGTGAATACCTTCATTTAAACCAATGCTTTGTCAGCAGTTGCGCCAATCGGAAGCGCTTTGGACTGAAGCCGTTTGAAGGGACCCTAAGTCGGCGGGGGAGGCATTCACATTACTTCTCTTTAAGTGTTATGCTAGGTGCAGTCTCGATGTGTCAACTCCCTTGTGTTGAAACGCCCCGCGTATGTAAGAGTGTCGGGGACAGATTGATTAGTGATTTCGAGCGCGTCAACTGTTAAGGTCCCGAAAGTGTAGGGTATAGGTCTATTGCAGGAGAAGGCAGTGATTTTCCGCCAATGGATGGCAAGGTCAGGCGTCGATCTACACGTCGACTTGCGGGATTTTCACCAACCAGGTATCTCCCACCACCTTAGCTGAATGAGCTCTGAGCTCTGTGCTGGACTTCCGACATGTGTGGTAGCGTAGTGCATGTAAGAATAAGTGTATGTAAATAAGGTGTGAAGAGAGGACAAGGAAGAGGAAAGAAAGATCACGCGCGGTCCGTGGCTCGTTTGTTGAGGTACTGCTCCGGCATTGGTCTGGTGTTGATCGGAGAAACCACGGAAAACTACCGATCATATTTAAAACTACTAACTAAGGAAATGATCGTCTGTCATGAAAATTGAGAAATAACTTTCAATACAGTTTTAATAAATAATTTTACGTCATGTCAAAAGATTTCTATTGTCAGCGTGATCACACATGTAGTGAATAAATATTACAGTGGTAAAACCTTAGTGTGTTGTTGTTAGAAGTAAAGATTAAATGCTCCATCATTTTGAATACCTAGTATTGTTCTGAAAATATTAGAATTTGCTTAGTAAGCTCGTTATAATAGCATATACTTGAAATAGCAAAAATGATATCAGTTTCATTATTGTGATAAACATTTAAAGTTGTCTTTCTCACTCATTGAATAACTAAAGAATAATTTAAAAAAATATTATCAATTTTTAAAGTGTTGAACTGTTTTTGGTCGGCACGCCTGGTCGGCACGCCTGGGGCTCAACTGGTTATCTGACAAACGCAGCAACACGGAGTTTAGCATCGCCTAATTACTGCCTCAACATGAAGCTAACGACGTGAGTGCTGCCGTGAAACTCAGGGTCCGGGTAGTCGACTGCATCTCTCCACCAGAGAGCATGCCCGCTTGTGCGGCGATCATGCTTCCTCCTGTCGGGTGGTTTCGACGCAGGTTTGGCGCGGCCTTTGCGTCGCCGTTGCCGAGTGTTGACCAGCGCCGAGTGGTCCACCGCTGGTGAACTCTCCCGAGTGGCGGCCAAGCTGCCCATGTTTTCGTCGTGTCGGTGCCGTGCTCTCACGGCGGGCCTCGAGAGCGGCCGCGATAAGGGTCGAGTTAGGTTAACTGATCACGGTGATTTACTGAGAGGGTCCACCTAAACCGCTCTTCTAGAAACGTTTTGTATTCATTTGCATTAGAATGAATTAAGTGTGCTTTATTGCACATTTGTAGCTGTTATGTTGAAGTTTTTTCTTCATTGAAAGTTGAGTAAGGCAAATATATTATTTTATAATTTAATTCAAATTTACCCATCAACAAAATAAATAAATAAGTGTACGAAATCAGGAAATTTATTAATATTTATTGACTGATTCATTTCCACAATTTATGATGCTTCAACTTAAATTCTAATATTTTAAAACCTTGGGTTCAGTGGGAATAACCGATTCAAAGCTTTTTAAGTTAGGTGGTAAGTGGATCAAGTTAACCACTCAGAAATCTTACTTTACATAATATCTTATTCTTTCTAGTTAAAGGTCCTCGGAGAGAGAGGAAAAACCACCATCGGGATTGTACAGAGAAGTACCGATTAAGATGACACAATGGTGAGCACAACGGTTGCCACTGCAGTGTCTCCGACCGCAAGTGTCTAAAGTTCGAGTTTTGACGCTGAGGTTTACAATAAAAATATAGCTTCACCAATATAAACTTATAACTTATTCCCGGCTAGAAGGAGCTTCGCAAAGATAAATACAATTTCAAGGGATAAAAGTAAAGGGAATCGGCGCCTGACATCACGTTCAAACGGGGGAGGATCTCCAACACGCCCAGGATATGACATCCTCAAAACCCACTAAACTAACGACCAAAGTAGTTGACGCACGTGGAAACTAGGTTTTTCCAACACGCGAGACGCGTTGGGGTAAAGATGTTAATTTGGAATACTTAACAACAGAAGCAGTTACTTTCAGACTGCGATTGGAACGAGCGAGGCGCTGGCGGCGGCGACACAAATTAGACGCTCTAAAGCAAGAGTTTGTCTCTGGTGGCGGGCTGGACGATAGAAGTTCTAGTTCATGTGCTTGGATTTGCGTTTAGGCTGCTGTAGGCACGTGCCGTGCTCATAGTGGCGGGGATGGACGTCTGAAGTTTGTAATAAAAACGCTTGGCTTTACATTGAGGCTGCTGCTGGCGTGGGTCAAGGTTAGACGTTCTAGAACAAGTATGTGTTTTTGACTTTAAACTGCTACTGATACATGTCGTTGGTGGCGGGAACGGATATTAAAAATTCTAGTAAAAGTATTTGGCTTTATTTTTAGGCTGATAATGGCACGTGAACGGCCCTGCCAGCAGGGAAAGCGGGCACGTGCGAACCGCAGAGTTCAGGGTTGCATTGGAAGTTCTAATTAAAGTTATTGGTATTGCCATTTGACTGCTCCTTGCACGTTAGGTGGCGCTGGCTGGGGGAACGGGCATTAGAAGATTTTGTGCAACTGCTTGGCTTTGCCTTTTGGCTGCTATTAGCACGAGCGTAATGGCGCTCAAGCTGGGATGGACGTTAGAAGTTCTATTGAAAGTACTTGACTCTGTCTTTAGGCAGCTGCTGACCCGTGCGTGGCACAGACGGTGATAGGGACGTGAGAAGTTGAAGTCCAAGTGATTGGCTTTGCCCTTAGGCTGCTGCTGGCACGTGCATGGCGCAGGCGGTGGGACGGACGTGAGACGTTCTAGTGAAATATCTTTGCCCTTAGGCTGCTGCTGGCCCGTGCGTGGCGCTGGCGGTTGGGACGGACGTTAGAAGTTCTAATGCAAGTGTTTGGATTTGCCTTTAGGCTTCTGCTGGCCCGTGCGTGGCGCTGGCGACGCGAGGGGCGGCGGGGCGTGGACCCCGTGGCTCTGGAGCTTCGCGCACTCGCCCGCCAGGCGGCAGCAGCGGCGGCGGCGGGTGGCGGCGTCTTCTCGGCCGCCGGCGTGCTGCCCCTGCGCCGCCCCCTCCTCACCGCCGCCGCCACCACCGCCGCCTCCTACGCCGTCATCATGCTGCAGGCCAGGGCCGGTTAGACAGATCACGTACGTCCGGATCGACAAGAAAAAGTGTTCTTCGCGAACAGATTGCCTTCTTTTCCCTTCATGTGGCAAGTGAATGCTATTCAGCGTCGCGCCTTCACCATTAGTATGTTGCTGAGTACAGAAATCTAGTGAAAATACCCACCAAAGTTTACATTAGTGACCTGAAGAAACTTTTTTTCTGAAGAAGTTTGTCTTTGGCGAAATAATGTACAGATCTACTAACTGTAGGTGATATCACATGCTCTTTACGTAATGACATCATATGTTAGCATAAAATATTTGTAAGCTCGTTTGCAGATGTCAACTAAATATTCATGCAACGCATACATAATTCACATGCAAACACATATCTACATTCTGCTAATAATGTCGTTGATTTCGTTTGAAAGAAAAAAAATACTATTTAGATTTTTTTCACTTTTAGTGATTGTTCTGAAAATCCATGAGCATGATTACTACTGCAACTTCTCAGTAAAAAATATGCTCTCTTTTCCCAGAAATTACGCATTTATCGTGCTCATGGCACTTTCACCCATCACTAAAAAATACTTTGTCATGATGTATGGGGGCGAAAACACCATCGACTTCATGACATCTTCTGAAAACACCAAAACCCCTGATATCCTTACCACATAGAAGCAGTACATTGTGTAACCGCATTATAGTGCTTTTACAATTTCTATTGTTCCACAAGTGTGTGAATATTGCTGATTATTTCGTTAATATCATCTTTTCCAAGAGAGTGAGAAACAGAATTAATTGACACAAATCAGAAGAATATTGATATACATATTACATAAGCTCGAAAAATCGTTGGAAAAATTGGACTAATTTATATAAAAACTAATGTGGTGAATTTACAAATAAAATAAAAAACATCATCTTTATCAATATTAATTTTCAATGATAACCAAATTTTGACGCCTTTGTTAACACAACATAGCAAAGTTAGAAACTAGAAATGTTTACTTAAGAGTAAGAGAAAACTGATGAGCAACGGTAAACGAACACAATATTTGATTCTTGATGCAAGAACAATGTGTTTCACATTGTAATTCAGTTCTCTATTTACCACGCACCAAAGTTCTAAGTATGATGGAATGGTATTCATTTTAGAGACAGATTCTGAACATAAAGACCACACAATATGTTGGCTTTGAAGGATGAGCCATGGCCCTTGTGGATCTTTGCATTTGCACCCCTGCCTCCAATGCTTTCATGAAACTGTTTTGTGCACCTAACTAATTTTAATTAAACAGAATTTAACTATTACATTAGTAATACTTTTTGCAAATAATATATATTTTTAATAATCTGAAAATAATATTAGTTCAAACAGTACATTACAAGTGTATGTACAATATTTTAAAACAAACTTAGTAATATTTAACTTTACTTATATTTCAATGTGATTATTGGTAGAGTTAAAATAGTAAATAATTTTTATCTAAAGTATATACTTTAATTTTATCTATGACATACGTTATGGTAATGTAGCTAATTCATGTTACATAAATTAATAAAAACCGTGTAATTATAAAATTAATTGTAAATGTGAAGTAAGAAAATATATTGTTTTATTTCAAATGTACCAATAGATTACTGTTTTGACATTTTAAGATATCTAGTTTTCATATTTGCACGTACCTTGTAAATGTAAAACGCGCTACAGTTGTAAATAAAGGGAATATTTAAATTAACAATCAACGGATTTGTAATCAGTGGTTTTCCTTAATTACTGCGACATTCCCATTCAAGTGACAAGTCATGACTTTCTCGTATTTGTTCAATTATACAAAATATTGGCAAAATTCTGATCTTAATTATAATAATAACATTCTGAGATATATTTCTTGATACTTATTTTCTTTCTGTTCATAATAGACTACGTGTTTTAATCATCGAGAGTACATTGAATAGTGATCTAACATTCTCTGTTACTCATCTCTCTTGAACATACAAGTAAGAATCATGTACATTATAAGAATAATATTTCAAGAAAATGCCACACAATAATGGAATGAACTTAAAATGTCACCTAAAACGCTAGCGTTTGTCAAAAACATATTTTGTTTATTGTAAGTTAAATCTACAATACACTCTTTAATACGTTAAAGGTGAATTCATCAAGAAAAAATACAAAATATTCATATGGAAAGTTAAAGCTACATGCATTTAAAATACCGCATTTGCTCAGAAATAATAGAAAAATCCAAATGGCTTTATTATATGCATTATGTATGTGTCATTTTTAAGGTGATTTTCTTTTTATTATTTTTATTTGCGAAGAAATATTCCTTCTTAATGCATAGATTTTCAATTATGTAAAATATTTAAAAAAATTGCATTTTTTATTATTGAAGATATTTGCTCATTTCATTTAACATTCGAATATTTTAGTTCTAGAGGACACAAAGTTTTCTGTTTTCTATATTATTGACAACGTATTTTCCAGTAAATTGAAGAGAAGTAATTTGTATGATTTTAGTAGGTTACTCTACATCACTATTTATTTCGACACTATGTAGCTGCAGAAGTTGGCTCACTACAAGCACAAACATTATTTCTTTGTGATTCATTGCTTTCGGGGAGTCAAACGCTAACTGGTATTACTCGGGCAACTTTTCTTGAACGATGGATTGACGCCTTCGGGTAGAGTGGGGGTATTACTTACAAAGTCGGCCACTAGAATATTTTAAGTAATGCCAACGTCTGTGAAATGAAAGTCAAAACTGCATCGTGTGCTTCACTTTTTCGGGAGTTTTAGGTGACTCCCTAGAAGGACCTGGACCTGACTCAGCTATTTCTTTCGATATTGACAATAAATCTGAACAGGGGTTCTGCACTATGAAAGCAACTGGCTTTGACTAGCTTCTGTTTCGCGCCAACGAAGTTTTAATGCTTGCTAATGTCATCAGTGCCCGCTGCAAGCTTTTGCCTTCAACTCTTTATTGCACAAGAGAGGGGGATGAAGGTCATCGTTCAAGAAAAGTTGCGCGAGTAATATGGTCATTAGTCCCGTCCAATATTTATTCCGTGAGATGGCAACGTTTCTCCCCCGCTAGATGGCGATATTCGGCGCCGACTCTCACGTCGGCTAGTGGAGGAAATCCCCACTAGGTATCTCCCCCCATTGAGTCCCACCCCCCTGCTCAGACAAGCTGTAAGCTTCCGAATGGTCTCCCGATGTATATGGTAGTGTAGTAAGTGTGTGTAAGAGGAGAGGATAGGACAAGGAAGAGAAAAGATGGTGCGTATGTTTTGGCCCATCTGTTAGGTGTTTGCACCGTTTTTCGGCAGGTATTGGTCACAGAACTCCCGAAAAATTGACGATCAAAAAAGCAAGACACTAAAATTGAAGTGTTACTCTTACAACTGTGCTAAGCAGCATATTTTTTCAAAACTGACATTTTACTACTTATTGATTCAGTTCAAGTATGAATTTGCTAAGGTATAGTTACAATTATACAATTTAGTTACTGTTATTTGAATAATTTGCTCACAGAATCAGTTTTTACAAAAATAAGAGAAAGAAGCCTTGGAAGTGAATAGGACGAAAGAAAGAACGTGAAAACTCTAAGAAAAGATTTGTGACAAGGAAAATGTTCATATTCTGGCAGATAAGTAAAAGTAATTATGTCAAATAACTCTGAATCATGTATTTAACTTTAAGTTTTAATGGTATAGTGACTATCTTTATAGAATCTTAGCTTCACAGGTATGCATCAGTCAATATATTTTCAAGAACTCAAATATTTTTTTTTAATTGAAAGAGGACGTTTTTCTTAATTATCTAAGGAATTGTTTTGGCGCTTAGCGCATTTGTAAGATTAACTCTTCAATTATCCAACAGACTCTGCCGATAGCAGTCGAAACCTTGAACCTCGTGATCAAAGCTCTTGTGCAGAAAATGGTAAGGAAAAACCTTTGCCTCTTGACCGTTTCCTCATATTTAAACTTTAAATATTCAAAGTATTATGCTATCTCAGTTAACGTAGCCGGTAGAAAGTCAATTTTTTGAAAACCCGTTTAACCCTATTCCTACCAGGCTTTAGCATGTCTAATTACGGCCGAGGGTGCGCAGATTCTATCCACCCTATGTGTCTCAAGAAGAAATTAGCTGAATAACATAAACTTTTGAAAAATATCATTGTAAATTATTTTACATCACTTAATTATTTTCTAATGTGGCACCTGTTCATCGTTTTGATTGTTTCGAAGATATAATATGATTATTAATATTTGATGGAAGTATTACAGGCAAAGTATGCAAAAGAACTTTATAATTGTATTATATTATTTTGAAAATAAAAATGTTAATTTAAAATATATTAATTTAGGTTGAAAAAGTGGAAATCAGAACATTTAGTTCATAGGAACACAAATTTCATCATTTTTATATAAACCCAAATTTTAAAACGAAATTTCTTCAAATACGTCTTATGACCACCATACAACCATTTTGAATTTTAAAATGAGAAATTTGCTAAAAACTTAGAATAGTATAATAAAAAATGTAAAACAAAAATTACTAAAATCATTTTGATAGTTTCTGAATTATCGGCAAAAGAATGGGAGGATGGATAGATTCTGCCCATTCTGGGAATAGGTGTAACAAGCCGCAATTAGAGAGGGGACGATTAGGTCAAATAGGTTACATGCGGGTTTAGGAAAACATTTTGGAGATGTTCAGTAACAATAAATGTGAATTGATACGAAGTTTAATAATGCAAGGTAGCTGTCTACCTGCAAAAAAATCAAAAATATTGTGTATTTTGTATTCTCTTGTATATTGGATTATTATATTCTCTTAGATATCAATTGTTTTTTAATATCTTCATCTCTATTTAATAATAAATAATTGATCAAAATGTAGGTTTTTACTTCAGACATCCTATCTCAACAAGATGCTAACTTTGATAATTTTCTTTGTAACTTAATCACAAACAGATGTTCTCGGGAATGAATTAGAATGATAAAATACTGTCAAATCTGATACTGTGAAATAGATACTGTGAAATGGTCAGGATTTAATTATTTGAGAAAATATAATTGTTTAAAAGTTTATTCTGGACATTTTAGATCATTCAACTAAAACGTCTTGAAACATAAACAATACTAGTTCATTCACTAGATCAAATCACGGGTTGCATGCCGTAAAAAGGATTATAGCATAATCTTTTATGGTTTATGATTTATGATGTTTGACATGCATGAATGTGCAGAAAATTCTCAATTCGGGAAAATGCATCTAAAGTTCACTCACTAAGGGCTTGTCAGTTGACACTGGCTTCGAAAAAAAAAATACTTTCTTCAAAATTTAAAAAAAGTAAAAAGGAATGATTTGACGCATTTAAAAGAGAATAACACAGAGCATATGACACAACAAACATTGAAAAAGGTGAAACTTCACGATTTTTCATAATTTTGAAGGAGACAGCTATTTAAAATACAATAAGGGTAATTAGATAATGTTAACTTATATTGCTTGGAGGACCTTAGTAGTTTTCAATTATACAGAGAGCAAACGCTGGCTTTTTCAAGGTTTTTATTTCAAGTTATGTATCTTGAGGCTCTTCCACTATTGATTTTTGACATAAATTGTAGGAGAGTGATAAAAACTGTCCATTATTTTCCGAAATTTTGGACATTTACCTGAGTGCAAGTATCTCAGCACGATGGTTGCAGTTGAGCATTAGTAATCGTTAAGTTGATACAAACCGATATAGCGTTTATGTTCATTATCTTATATGTGTAACTGATGCGCATATATACGTAATAATTGTTTCATAATACCAATTTTCTAATTTTCGAAAAGATAATTAAGACTATTACAACAACTGAGATATTAAATAATTTCTACGCCTTTCGTAGAAACCTTCATATGAACCATTCCAAAGACATAACTGTAAGTACGAGTACTTCACATAGCAAACTTATTCACTTGTTTTAAAGCTTTTTTTGCAATCGTGAAAATGTGTAATCTGATATTTTGCTGGTTTTCTGCTTGACATTTTTTAAATAAATGTTCAAGATTTACGTATTAATTGCATTTGAGTATCATATTTATATTGAAAACATTTTCCGAAAAGTTTCCCTTAATATTCAAAACAATAACTGCAACCATCTGTTGCAAAGGAGGAATATTGTCATTGATGGTAGCTTCCGTTTTCAACAATACATCACTTTCCACGTTCTATGTAAAGACACTCTCACGAGTCTTTTACAATCTGTTTGACGTCTTGTAAACATGTCGAAAAAATAATGTGAACAATACAGAGATCAATCATGTAAGTTTTGAGAACAAAAATGTGAAAGTCAAGTACATGCTTCAACCCTGTTTCTCGCTCACCAAATACTAAAATATGAAAATAGTTTTGCAAAACCTGCACTAAAGTTAATCTGTTGACTTTAGTTTCTTATATATAACAAGTTCTCAGTAATACTCTGATACGAGTATTACAATGTGAAAGCTCGAGTATATTGAGAGTGAACGGAAATTCTCAGTCATTGTCAGCACATAGTGGTCACCATCGAGTTGTGTTTTCCATTTAAAGGGGATTCTCTTACAAATTGAAATGTCATTCTCCAGATCTATAGATTTGTTCTAAAGAACTACTTAGTAATTCCTGAATGTTCAGTGCTAGCTCAAGTACAGAATCGCCTTCAGAAGTACGCAATTTCAGTCCAGATCTCAAGCTCGTAAATTTGAAAAATTAATTCTTTTGGAAATACGCAGAAACGGTAAATAATTACCACAAAAAATTAGATCAGACTAAGCTTGTTTGAAAATAAATAAAATAATTCTAAAGAATAAAAGAAAATTGTGTTTTTTAAATTGTTCATAAATTAAAAGATCTAATATCAATGTTTAGCAAGACATATGTTGTTCAAGAGACTAATGGTGATTTAACTAACGAGTCTGTATTGCATTTTAGCAAATAAAATAACGCTAACTACATAAAACAGGAAACAAATACATTTCAGCTTCGAACATAATTGCAAATTATGTTTTTCAAAGCTTCCAGTGTTGAATATGCTGCCGCTCCGCTATTCTTGACCCTTCGTATTATGGGACTTCAGCACTTGGTGATCTCGTCAGAATGTTTTGTAGCAGAAAGGCGATGGAAGTATTTTGTCACAAAATTTTACACTATTTTAATAAATTGTGTAGTTTTCTTAGCAGGGATTCAAACACTGTTTTCTATGTTTAAAAGTATTTTTAAACACCATATGGGTCCAATGTACATGAGTATTGTACTTTTCGGTGAATTAGTTTCATCTTTTATAGCAACATTCATTACCTTGTTGCCTGGATTGTACAAGAATAACAACAAAATTAATCTAATAGGGAGGAAAATGGAAAAAATTGGTTGGATGATAGATTGTAACAAAATTGACCTGTTTACATCACGTAAGAAGGCAGCATTTATTTTTATTTTTATTTATTTAGGTTTTACGTGCTGGTTTTTGAGAACAGGATTGGCGTCTCCTGTCGCTATGCAAGCTACGATATTGACCGTATATTCACTAACTCAAGTCGTATATTGGATTGCAACTGTATCATTCATAAGGTGGATAAGTCTGGTCAGAACATATAGTAATCTATTGCTGCAACAGTGTCTTAAAAAGAAGGAGATAGATGCAAGCATTTCTTTAAAAGGAACCAAGAAACGTATTTGGTTAAATGGACAACCAATAACTCCAATTACTTCAAATTACTACTGGCAATGGCGAAACAATTTACGGTTTCATTCTATTAATAAGCGCATAAGAAATAAGTCAAAAGAAGATAGTCACATTGCGAAGGAGCTACTGAAACTACGAGAGATTTACCAGCTACTTTGTGAAGTAATAAACGATCTTAACGATTTGTACGGGTTTCCCGTTCTCGGCTTCTTGTTGCAAGTACTTATAAACGTCTCAGTGACTTTGTGCACAACTGTAGTGTCACTAAATAAACAGCATTGGAACAACGGAACATTGTTAACCTCGGCAAGAGTAGCAGTAAACGTTGTCACATTAGTTGTGTTAGCAGTGAAAAGTGACACAACAACCGAACGTCTTAAAGAGATTGTCCCAGCGGCTCACAGGTGATTAGTCACGTATTAGTTCAAGATGTAGAACAATTAAGACATAGTTAGCTCTAAATGTTTTCTGTTATTAATCTCCAAATTTCTCTGTTCCGTGCTGTATGATCCTAAACATAAATCTCTTTATTTTTCAATTCGTATGCTACTTGAATTTGGAATGAACATTGAATATATGTGGTGAGTGCTAATCGATGTGGGGTATGGTGCTATTGTTTTTGTAATGATACTATTGGTGGACATTCGTATGCTGGTATTTGTGTGTAAGGACTTATTTGCTTCCTTCCATATTTTTGTATTTTTATTGTTTCAATCCACACTGGGGTGTAGTTTGAGTTTCACATATTGAGACATAAAAGTCATGAGATACTTCCCAATATCAAGTCGAACCTCTTTTGGCTCAGCGAAGTGAAGTAACTCGACTATAGGCTAAGTCAAGTCCTTGGACGTCCCCAGCAGAAATATTGAGCCTTACCACCTCTACAGACGTCCATTATTGGGAAAGTGTGACCAATGCAATAGTTTGTGCACAAAGTGCCCTCTCGAAAAGTCTCATAAATATTCATATTGGTCGGTCCGAGAACAACTCATTCGCTCAAATTGTGCATAATATTCATCAAACCATTCGCAAATAATTAGGGCCACTTAAACGGCGCATTGTCGTCCATAAAAAATACATCTTTGTTTTGGATCATAAAGTCCATGAATGGCTGCAAACTGATACCAAGTAGCTAAAAATAGTCATTTTCAGTCAATAATCTGTTCATTTAAACCAGAGGACCCATTCAATTCCATATAAAAAAGCCCACACTATTATGAACCTACCACCAGCATGCACAATACTTTGTTGACAGCTTGCGTTCGGGGTTTCGGTTAGCGTCCCTATCGTGCAGCCATAATTGCAACAGAAACCTTTTCACTAGAATCACTAGAGTACAAATGAACTACCATTTTATACCTTTTGTACGTGATACTACTATCATATGAATATTTAAATATTCCTCTCCCATGACTTTTGTCACCTCAGTGTAAATTCGGTCTACTTTGTTTTGATTTAAGGATTCTTTATTGTGATCTTACAGAGAGGTGGGAGGCCTTTGATATGAGGGGATGTACTTGGACTGAAAATAATGTAAAACAAAATAATAATACGGCGAGGGGGGACGTTAGAAGATGTAGTGCAAGTGCTTGACTTTGCATTCACGGTGCTGCTGACACGTGCGTGGCACTGCCCTTACGACGGACGTTAGAAGTTTTAGTGCATGTTGTTGGCTTTGCTTTTAGTCTGCTGCTGGCACGAGTGTGGCGCTGGCGGTTGGGACGGACGTTAGAAATTCTAGTGAAATATCTTTGTCTTTAGGCTGCTGCTAGCTCGTGCCTGGCGCTGGCGTCGGGGTCGATCGTAAGAAGTTGTAGAGCAAGTTGACGTTGCCTTTAGGCTGCTGCTGGCTCGTGCGTGGCGCTGGCGGTTGGGACGGACGTTAGAAGTTCTAATGGAGCTGTTTGGATTTGCGTTTAGGCTTCTGTTGGCCCGTGCGTGGCGCTGGCGGTTGGGATGGACGTTAGAAGTTCTAATGCAAGTGTTTGGATTTGCCCTTAGGCTTCTGCTGGCCCGTGCGTGGCGCTGGCGGTTGGGACGGACGTTAGAAGTTCTAATGCAAGTGTTTGGATTTGTCCTTAGGCTTCTGCTGGCCCGTGCGTGGCGCTGGCGACGCGAGTGGCGACGGGGCGTGGACCCCGTGGCCCTGGAGCTTCGCGCCCTCGCCCGCCAGGCGGCAGCAGCGGCGGCGGCGGGTGGCGGCGTCTTCTCGGCCGCCGGCGTGCTGCCCCTGCGCCGCCCCCTCCTCACCGCCGCCGCCGCCACCGCCGCCTCCTACGCCGTCATCATGCTGCAGGCTGGCGACTCTTAACGGACTCTCCATTCTCACTGCTTTGGCATGCACAATGTCAATAGTTCTACGGGTATACAATCCTCCTACAGCGACTTCATCTTGCTTTTAAGGGTTTGCTACCGACTTCACGAATACATTCTACAACATTGTGCAAGTGCTTTTCATCTTCTACCAATACGGTTCTTAAGTAGATATCTATCTGCAGGTGTGCTTCACTCACGCTAAGTGCAACGGTTCTTCACCAAGAGTTGCATTGCCATGTTCCAGACGCCATCCACAATTGTGAATCTTAATCCACCCTAATGAACAGATCGCAATTCAATTGAAGGATTGAACCGAATTCCTTAATTCCACAGACAAAGCTAGTATGATATTATGAGAGACCTGCATTAGTAAAAATGCTCTGATGATTAATAAGTTGTCTGAGTTTTAATAAGTTAATATTACTTGGAATCTGTGCTTCCACTATTCACACTTAAAACAATGTGAAAGTATTAGGAATACCATTCTGCCAGATTCTTAGTTTTGATTTGGTGACAGCATTACAAAGTAGGAGCGAACAAAACAAAATCGGGTTGAAAGTAATACAATGGCGCGTCGCTGCGAGCCCTCTTGGAGCTAAGTTCACTTGAGTGTAGTCAGTAGAGAATGGTGTGCGAAAATAGCGACACTCTTACTTTGAAAATGCCACGAGGAAAGCGTCTAAGGTAGAGAAGGTACGAATAAGCGCGTACAAAAAGGAAATGGGCCTTCCCTCTCTCGTCGTGATATTGGTAGGAGATCAGGGCGTTCGAGTTGTGTTGTTGACAATTTTGTGAAATGGAGAGAACGTTTTGGGGAAAACGGAAAATATGGTCAGACTTGCAAACTGTCAGAGATCACTAAATAATTAATTCTACGGAAACCAAGTCTGTAGAACGCTTCTCAAGGGAATTTCTGAGATCGTAAAGGATTAGATAATACCTGTCACTGCCAGACGTGATAGACAAATTCTGGCAGGAGGCCACAGCCTTGCGTTTAAGAAACTACTCTGGACACCACTTCGAAGCAACATCCATATGAATCAAATAAAATAATTATAGGAGTTGAAAATGCCAACGAAATCTCACCACAATACCAATATCCATATGAATCGTCTAGCATTTGGGGAAAATCATATCATGAACATCCGAATGGAACCCAGTGATTCTCAGTGATGAAAGGGAGTTTAATTTAGACGGTCCCGCCAATTTTACTGGCATGATCTCCGTAAAGAAGAGCAAGTATATGTCAGTGGAATATTTTGGGGTGCAAGGATAATGATATGGGCAGCATTCTGCGACAAAGGTACGTCAAACATTGCCTGGTTCATGAAGCCGGAAGTGCTGTATTCCCAGTAATTTCCTTTTATTCACAGCACTATTGTGCACAGGTATGTTGGTAAGTGCCTGCACAAAATTAGTAATTAGCACACCAAAAGTCTTATTGAGTTGACATACTACTTACCAAAATTCCAAATATATTTTTTTAGTTCATGTACCTCTTTAGATAGACTTTCATCTTGCATTGCGGGAAAGTGATGTGTGATAGGACTGGCACAGTTGTGTACATATCCAAATTCATTTTGGTATACAGCCAGGCAATGTTTGACGTACCTTTGTCGCAGAATGCTGCCCATATCATAATGCTTGCATCCCAAAATATTCTACTTTCTTATACTTGCTCTTCTTTACGGAGATCATGCCATTAAAACTGGCGGGACCGTCTAAATTAAACTCCCTTTCATCACTGAGAATCACTCGGTTCCATTTGGATGTTCATGACATAATTTTCCCCAAATTCTAGGCAATTCATATGGATATTGATATTGTGTTAAAGAAAATGTGTTATAAAGTTTACAAGGCTTTTATTTAATTCCGTGAGCACACAGTTTGCTCGTAGTCTCATTCAACTACGAAAATTACGTTACTTGTCTACCTGAATATTTCGTAAATTATTTATTCGGTTCATACAGTCCACAGGCTTGATCACTACTCATAGAATAATTCTCGCGGTCACACGACCGTCACCCTGAACGTACTTCGAAAGAATTCTTGTCGCAAACACAGTTCATTTACCTTGTGCTGGTTCCCGCTCGCGCCTGGCCTCGTCGCACACCGTCGCTGAGCGTGGTGCTGTGACCTTGCTTCTCCCACGGGGTATTTTGGCGCCTCCGCTAATGACGCGCTGCCTCTGTCGACTTCGCTGGTCACCGCCAGGGCCCTACAACTCCCATATAACGTGCTGGGGACCATTACAGTGGCGCGATCTAGAGCATCACTTCTTACACGAACTAAAATACCAACTGCTACCAACGTTATTTAAAACGCGCGTGGGTTCTCGGGACGCTAACACACGCGCTTGATACAAAAGATAGCGCCGCTGTTCGCGCTACCTTTTCTTTCATGCGTGTTAACACTCTATTTAACACACACACTATTTAACTTCTTTTGTAGTTTGTTTCAGAAATTTCTCAAAATTAAAGTGTATTTGTTTGTTTTGACCAAATTTTATGTGCGAAAGTTGGCGGGCCTTACCAGCAGCTGTATCCGACGACACTAGCGCATCCTATACTAGCAACCTCTAGCTTTGTCCCCAATTTTGATGGAGAGTTGCCGGGCCCTGGTCACCGTTACCAAGTTTGCCGTGTACAAATGTGTATCTAACCCGAATACTAACTCCCAGTTTCTTCCGTCTTGGTTCCTCTTCTGGCACTGGGATCCGTTCGTACGTACGCCTAGTCCTCTCCTTACCGTTTCCTCACGCGTTGAACGCCGACGTGCCCTCAGTCCTCGCACGTTTAAAATAACGAATGGCGTTCGCGATTCTTGGCGTCACTTCAGCACACAATTAATTCACAAACTCTGATGATTGCGTAATAGTTCTCACCACCTTTCAGCTTGCATAAATTACTATAAGGCTGAAATATAGTAAACGGTACAACCTAAGGAAGTCGTTTAAACCGGCACTTTGGGCCGTTCCGGCGTTAACTAGGCAGCTAGAATTCTGGAGTGAATTGGTAATTATGCGTTGGATATACTCAAGGATGTTTACAGCGAACGCGAGGGCTGAAGGCCCAAGCCTCACCGTGACTTGGATCCGGGCGAGCGAAGTGAGAAAATAAATTGCCTTTGAAAATAAATTGGCGTTACAATGCGGCGGGGACAAAGCATATAAGGGGCGAACCATGAAAATCTCCTATTCGTAAGTTTCACTCATTTCTATTAGAGAACGTAATTAGGGCTCAAGCCCACCGCTACGCTTCTCTAAGGGTGTACCGTACACTAAACTGTAGTTAATATAGAAGTTCCATAACAGCTTCATCACTCAAATTTAGTTCGAATTTAGCCACTGATTTTATTAAATCGCCACTTCTCCACACTGTTTCACGAGCAAATCACAATGGTTGGTTTCACGCTAATTTCTCGTCGTCTCACTATTCAAATTCTATTTCCAACGTACTATCGAATCGGCAATCTCATTGTTGACCAGGGCCCTCTAACTCTCATATAACGTGGTGGAAATCATTACGGTGACGCGATCTGCTGCATCAGCTTCTTACAGGAACTAAACCATGAACTGCTGCCAACGAAACGTCAAACGTGCGTGGCTTCTGCGTGAGTAGGCAGGTCGCAAGCAGGTCCTTAATGTTACAGAAGATACCGTCTATGTTCGCACTTTCTTCAGAGGTTTCTTAGAAGTATATGTTATAAATAATTGAACATTTACAAGACACTTTTCGTATTTCTCACAAATTAGCCAATTTTTATGTGGGAATCTTGGCGGGCCTCATCTGCGACTGCACCCGGCGACACTAACGCCTCCTATAGTAGCACCCTCAAGCTTTGTCCCCGGTTTTGATGGAGAGTTGCAGGACCCTGTCCTTGACCACTGTGTGCTCGCACTTTGTCACTGATTGCCCCGGTGGCTGAACCAAGTAGAAGCTCTGGTCAGCTGTATGAAGAGCTGTATGAAGAGCTCTAGTAGGAATGAGTAAAACTTACGAATAGGAGATTTTCATGGTTCGCCCCTTATACGCTTTGTCCCCGCCGCATTGTAACGCCAATTTATTTTCAAAGGCAATTTATTTTCTCACTTCGCTCGCCCGGAGCCAAGTCACGGTGAGACTTGGGCCTTCAGCCCTCGCGTTCGCTATAAACAACCTTGAGTATATCCAACGCATAATTACCAATTCACTCCAGAATTCTAGCTGCCTAGTTAACGCCGGAACGGCCCAAAGTGCCGGTTTAAATGACTTCCTTAGGTTGTACCGTTTACTGTATTTCAGCCCTATAGTAATTTATGCAAGCTGAAAAGTGGTGAGAACTATTACGCAATCATCAGAGTTCGTGAATTAATTGTGTGCTGAAGTGGCGTATTTAAGTGCCGTCCCTTCCACGGAGGGGTGGTAGCTCTTTGGTACCCCTTCGGGCCTGACCCCTCGCGTTGGCCGTGATTAGCAAGTACCGCGCTGAGTCGCGGTCACCAAATACTAGAGCGCGCACACCGCACTGACCACAGTGGTGCGCACCCTTCTCTATGACGCTTTCTCATGACATAGTAGCTTCGTGACCCCGTGTCTAGGTAAATGGACCAAACGTCATAACATATTCTAACACTATTAGAGTTTCGCGACAATACAGTATTTGTTCTCGTAAATTATGTATTCCTCACGATTATACACACAAAATCCTGCAGAATTTTCATTCTACGGTGACGGATAATGCTTCAATATGCTAATCAATGCACTACAACATTTTTCATATTAAATTGCACACTCGCTAGGGACGTAGATGACTCGAAATTTTCCTTTCAAAATAGTTGAATGCATCTTAAATGTACGTTGATGAATTAATTTGTAGATGCTCCAACAATGAACTATTGAACAGGTCAATAGCATAATTAGTATATAATTACTATAATTAGAATATCATTGTGTTATTACATGTTGTTATATCATGTTTTATGTTTGTAACTAAATGTAAATAAAGTTTGTAAAAATTTTGGTTGGTTCTAGAAAATTCGTCATTTCATCAAATTCAGGCAAAATGCCTTTGTGTTATTGTCACTACTTTGTGATTTAACATTGGGAATCAATTAATGGTACAATACTTCTGGATTTCTTTTAGTAGATTTTCATATTGCCTTTTTTTTGCATTTCAACTTCTGATGCCTATTTTTGACATTTTGTCATATTTTTTTCTTTTCCTGCCTTCATGGCATTATTTTGCTTTGTGTTTTTCCTGAAACCGATCTTGATTAAGCTGGATATATACTTGCAAGCATCGACAACACGAAGGTACGGACGTGCTGTGAAAGCAGAGGTTGTGTTAAAAATCAAAATGAAATAGGAAAATGACATCAGTCAAGAATTTTGATTCGTTTTCAATGATGCCAATAGGCTCCGATCTCTTTTTTCCTCTGCATCTGATATATCCTCCTCAGTATTGGCGGTTACACAAGTGAAAAGTACCAAAAATATAATTCTGTTTTCACATATTTCACTTCAAGAATAAAGAAATAAAAGGGAGTCCCCAATAGGATTACGAAGAGACAGCTTCGCGAATGAAACAAATCAAATGGTGTCGAAAATCCTGCCACCGACGAGACTCGAACCCGAGGACCTGCCGGTTAGAGGAAGGGCAGCGACGTCATTTAATGCTCGGATCCATCCCAGCCAGTGGGTGCCATGCGCTTATCACTTAGATTTTTACTGGTTTCACTTAGAGGTTTTTTTACTCGTTTTCTAAAATGTAAATTAAACCAAATCAGAAAACAGGATTGTTTCTATTTCCTTTATTGTAATGTTTGAATTAGTGTTTTCTGAACCCGTAATACTTTTCAACTTTGACCGTTTGTATGTTTTGTGACTGTTGTGCAGTGCTTATGCTAAAGCAGTGTAATAGCACAATGCCACAATAAATAATTAAACCAATGTGTGCTTTCCATTCGGCTTGGTAAAAATGTACATTACTTAAATATTCAGCATGTCACTTACGTACACCAAGGAAATATTTAAGAAATAAACTATGAACAATGCATTTTCTCAATTGATTTCTGAAATCTAGAGAATAGAAAAAGATATTAAATAATTATTTGAATCAGAGGAGAGAAACCTTTATTGAAAGTACAATAAACACCTACGTTGATGTTACTCGATACATACACACATCATTGTATGTAATGTCTGAAAGTTAATTTGGACTGTTCGGGGAAGGACAGATTACCAGCAAAATACCGTGGCCAATAACATGGAACCACAGCTCGCTGATTACCACACTGTGTTTGTTTATTTTACTATTGTTTTTCGGTCCACTAGATAAGACATGCGGATGAACATGCAAAACGTGAGTCAATTATTATAGTACAAACAAAGTAGTTTCTGAAGAACTCTGTTTTGGTCGTTTTAAATAGAAGGACGGAGTTTGTAAGTCCAAACACTTAAATGAATGCAATTATTTGAAGAGGTACATATATTTTTATTCAAAACATCCCAGGAGTCTAATCAACAATAACACCCTTTCAACAAAGAAAAATTAGCCGCATTAAACAATAATTTCATTTGCTTCCAATTACTTTAGTTTTTGTACTGACTGTTATAAATGAATAACAATGAACGGGGCACGTGTTTATCAATGTCAAAATCGATCTGTAAGTCAGAAAAGGAACCGCAGTACGTTCTGCAAAGACGTTTGTTTTCATGAATGGAAAAGCACAATATCGGAATAAGTGGATGAATTTGAAAGTGAAGTCCTCATAAAATATTTAAAGAAATTTTAATGCAATTAATATTAAAGACTAACAGTTTTTTGTTCAGAATACTACAATTAAATTGAAAGTGCTATGAACATAAATGAATTCTGTTGATCAAAACTTTCAGTCCGGTGAACGAACGAAAATACAAAGAAGAAATTCTTATATAAGTTCTCAACGCAAAAATTATAACAAAATGAGTTTTATTAATGACATACTGTTCCAGAAAGCATCGTTTTTGTTCTGGGCATGTCAGTTAACAGGACTTCAACATTTTACTTTTAAATCTCACAATGCAGAAAAATCATTACAAACGTTACAGACGATATTTTGGGCATGTTACACGGTGATACTTGATGGTATTGCACTTTGGAGTGGGGTTGAAACTGTGCTGTATTTATATAAACAAATCACTGGCTCTGGAAAGTTGCATTTGCATATCACGCTGATCATGAGCGCATATGTATTAGGAATGTACATAGTTGCACTACTCTCTTTATTGTATAAGTGTCACAGACATGGCAAAGTAATGAAACATATTTGTCAAAAATTAAGATTTATTGATGAAGTGTTAAATATACAAGGATCTAACATTTTCAAACACTACAAGACAATATCGTTCATTTTGGTGATTTATAATTCCGTCTTTCTATTGTTAGCATTTATGACACCTGCTAGTTCTTGGACAACCAAGAATGGAATAATTATGTTCATGTTCTCATCGATGTCTTTCATTTGCGGAATTGCTATTTCTTCGCAATTTTTTTGGATTTATACCATAAAAAAGTGTGCAGAATTGCTGCATCATCGATTTTTAGAACAAATGAAAATCGATGCATCGTACCCACTAAGATGCATTACAAGACAGAGGTGTACAGTGATATCTTCAGCAGTTTCAACTTCCATGAAAGATGCATACATTCGACCACATTCACCGCAACATATCAATGAAAATGAAGATGAGCTTACAAAAAACAAATTATTTGAGTACCGAAAATCTTACATGGTTCTCTACGAAATTATTGTTGATCTGAATAGTGTGTACGGAGTTCCTCTGTTCTTCTTTGTGCAGGAAGTGATCGTGAGTGTATCTGCAATAATATTATTTCTTACGGAGTTGATACGTATGAAACAAAATATATTATGGTCGAAGGAAATCCTGAAAACGATCTTACATATTGGGCAACTTACGATACTGGTCATACACTCTTCCAATGTTACTGAATATCTTACTGGGATTCATCAGTTGGCTCACAAGTGAGAAAACTTCTTTTAAATCTTGTATTCACAATGTTACAAATTTTTATTTGAATAACTGACAAATTATTCTAAAAATGTTAAAATCTAAAAATTCAACGTATCTGGGAATTTTTGAAATATTTTTGAAATGTTATTTTGAAAACGTTAACAATTCTTATAAAGAACCCCCAAAAATCAAAACATCAGTTTCAAATTTAATAGTTGTATTATCGAACATATCGATAACATCAATTTTGATGAAAATTCATTCTGTCAGTTACAGTTCACAGACGTTCTACCGTAAACCAAATTTTCCGTAACCCCCCTCACAAAAATAGTTCTCAAAATACAATTATTTGGAAGATGTTATTTTCTACATATTGGAACAAAATTTATGTAGTTGTTCTGTATCAGGGCCCCACAATACTAATTTTTTGTATAAAATTGCCAATTTTCTCGCATCATTACATACTTTGTCTATAGTGCGTGGGTAATATGCGTGAAAGTAAATAGTTGTGCCACAAACTTTCTTGTACCAATTAGTTCCTTAATTTCTTTCGTCTGGGCTACATTTTAGTTTTACCCCAACCTTTTCAACCACTCTTACCAACCTCCTTTCAGCCTCACCCAACCACCTTTCACGCTCACCAGCAGCTCGCTATCGACGTCGACACAAAATATTCAAAATTGACTATAATATGCATGTTCTTCATAGGACTTAATCAAATTCTCATCTCTTAGTAAAATTTCATATCAAGTTCTTCTGGATATTTTCTTAGGTTGTTACTGGATTATAACTTGCTCGTTTAAACAAAATATATGCGTGTCATAGTTATCAAATGTTGATATTTTATGAGCTGCATGCCTCAGTCTATTTAAAGAAAGAGAAAACGTTCATTAACTACAAATTTTAAGTACGAACGATTTAAAATGATGAATGCAATTAATAGCATAATCATTCATCGTGAGCCGGTTATGTTCTTTATATACATTACTCAATCACTTCCACCTTCACAGTTTCTCTAAGAATCCATAAATACTGACGTAGGTATGATACGCATTGAATTATTTTCTTTTGCAACCAAAGAAACCATAGGTTCTCCTTTCAGTTATAAGACGATGAAGGGTCAACAAATGCAACAATGACAACAAAAGTCCCGTCGATGCATTTAAAAGGCCTCGGATGCCCCCTGACTTCTATTCACGGCTCTAATTGTATTGTGGTTTGCTTGTGGAAAATAACATATTTTAACACTTTAAAACGATAATTTTTACTTCTCGCTACGGAGTAGAAAGAAAGGTATGTTTGCTGAGGGGAAAAACAGCGCGTTCTCGGAAGAACAACTCTTATTACAGGGCCGTAGTAGCGAAAAAGTGGATATATGCAGTTGCTAATTTTTTTAATCCTTTAACCCTTGATGTAGCCAGAATTCGTTTTGTAGATCCTTCATACCGAAAAATCAAGTGAGGGCAAAACGTCTGCCTGTCCGTCTTTTTATACTATTTTTTTCTTAATTTTTAGAAATTTACGTTTATTTTCTTACGTAGAGTCAAGCCTAATCAGAAATTTGTACTTTGGAACATATTGGGGTAATTCTGTTTTCAGATCTGATCAGCTACAATATTTGGTTACAACAAAAATTATAAATTGGAAAAAATAAAAAATATAAAAAACATTCACGAAAATAATGTTTTAAGAGCAATTGTTTGACATTAACAGTCGCACTAAATCTTGTACTACATCAAATTGGAGTAAAGGCCAGCGGGGGAAGGCATTAAAAGTGAATTAGATGTTCTAGAAGTGATAGTTGTGACTCTCAGGGAGCTGCTGGCGGTGGCGCGGTTTGGAGTTTTTAGACGTTTTGTTACACGTAATTGATGTTGCTTTTAGGTTGCTGAACTCGATCGACTGGCGCTGGCGGAGCCAGAAGTAGCGAGGGCGATATCAGACGCTCCTAAAAATTGAATACAAGTGCTTTTGTTTTCTATGCTGCTGCTGGCGTGTGCGTGGCGGTGTTGGCTGGGGTGGACGTTAGAAGATGTAATGCAAGTGCTTGGCTTTGATTTTATTCTGCCACGTGCGCGGCGCTGGCGGGGGTATCGTACGTTAGAAGTTCTAGTGATAGTTCTTGGCTTTGCCTTTAGGCTGCTGCTGGTACTAGAGTGGCGCCAGAGTGGGACATCAGAACTTCTAATGCAAGTGCTTGACGCTGTCTTTAGGCAGCTGCTGAGCCCTGCATGGTGCAGACGGTGATAGGGACGTGAGAAGTTGAAGTCCAAGTGATTGGCTTTGCCCTTAGGCGGCTGCTGGCACGTGCATGGCGCAGGCGGTGGGACGGACGTGAGACGTTCTAATGAAATATCTTTGTCTTTAGGCTGCTGGTAGCTCGTGCGTGGCGCTGGCGTCGGGGTCGAACGTCAGAAGTTCTAATGCAAGTGTTTGGATTTGCCTTTAGGCTTCTGCTGGCCCGTGCGTGGCGCTGGCAGCTGGGAAGGACGTTAGAAGTTCTAATGCAAGTGTTTGGATTTGCCTTTAGGCTGCTGCTGGCCCGTGCGTGGCGCTGGCGACGCGAGGGGCGGCGGGGCGTGGACCCCGTGGCCCTGGAGCTTCGCGCCCTCGCCCGCCAGGCGGCAGCAGCGGCGGCGGCGGGTGGCGGCGTCTTCTCGGCCGCCGGCGTGCTGCCCCTGCGCCGCCCCCTCCTCACCGCCGCCGCCGCCACCGCCGCCTCCTACGCCGTCATCATGCTGCAGGCCAGGGCAACCTAACAACACTACTTCTTTGTATATGGTTTCCAGATTACGCAGAATCGTCTGACTCCAATTGCTGCAACTACATGGTTCTAAAGAAGCGGAGAATTTAAACACTCCTAGATCCACTTTTCATTTTGTTCGTCAAGAAGCACGCAATTCGATACTGAATTCCGCTCAATTTAATGTCTGAATCATCAAAGTTACATAGTGGTATGTTGAAAACAAAACAGCTCTCGAATGTTTCATCATAATGATTCGTACTGTTTCTATTACGAGTTATATCAAAACTCCGCGACATTTGACACAAAAACGCTAGATCAATAATTCTTAAAGCTCCACAGGTACCGTACCTCCGCAGGTTCCACATTGGAAAACCGATTCTTCACGATTTTTACAAAAGTATATTGCTCTCTCCGGGCAAATACTAGTGGCACCCTAACACACATACTTTCTCGCAACGCTTTTCCAAACGCTCCGCTATATTGTACTACTGCATACAAATCCAAAAACTGTTTTCAATGAGAAAAAAGTTTTTCCGCGACGAGTCTCGAACTAAGGCCCTGCGAGTTAAGTCACCGCCAGCCTTACTTCTACTCTAGGAAACACTGAATTTCGAACTTGGTCGACACTTAAAGAGTAACTGGCTCAACCCAATATTTCTAACCCACAAATTTCTGAAATGAAGAGAGATAAACGAAAATGAGATATACACCATTCTTTTAAGCGCCACTTATTTAAGACATTTAGAGAAAGAGATGTTTTTTAATAAAACTATACATGACCTTTTATAGAGCTGATTGTTTGAAACAGACTTAGTGTGAGGCAAATATTTTTATCTTCAATTTTGTAGTTTTTAAAAAAAATTAACGTTTTACAATTTTCAAAAATATAGAGTTCGTCGCAAAATGGACTAGCACCACATATTTTACCATCCCGTGATACTTACAAGGATAACATTGAAAGAACAAATGAGAGTTGGTTTTCGAAAGAAAAAAAAAATGCAAAATATAAAGTAAGATATTTTATCTGGAATAATCTCTATCATCAATGTTGTTTGAGTAGTTTTAGAATGACACCAAAAAATGGCCCGTTTCAATTATCGAATAATATGGGATTTCAACAAACATGAGAACTGCACCGTTCTCGTAAGCGACCTGCTATCCGAAGACAACGTTCACTCAAAATATTTTGGAACATTATTGAGAAAAAACCACAAAAAACACAAAAATTAAGATATTCGTTTGAGACTGCCAAAGCCTCGACATCGTTCAGATCGATTGGAAAATACCAGTTTTGGAGGAAATCTGATGAACAGTTTAGGAGCTAGAGTTGACCCCATACGGACGGAAGTAGAGACGATTTGCGTTAATTGGTGTTTCGGTTTCAAGGACTCACAAAACATAGATTCTTGCTACACCATGTGTTAGAGAGAGTAATTTACTATTTATAGGAACATCATTTATCCATTTTTATGTTAAATACATTTATAAAAGTGGCAGAGGTCCGATTTTCACGGTTAACTCTGAATTTTTGGAAATTTCAAACATTTGAATTTTTTTCGGCTTATTACTACTTCAAAATTGAAGATAGATTTTTTCCCTTCAAGTATTTTTTTCTCCATAGTGAATTCTTTGAGGAAAGGCATGTACATTTTTTTAATATTTTAGTAGTTTTAGTTCAATATTGCGTGCAAAAATGTGAAATTTAAAAAAATTACAAAAACAAGATTTTCTCAAAAACTGTTCCAAATTTTTTCTTTAAACTTTTGGTAGGCTAAATGCACTCTATGTGATGACTTAAAAGCTATATTGCTCTATTGTTGTTTTTTCAAAACTTACAAAAATGTATTTTTTTACTTGTGTCTCACGCCGTTAATATTTATAATAGCAATTTGTTCACGTTACATTTATGAGTATATTTGCTTAAAATAATGTCATAAAAAGTTTCTTGAAAATTCAACAATATTCTGTGAAAAGTGGCTGAAAATTTCGCATTTTAAGAAACGCTCAAACGCCATTTTCTGAAAAACGGCTCCAAATTTTTCTTCAATCTTTATCGACCGGGTAGATCTAACCGCATTATTTAATATGACAAAGTTCATTTTGATGTATTCTTTGTTGTTGTTTTTTAAATTACTGTAATGTACATTTTTCTGTGAAGAAGAGCTTCAAATTTCGAATTTACAGTAGCGTTTAAATGCAATTTTCTAAAACATGACTCCACATTTTTCACCCTTACTTCGCACTGTGTTAAAGTAAATATAAATTTTCTTCAATAAATATGTATACTTGAAAAAAGTTATTCTATAATATTTATTGCAAGATTTAATAGTAAACAAATTATAAAAAATAAAGTGTAAATTTAATCATTTTGTTGGAGTAGAACGTGTTCTAAGCATCATTCCAAATTGTTTATTTAACTAAGTAGTGTAATACACACACATATTTATATATATATATATATATATATATATATATATATATATATATATATATATATATATATATGTATATGTATATAAAGTGCACCTGCCTTTCGGAACTGCTTATCCCTCATACCTTTGTAACTTAAAACATTTGAAATTAAATATTGTAAATAATTTATTCTTGTTAAATTATTTGCCATACAATACTTACATTTAAAAATTATTTAAATTCATGGTATTTTTAAATGTATTATGATGTTTGACTTTTCATGTACACTTTTGAATGTCATACAAAAATTAAGGAATGCAATTTTTGACTGATAAATTATTTCACCTATCATTTTTCCTCATACCCTCATATGATGAGGAGTTCTCTCCAGCATTCACGATTGTAGATTAAGTATTAGAAATTAGAAGTCAAATACTACATTATTGGGTAGAAAATATTTCACTTCAGAGTATTAATCCTGAATTTGCTAATATAATTTAATTTTTTTATAATATATATAATTTGAAAATATACTGTAAATTCTAATACATTGTACGACTCTGTAAGCCGGAAGTATATGAAAATAAAAGGAAATATTCAAATAATTTTGTTATATTGCTTTTAGAACATAAGATTGTGAATGATAAAGCATTCTTTACATATCTTTTTCATTTGTTCGAAAATATAGATTTTGATGTTTCTTTAAATTTATTTTCACATAAACCTTGCACATTTAATAAGAAATTTAAGTTATTTGAAAAACGGAATGATGCATAGATATACAGAGTAAATTAATGATTATTAAACAAGTTAAGAAATTAAAAGTAAAAATCATAGGTAACCTGCACCGCAACGGAAGTAGATCGTGCCAACTGTAAATACCACATTTGATTTACGAGAAAAAATTACCCGAGAATTTTTCTACGCTTTATAAATTTCGAACTGCAGTCAACTCGCAGCAAAACGGTAGTCATACATTGACAAAAGAGCGCGCTAGCCAGGCATCAAAGATAAACCAGACTCAGAACAAATAAACTTGCCAGAGGACGCAAGACGTAAAACAGGCTCAATATCACAAAAGCTCGTTTTCCGAGAAAACGCCTACATTATTTAAGGGAACAGAAGTAAAACGTAGAAAGAAAGTCACACAAAAATGAGGCATTAATAAAATACGAAGAAATATGATATTTACGAGAAATAAAGCCGTAGAAAGAAGACACGCGCAAAATTCCCAGCATTGAAATAAACAAAGAAAGAGGAAGAAAGGAAGGGCGTGGGGAAACGTGAAAGAGAAGTACTAAAAAGACGTAAAAATGTGAGAGTGTGGACTGCAAAGTTGCATGCAAAAGACGCGCAAGTGTCGGTCGCAGTTTGCCTCGGAATTTGTGGGGCGTTGCACCAGGACATAAAGCCTGCAAGATGGACAAAAGAACTCGGAAGTGCTACCTCCCAAGACATGTCTTTTGTGGAGAAGTTCTGGATAGCATTCTTCTGAAAGCATGATATTTAAAACAGACTCCTGAAATATTTTCAATACTAATTATATCAAGACGAGTGACTTCCGGAGACACGTTCTCCTGATAGATCATCCTGCAAAGCATTCATCTGAAAGTATAACCTCCTTTCCTAAAATACATTGTGTAAAGTGGGCTTTGGAAGTAAAGCCTGAAGATGGTTTTCAAGAGAAGCGTTATTACAACTCGTACAAGTAGTTTTCCGTTTTTTCTCCGATCAACACCAGATAAATTGCGGAACACTACCCTAACAAACGGGCCACGGACCGCGCGATCTTTCCTCCCTCGTCATAGTTCTATTCTCACCCCTTACACACACTTACACTTACATGCACTCCCTCACACATCCCTCTACACCCCATTCCCTCTACTTTCCCAGCTCCTCCCTTTCCGTTCTCACCTTGCTCAGCTTCGCCTCGCTTTTCGTTACCTGACCCGCCCCTTATCGACCTGCCGTGATCGTTTCGATTATCTTTGCTAATACCATTGTTTCAATGAGCTGTAAACAGATGCATTTTTGCATACACTCAGCAGACTTCCAGTATGGATTTTGAAATTTAATTACGCAAAGCTTAGTTGTGTTATCTAAACGTATTAAAACATTTAGTAAGAAATTTTACAGAACGTCTTTAAACAATGTTTGATTCACTTTGGTAAATTTCCAACATTTTCGGGATGTTTTCAAAAAAATGTGTGCACTTAAATTTACTTTTAATGGATAGGAGCGGAGAATACCTTTCCTTGGTGCTGCACTTCGTAAGGAATGAGCTGCCATTCCCCAAGAAACCTACCAGCACCTGATTGAAAGTATGCCCGTGAGAGTGGAAGCTATCATCAAGGCTAAGGGTGGGCCAACACCCTATCGAATTCCAGCATTACCGATGGAGAGCGCCACGAACAGGTAAGTCATTTTCAGCCACGTCCGAACACTTTCGATTGTCCGAATACTTTTGATCACATAGGGTATCTAGCCAATACCAAAAATTCTGCTACCGTAGGAATTCACTCCTAGGACCTTTCGGTCAGCAGCACTGCAGTGACATCAGTTGATGCCCTGAGCCACCTCTTCCGGTCTCCGTGTGAACATCTACAGCGACAGCAGTCGTAGAGGAAGACACGAGCAATATAAGGGGTGCAGCCAGCATGCCGGGAGCAGCCACCTATTGAGCCAGAAGCTGCCTTTAGTACACAGAAGCCGCTCCGACGACCCTGACAGAGGGCCCATCGGTTGTAGCCTGTCAATGGTGGCAACAGAGGCGCACTATGGTTTCTGAAACCCATTCTGCGGCTAAACTGTAATTTTCCAACTTTCATAGATTAACTGCCTGTGCACTATAATGTAAAGTAAACTCTGTCAATAAAGCAATTTACGCTTCTGTTATCGTGTTTTCTAGCATTCATTTAGAAAATAGGATTAAACGCCGAAACAAATTAAATAGTCCTTCTGAAATAAAAAATTACGATGACAAAGAACAAAGAAAACGCGGAAGTTACAGAGACGAAGTAGTAGTACGTAGTTGTAGTAACAGTGGTAGAGGAAGCTGATAAAGAAAAGTGCAAAGATGGAGATGATGGTTTGAAGAATGATAAAATAATTTTGAAAGATATTTTAATTCCAGTAGATTATTGGATGGACTGTAATTAGAGAGTAAATAGTAAGAGTTAAGCTGGCATGTACTAATTCAACATTTTATATACAAATATGTAAGAATTTTATGATTTTTTATACTTTTTTCTTCAGAATTATGCGGGGTTATGTTGTTTTATTTCGTGAAATGCATTAATATTTAATACATTCTTCACAATTTACATTTTCTAATTTTGGCCACCCAAATGGGTCTGGTAAACCATAGTAGTGAGGCGGTGCAACGCCGGCGAAATGAGGGCAGGGGCGCATGTGGATGGGTGGGTGTGGCGGAAGCGGTAGCAGAGGCGGCACTGGTGGCAGCCGAGACCACTCAGTCCGTCTGTCTGCCCCCCTCCCCGCCCCCGACCTTCCCGCCACCACCGCCTCCACCACCCGCGCTTTCCACGAATATTGGAATTGTTTCGCAATTTCGTGCTACGCCGATTAGTCGATTGGTCTGTACGAATGGAATGCATCAAAGCCGTCGGCGAGGTCGGCGCGCGAGGCATGAGTCATTGGGATGGCTAGGGACGGGCGGCGGGCACACGAGGTTCACAGAGCAGACCCGCCCCCTTTTCGCGCCCCATCAAACTCCCAGCCTGATCCGTCCCGCGTCCGCTCCCCCCCCCTCCACTCCGCCCCGTCGCTGGCGTCTTCCCGAGACGATGCCGTTCGGGGCGCGGTGTTTCTTATCTCGCAAGACATTGAAATTAATTTGTTATCTCGGCGCGAGGCGGAAATTCCTGCCATTCTCCGACATAAAAGCGACGACGGCGGCGGCGGCGGCGGCGACGCAGCCGGCGACGGAGGCGCGACCGGGAGCTGATGTGATAAGTGGATATTAGAAATTCCTGGAGTGATGGAGAGGGTGTACGAGTATTGCGCAGCGATCGAGCAGGATCATGCTGCTGCGCTGGTAGACAAATACGGCGCCGACTTTATAGCGACCCGCGCGCTCTCAAACTGTGCTTGCGTCCTCGTACCCTCCACGCTGATCTTCGCCGCGTCCGCCTCGTCTTTAATTTGGCCGCGTCTGTAGGCCTTTGAAGATACTCCGGCGAATGATCTGCAGGAGGTGGAATTTTGTGAGGAAATGCCGAAGTCTTCAAGGCAGGAAGGAACAACAAATACTTCGGTAAGGAAGAAATTTCTGCTTCAAGCTCGCGCCGGGAAGGCGCTTGTGTAGTTTGAAGCTTGTGACGAATACGACCGACGCTTCGATAAGCGACCGTCGCTGTGTTTGGAGACACTTTTCTCTCGGCGGAGTGTGAAACAAATGTTTTGTGCTTATTCATGTAACGTAATAGATCTTTGAAAATACGTTGCTGGAATTAAGTTCCCTAAACCCCTTTGTAACAACTCATAAAACTTACGAATCCATTCCTAAGTAACGTTACGTTTTTACCGCATCTCCCTTTCTTGCGTTAGATCAAATTATCATAACGAAAAATGATGTAAAAAATTAAATGCATATTAGGCTATTTTTTGTTTTAGTTCTTGATACATCTGAACATTTATTTATAGTTTCGAAATGAAAAGAAAAAACTCGGTTCACGCATATAAAATAGGAGATCTTATACTTTTGGCCTTCATTCTCAATATATTTATAGCAGATTTTTTACTCTAAATATTTATACTCTATTATAGTACTACAGTACTATATGCTAATTTTGCAATTTGTGTACCTTTAGAATCAGAAAATGCCTGCATAAGCACTCCAGGCGAGTAAACAAGCGCACATGTTTCAAGAGCTCGAGTATTAGTCATAATGGAGTATTACGCTATATGTTCATAACAAAATAAAGATGAAATGCAAATAATTAGGCAGTTCAGCTACTATCAAAACTCAAATGAAATTATTGTTACCAGTATCTCAATTTATAATACCGACCATTATCTTAAAACATTACTTCTACCGTCGTTAGAAGTAGGTAGGGTGTTAAGTTCAACATATTTCCAAATCGTTAGTTTCCTACCGAAGATCTTATCGCCTGCTCCGTGCGCACTAGTATCCAGTTGACTCCTAAAGGAGAGATTTGATAGTGATGCTCCTAAGGTCTATAATCAAAATGTGGGTACTTCCGTGAGTAAGTGCCAGCTATAATGCTGGGTTCATTATAATGACGGAAATTACGAACGCAAAACAGCCAGGATATAGTCACCTTAACATTACCTCTTAGGCTTTATTGTCTTACCTGCAAGAGTTTTCCAAGATGGTACTACAAATTTGAACATTATCCACACAATGGAGCATTACTACGTTATTTAATGCATTATCTCCAGCTAACGTCTCCCATGAGGAAATTTGGTTTTCTTTTTATTCAAGGGAACACACGATAGACTTCCAAATTATTCCCAAATGTTTAACCATATAGTATCATTTGAAAGGTGCAAACCATGTTGCAATACGTCTAATAGTATAAGAAGACTTCATGAAACAATTTCAACATAAACGAAGTTGGAGTTGAGTCCGTTTGGTGAAAGAAAACTTTACTTAAATAAATAAGCTAACATTTCTATATTATAAGCTACATTGTAAAATTCTACCTTCATAATAGACAAAAAATCATATCATCCAAATAACGAACGCATTCCGGGTGAAAATCTTGCAACGACATATTCTGCATTAACTAATACTTTTTCACTATATTAACCATACTCTACAAATGACACATGCTATCAATATAATATATATTATTTAATATGCCATAATATATATTATTTTGAGGCATAGATTTGAATACGTTTCGATACCTAATTTTGGGGAGCTGAATTGAAACCTGCTTGGCAATCTTCCGTATCACGAACGGTTTTCCTCTCACGAAGAAAATAAAACTTTCTGTGTTGTAGTTATTTTAGTTCGAAACTATATTTTGCTTCAATGTTGTAGGAACTGTATAGCAACTATATTTTGCAATGCATAAAATATAAAATATGACAAATATGATCAAATATTTTATAGTATTGTACTGAATTAAAGCTTCTGACATGGTAGTTTAAAATGAATTCTGACATATCAAACTATCGCAATTAATCTAGTTTCAACCACTTTTGTTAAAAGTAAATGGAGTGTGAATTGACATTGATGGTCGCGGAAAATGTGAATCTTATTACGCACCAACAGTTATCTGCCATTCTCGAAATATACCCTTGACCATGATATCGTACTTCCATCTGTTTTTCAATCCTGATTAAACATATATAGTACTAGTTTTTCTCTTCGTGGCTCTGAGCTTTCCAGAAAGTATCAAAATTCGTCTTGATTCCTCAATTTTACTATAAAATAGTCCAAACAACACTATTTTATTATAAATTTCATAATATTGTGTATTTAATAACATTTCCTAATATTTCATTTCTCTTCCGGGATAAGAAGAAGATTGTAAGCATATACTTTCTCGCTCGTATTTTCACGCAAAATTAAGTGAAAAGTTCTCAAATTTTCGAAAAATTGCACCTTACCTTATTTCAAAACCTATCTTTAAGGAACAATTTCATTGAAGGAAAAATCTCTATTTTTAATATTTTAGAGAAAATGGGCTGAACGGTTCACGCACGGACGGACGGACGGACAGACAGACAGACAGATAGACAGATAGACAGATAGACAGACAGAGAGACAGAGAGGCAGAGAGACAGAGAGAGAGAGAGAGAGACAGAGAGACAGAGAGACAGATAGACAGATAGATAGACAGATAGACAGGCAGGCGGACAGACGTTTTGTCGTCATTCAATTTTCCGAAATGACTGTGTCTGTACTTAGCGTGACAGTCCGAAACTGGCCAGTGCCTCCCAGCAGCGTCCTGGACTCGCAGCCTTGGGTTTAAGGGGTACGTGTGGTTAGGACGGAGACATCCCTACGCCGTAGTTTGGTCTTCTCAACCTGAGAAGTGAGTACGACACTTCTGCTGTACGACACTTCTCAAACTGAGAAGTGTCTGTTGCTGTTGCTGTACGACACTTCTCAAACTGAGAAGTGTCGTACAGCAACATACACTGGTACATTGCAAGGAAAACGCACAATATACTCTTACCCGTCCGCGAATCGAACCCGCGATTGCGTCATGGAAAACCGAGCACGCTCAACATTGAGTTAAACCGAGGGCTTTTCGGTACGAAGGACTAAAAAAATATGAATTCTGACTACGTGTTAGAGGACTTTTTCTAAATTTAGCAATTGGATTTATCCACTATTTCGTTACGAGCGTCCGGCTATAACGATTTTTGTGCTAAAAAATCACCTATTTTTGCAGCATTACATAACTTTATCTTTACTCCGTGGCGAGAAACTAAAAATACAGAAAACAAAGTATGTAAAAGCAAGTAGAACAAACGACCAGACGGCAACCTTAGGAGGATGGCGGCGAGAATTCCAAATTATCAATCTTCCATCCCATGAATACTCCCTGGAGTGGAGTGTGGATCTGAAACGCCGAAAACCCTGTCCGCGGCTGGTGTTTCTCCGGATTCGCATTCGCCCCCCCCCCCCTCCTCCGCGGAGCACGGGCAGCCGATATCGAGGTACAGATTCCTACGCCCCCTGCACCGCGCTTTAAGGGGGAGGGTTTTATCGGACTCAGGGACGCCCCACTCCACTACCACTATTGCAGTTTCAGAGCAGGCTGTGGGTGGCATCGCCCCCACCCCATCCTTGAAAAATATAACAGAAAATTTAAAGATGGTTTGAAATAATATTGTTTTGTAGCATTTTATTTCTATTAACATACATTCATACGTTGTATATATATGTATATTTTAGACGCTAATCGCAGTATGAATTTTATTTCTAAAAGAAAATAAGAACCAACAAGAAAATTATTAACAAAAATACTCAATAGGTCCTTTTAAATTGTTTGTAAAAATAAAATATACAGATTAATCGTATTAATTAAATGGTAATATTTATAAATAGATTCAATTAAAACACATGCATTCATTGGTGTTTTAAAATCTCCCTCCCCAAAATATTTCCTGTAGCCGCTCCACTCATTTTTTCTATGGTGAACCAACGATACGATATTTTCTGACATTTTAAAGCAACAATTTTAAACAATTATTGTTTAAATTGCAATAAATATAAACAAATAAATAACTTTTGCCCAACAATAATTTGTTTTTAATCTACGATTCTTGGAAAAAAAAATAGAAGTCACAAACTATGTATTTCGATGTTTATTTTCATTTTTTTTTAATTTCACAAGAATTACATCATATATTCAAAAGGAGGAATGTTCATGTATTTATCCTTGTCTTCATGTTTTCATTTACAATACATTTTAGCTTTCAATGAAATCTTAAAGGCTATTATTAATCTATTTAATCATTTCATTGATTAAGAACGACTGTAATTAAAAACTGCACCATTATATGAGTGATTTTATCTGGCAAAGAACTACTTATCTTGAATTATCATCCTCAAAATTATGCTGGTGAACTGAAACAAGGTTTCCCGATTTCTGCCTCACACTCAGCACCTCCGCAACCTCACCGTCACCCAAGAGCCCCCGTTACGTCACCACCTGCCCTACACCATTGCCTCCACCATCCCACTTCCACCAGCTACTCCATCGCCCATGTCTCATCACCACTCCCGTAACCCTCCTGCCCCCACCACCATAACGTCTCTACCACCCAATCGACTGGGAGAGGTGGCTCAGGGCATCAACTGAGTCACTGCAGAGCCTCTGATCGGAACGTCGTAGGTTCGAGTTTAGTGGCAGGATTTAGAAACTAGCCACGTCGAATTCAGCCGCTGTCTGGAGGAGAATTCTAGCGGCCGTTCTAGCGGCCGAATTCTATCGGTAGTTTTCTGTGGTTTCTCTCTTCAATACCAGGCAAACCACTGAGCAGTACCCTAACGTAATGGGTCACGAGCTGCAAGCGATATTTCCTACCTCTTTCTTGTCCTTTCCTCACTCCCGTACTTACACACATCTATACTCACAAACTCTACACTTCCTCACATGCCGGGGGTCTGGTCGGGAGCTTAGCGATTGACCCAATGGTGGGAGATGTCTGGTTGTGGGAAACTCCGTTAGCCGTTAGGTCGGCGCTGGATCTCACCATCCAGCGGGGGAATGTCACCGCCACACGAGGAATACACATGTACTACACCTATGGAACTAATGACCTTAGAAGTGGCTGTTTCCGGAACCAGTAACCACCCAATCGGCCCCACCACACGACAGTACCCGACAGATCCCCACCATCTCGACCACACCACCATCCCTGCTTCCCCTGTTGTCACTACCACCCCTCCCCTCCCCTCCTCCGTCGCTGCATATGCAAGCCCCATCCCTTTGACCGCGCTTGCCAGCCACCGCACCACCCACACCCGCCCCGTCCCCCACACTCGCCGCCACCACCACCCACGCCGCCCCGTCCCCTTCGACAGAACCTCTTTCCGCAGCCCCGGCCCGCGCCTTGCCGAATTGAATTGTTTCACTTAGCCCGGAAGTTATCGCGGCGCATACCAAGTAACAGCAATAATATTGTAATGCGCCATCCCGGACGCCAGGGCGCGGCCCAGCCGGGGCTTGGCGGCGCTCACACAGCCGGGCAGCCATATCGAGGGGCGGGGGGGGGGGTGGCGCGGTGCCGGCTCTCAGCCGGCCGAATTCCAATTATTTGCTTCCGCTTATCTGCCGCAAAGCAATTTAGCGCCGTCTCAAGGGCGAAGAATGCCCTCCGAGGGGCGCGGTAGAAGGCCGGGTGGACGGGAGGGAGGGAGAAGGGAAGAGAAGGGCGCGAGGATGGAAGGGATAGGGCAGGCCCTGTGCAGCGCAAGACGCGGGGGGGAGGGGGCGAATTGTGTAGAGTCGAAACTATTTCTGAGCAGACGGACACATATAGGGGTTGAGAGATTTGGTGCGTTTGAATGCAAAGGATTTATGCGGCTGAGTGATGTGGGAGATCTCTCTTGTCCAAGAAATGCTGTCGACCAAAGGAGGGAGAGAGACAGACGAACGTAAGAACTAAGGCAATTCGATACAACTATTAAACTGTAATTATGCCTTGTAAAGGGACTAGAAGAAGAGAGAGACAGAGACAAAGAGAGACAGAGACAAAGAGAGACAAAGAGACAAAGAGATACAGAGAGACAAAGACAGAGTGAAAGAGAGACAGATAGAGACAGAAAGTAAGAGTGAGGGAGGAAGGGAGTGACCACAAGTTCAAAACGTCTTCAGCGGAGCGTTCAATTTGACCTTACCGAGTCATTTTTTTACATCTTTAACAAACCACTTCTTCGATACAGTACTTTGAATAAGAATGTACTTGCATTTTACAAATTCTATTTAAGAAGAGCAGAAATGCATTACGCCACCTTCTGGTAAAGCGTGTTTATGTAGGAGCAGTTTAAGCACAGGTGTTATACAGGTTGTAGAACACTGACATCATATAAAAATATACGTCATTAGATGAAATAGAGCGGTTGGAGAGGAGAAGATGTAAGTATTTATGGGGAGAAGAGCAGAGAGATGTGGAGATTTGGACCGTTTTGATACAAGTGATTAATGTGTACAAAGGATACGACATATCTCGGTTTACCAGTATCAAAATAATACTAGCAAAAAAGGGAGTGAGAGATGACGTTCGAGGACATTTAAATAGAACAAATAAACCCGTATTATGCGATGTACTGTAACTAAGTAAAGTGAAAAAGAAATAAAGAAAGGAAGACATATGAAAAAACAGAGCTACAATACTCAACGTTCATCATTCAACATTGTTTTTTATATGAGACATTGTTTCACACTCTAAAAATTCCTTTACATCAGAAATTGCACTAGAATGCAACGGGGATTCAAAAATCTTTTTGAAAAGTGTAGGCACTCACGAAAATTCAGAATATTCCGTTATTGCAAATGTGTTTTAATCTAGGACACATGTAAACACAGACGTATGTTTCACTGGAGGATCAGATTTAGATGCATACACCACTGTATCAACTAACAATGTCAAATTTCCTTCGTCACTATTAGAACTATTTCAGAGCCATTATAAGCACTACAAGCAATCGAAAATAGCTTTCATTCCTGTCAATATTTCCACCAAACAGCAACTATAATACATTACAAGAAACCTTCTATAGAATAGTAAAATGTCATTTCCAGTGTGGCCCTGGTCATTCACATGAATGAAACAACGTGATCGCTGCAGCCATTAACCTGCAAGCCATTATTGTCAGCGCCCGCTCTCCACCCGTCCTTCACTCGACCGACTGCCACCAACGCCTCTGCCTCCTCCTCCACCACCACTACTGCTGCTGCTGCTGCTGCTGCTGCAGTCGTTACCTCCAAAACGGTCGCCGCTTCACCTGGTACCACCACCGCCACTGTACCTTCGTTGCCGTCAACGCAGCCCACACTATCAACAATATTACTACCTCAATTCGCTCCTTCTTCTTCCTCTTTATATAAAATAATAATAATAAGAAGAAGAAGATAATTTTGTTCTTAAAGTCCTTGACTATTACCACATATTGAATTCAGCACCAGTCATTACATAACATACAAACATAACAAATTACATAACAAATACAAGTCATACAAACATAATATCAGGGTGTTACGTTTTGTATTTTATTGCTTCTTTTCGTGGGGATTTAATGATTATCTCTTCAGTTATTAAACCAAGTCTATTAAATTTAAAACATGCTAAAATTTTGTGGTTGTGAACGACAGCAGCCAACGTATTGCGAACGTTTGTTCCGCTTTCTGCTACTGCAAAACTTTCTCCACCTAAAGCATAGATTTCCATCCCTTCTCTCCCATTGTTCCTCAGACGTCAGCTCATTTCCTCTCCTCCCATCTCGCCTGCCCATTCTTATCTCCTACATTTCGTCTTTTCGTTCCATTTCATTCCCTTGCTAATTATTTCGTTTCCTGACATATTACTTTGCCAAGCTTAAGACCTTTGTCGCTCATTACTTTTTTTATTCGACCGAGAGAGGTGGCCCAGAGTATCAACTGATGTCACAGGAGTGTCTCTGACCGGGAGGTTCTAGATTTTTCGAGATTAACCAGACAGGTAGGTCGAATTCAGTTGCTGACTGGAGAAGAATTCTTGGGGCCGGTTTCTCTGATTGGTAGTTTCCCGTGGTTTCTCCGACCGACACCAGGGGAATGTCGGAGCAGTATCCTAACAAACGAGGCACGGACCGCGCGAGATCATTCCTTCCTATTTTGTGTTCCATCCTCACCCCTTACACACATACTAACCTGCAGTACTCTACCACACATGTCGGGGGCTTAGGCCTTCTCGTGGTGCCTCGCTCGTAGCCGGAGGTTGGGGAATTCCCCGCTAGCCGAGCGGTAGGTCGACGCCGGATCTCACCATCAAGCGGGGATGATGAGATCACCGCTGCCTCCCGAGAAAAACAGCATGCACTACACTTACGGAACAAATAACCTCAGCAGTTGATACGCCCGGAATCATTATCCAATCAATGAATCAATATTTTCCTTGTTCATTCCTCTTCCTCACTTTTCAGTATTTCAATCTCTCTCCTATTTCACGCCCTCCTCCCTTACACGTCCATACCTGCTGCTACCGACAGGTCACCTCTGTCACTACCGTCACCACACGCGTTACGTTCTCTACCTCGGCCGCCGTTTTATGCGTCAACGGCGACGCGCGACATGACAAAACACGCGAGCAGCGCCGGCCGCCGCCAGGTGCCCCGGCGCCAGAGGGCGCTTGCGTGCGTGTGTGCGTCACTGCGTGTGGGGGGGGGAGGAGGAGGAAAGTGCTATTTGCCGACACGGACGACCTTCGCTAAATGACCTTTATTTCACAACTGGACGTGCGGGCCAGTGCGCTCTTCTGGCCCAGCCGGCACGCAAAAGTTGAATACATGAGCGCGAATGTTCCATACTGTCTAGCACTCATCGATTTCAGATGCCAGCACATAAAATGTATATGGAACTAGTACGGTAACTTCTCTGCACGTATGCTTGGAAGGAAATCTACTCCGATGTATACATTATTTTCTTCAACAGGTGAGGTATTAAAATAACCCTCTAAAATCACAAATTAAATCGTGTACAAGTAGGGTTGGCTACTAGCCACTGGCTATCGCTATCTAAACATTGAAACATGTGATATGCACACACACTCTTAAATCGAAAATAAATAAATAAATAAATAAATAATGTCTTTCAGAACTAACATTTTTCAATCTACAGCTATCTTACGTGTGAAAAAATCGGGGATTTCTTGAACTCCGTGTGTTGGACTTACCAGCAACAACAGGGTATTTCAGAATAAAGTTCTCGAATTCTATCCCATGTATAAGTGTTGAAAATGCTAACTCTGCGTTATGAAACATGTGGTGGGAAACTTAGTATAATAAAGTTATTCATTTGACCCCGATCGGTAGTCAACCCATTACTAGTATGTACTAGTGTAGTTATAGGGAATTCGTTTACCTCCGTATCATCAGTGTAAGATTCTACTACAAATAGCACATGTGTTACTTCGTTTCAAAAACTTTCTCACCAAACGTTCATTGGCAAAACGTTCAAAGGCATTTTCGATCTCCCTACATCCGGAGGCCGAGAAATGTTTAAACAAAATGAGTTTGCAAATCGAGATCAGCCAAATATAAGGGCGTAAAAGCACAGATCGTGGAGGTAGTTATCGGAGCTTTGGGATTTGTTCCGCAAAATTTGTGTAAAAACTTGGATGAATTTCCAGGTTATTACAAAGATTGGGAAGTGCAAGACATTACTTTATTTGGAACAAAGCTTATTTTGCGGAAAGTTTTGTAGAGGTACCAACTCTACTTCTAGAGGTACCTCTAGATCTGCTCCTTAGGAGGCTGGTTGCAACCGACTAATAACATCAGTCGTGAAGTAGAGGAATAATAATAATAATAATAATAATAATGAGTACGTAAGTAACGACAAATAAAATCCGGCGATAGAAAATGAAAAGTTTTCGGAGATTTAAGGTTTAGAGGTTTTAAATTATTCGTTTCAACACAAAAACGTACAATTGAAAATATTTACGTATCTGTTGCAAAAGAGACAACGCGTTAAAAAAGACGTTAAATAATATTGTGTAAATTTTAAAAATACGATATTGAATAAATGTACTTACATAAAAAATACAAACAAGAGAAAAACGTATATTACCAAATGAAATGGAAAAGTCTCCATGTGTTGTCTTCATAGCGACTCAAAGAAACGAAACCGCAAGCTAAGAAATAAAGAACCTTTCGTAGCAGCTGCAAGAACGGCCCTCCCCTCGGCGCTGAAGGCATAAATTCGCCTCCCCTCTCCAAGTTTCGCTTCTCGGCGCCGCTAATGAATGGGTCACGACTCTCCCACGACGCGCGCCCTTCCATCCCAGGCGGGGCAGATTGGGGCGAGGTGAGGTTGGGTGGGGCGGTGCATGGCGCGGGGCAGGGAGGCTGGGTGAGGCGAGGCGGGGACAAAGCGGAGCGGGGTAAGGCGGGGGTGGGGTGGGGGTGGGTGGGGTGGGGCCGAGCGAGCCGAGCGAGCGGGGCGGAGCGGGGCGGAGCGGGGCAGAGCGGGGCGGAGCGGGGCGGGGCGGAGCGGGGCGGGGCGGAGCGGGGCGGAGCGGGGCGGAGCGGGGCGGAGCGGGGCGGAGCGGGGCGGAGCGGGGCGGAGCGGGGCGGAGCGGGGCGGAGCGGGGCGGAGCCTGGCGGAGCGGGGCGGAGCGGGGCGGAGCGGGGCGGAGCTGGGCGGAGCGGGGCGGAGCGCGGCGGAGCGGGGCGGAGCGGGGCGGAGCGGGGCAAAGCGGGGCGTGGCGGAGCGGGGCAAAGCGGGGCGTGGCAAAGCGGGCCGGGGGAAGGTGGAGCGGAGTGGGGCGAGGCAAAGGGGGGCGGAGGGGGGCGGTACGCCATTCTCTTATGTGTCCTTTCCGCTACCCGAGCCAATATTTAATTTAAAAAATTGGAGCCATTTCTGAGAAAAGTTTCAAAAGAATTCATGTAAAGTCCTCTAAAATCGAAATATCCCCATCAATCTCAGATCAGTTGAATCAGTCGAGAAAAAAATTTTTTGAAGAAAATCGGCTGAACGGCGTAGGCGCTCGAGTCCCGACGGTAATATGATTTTTCGATACTAGTTTCTTGGTCAAATGTCGGAAGACTAGTAGGGAACTTGGAGCTTTTCCCGGCTGGAGGAGTGGGAGATACCTGCTTGGGGAAAATCGCGCTAGCCTGCGGAAGGTCGGCCGCTACATCTCGTCATCCAGGGAGGAAAGGTAACTTCCACGTCATGGGGAAACATGCATAACACTTTCGGAAATAATGGCCTCTGCAGTTGACACGCCCGGGATCGCCAATCAATCACTGAACGATACTGTTCCGCAATGTCACTGTGCTTTGCGGGTTGCAGGGTGGGCGACCGCGTCATGTGTGAATGGGTGGACACCTGAACAGTGTAAGAGACATTTTTAAAATCCTGAGAAAATGTGTTTATTTTAGGCTATGTTTCAGGGGCAATGTTTTTTTTTGTTTAATGAACAATTAATTTAATTTGAGGTATGATGATGATGATAATGATAATGATAATGATGATGATAATGATGATAATGATGATGATAATGATGATAATGATGATAATGATGATAATAATAATAATAATAATAATAATAATAATAATAATAATAATAATAATAATAATAATAATAGCAGTAAGGAGAAAAAGAAGACGAATTTAATGAAGAATTGAAGACTTCCACGGTCCGAGTCAATATTATAAGTTATGTCCGCGGTGAATTATTTGGACGACGGCCTAATAGCCCTGAATATATTAAATCTACTTCAAGGTGTAAAATAAATGTATTTTAGTCTATTACGGCATATGTTATACAAAGAAATTCAATCCCCAATATAAATATTTATTCAACATAGTTGAACCTCTATCTCAAGAAATTTCTCATGCATCTACAAAGGTCGATTGCTAAAAGAAAACTTAAATTACTCGATGCAATCTTATCACTGCACCTGCATTTTTTATATTTAATGAATTTGTGAAAATTTTTCTTTGTATGCGTATTCTGAAACAGAAAGTACTGAGCACCAACTTCAAAAGGATCCATCTTGTATTTTTCAACTGTTGTATTCTATCGCAACCTCATGTTTCTTATATTTATATTTTAAGCTCAATTCCTTTTCAAAGCTCTGAAATGCTCTTTTTCTATCCCTAATTACAATCGATTTTAATATTACCGGATGATATATCTATTCACTATTACAGTTCAATAGTGCGCCCTGATTAATTGAAATACATTTTGTTTCAATAGTTCTTGTTATATATCACTCACACTACGTATGTAAACAGTATATATTATACAAAATGTCAGTGATTAGTGAATGTGAATAGTAATTCTGCACTATTTATCATATGTTATCATGCCTTCCTAATTTATTCTTTATTTTTGATTCATTTGCACAGCACAGTTTGCATCTGTACTCTACCATCGTGTTTCAATCTTCAGATTGTAACATTTATTTCAATTGTTAACATCAATCTGTAAAACACACAAGTTCGTTTCAAAACATACATGACTATGAAATTACACTACTTATTATCTATAGACTCGCTTCCTCTTTCGTACGCATTCCCCACGTAGTCTTCAGTTCCACGAAGCCTCCTCTTTCAGGAAATTTTATTTTCTCTTTGCCTCCAGAGAGTTTCCACAGACTGAAGTCATCCAAGCGGAAAAACTCGCTTCGACGGCGACGCCTCTAGCGGCGCAATGTCGCGACAGGAAGTGAAATCATCGCTTGCCATCGCAACAGAAGAGAAAAAACTTTTTCACGTATGAGCGGCTAGTCACTTAGAAGAAAAGTATCGGAAACGCCCGCAAAATTTATGGCCAATGTTCGAATGTCCCCCTGATATGTTTTCTTCCGGGCGAACGAGTCACGGAGGACGCCGTGTTAGGATATAAATCACGGCGCCAAGTCCTGCAGTTTGCCAGACAGTATCTTTTTATGTGCTGCCTTTCCCTGTGACAAAGCAGTTTCCATATCTGTGTTCTTAAAAATCATAAGAAATATAAATAACTGGAACCAGCGCCGCTTGGTGGCGCCACCGCGCCGGATAAGAGCATCGCATCGCGTCGCGTCGCGTGGTGTCGAACAGCCCGGAGGGTAAAAAATAAGTCGGCGATATCGTAAGGACGATGCAGTAGTCTCTTTCCCCTGGTGGATGTTCAGAAAGAGAAGCACTACGCACGTATCTTTGATATGAAGGGGGAGAGCTTATGATTTTATTTTTCCCCGAATTGTTACGTAATGTAATTGATTTTCTTTATAACATATTTCCATTTCGTTTTTGGTTTTGCTGTGTAAAATTTATTATAACGTCAACAGTGATTTACGTCTCATTCCAACATTGTCAAATGTAAACTAATTTATTTACGTTCATATTATAATTATTATTTTTCAAATCATCATCATTATCCAACACGTCTTACATAAAATATCTGAAATCAGACATGGAAAGTATAAGTCCTAGGCGTAAAACTGAAGTTGGTTGGTTGGTTTGTTTGCAACTCTTCTCTAGAAAATTCTCATATTCCTAACTTTCTTCTTTAGATCCTAAGTGTGCAACCAAAGAACTTTTAAAAATAGTTTTGTTAGTCAGAAATAGGAAATCCTCTTTAAACATATTTTGAGGCGTCAGAAGAAGACAATGCGGTCAACGGTCTCATATTCTACAATCTCGAATGTACTGAAAACAAAGGACAGGAGTTCTTGCACCTCGGTACAACTTTCTTACTTTTTTATTTCCTTGAAGTACAACAAATTCAGGAAGAGACGTTTGAAGTTTCACTTTGCAAATTAATGTGGCGTGAAATTTCATACAACAAAGCTTCTCATGTATTACTCTGATTGCTCTACAATTCGTTTTGTGATGTTTGGATGGACGGATGAAATGTGCAAGGCATAGCGACAATGAAGTCTGAAGTGTTTAAAGATTAGTCCAGATTAAATTTAGACGTTGCTGCCTTATTTAAAACTAGAAAGTGAAGGGTTTGGAAGAGATACAAAATTACGTGCAAATATTGCAGCGGAGTAAATAAATAAAACAGAGCAAAGAGAGTATCCATTGTCATACGAAAATCTTTAAAATATAAAAATTAGATGGTATAAATGAAAACCTACTACAGAATGAGAGGTGGATCAATACTTACACAGTATGATGAAGACTCACACAGTATGAGTGCGACAGACAATGACAGATCGTTGTATCAAAGAAGATGATCGACAAGATAGAAGGAGATCTTCATACAGCAATTTTAAAATACACACGTCAATTTCAGTATGTTAATACTCACTCGCTTCAAATACAATTACCTAGACAAAAATGTACTCTGGGCACAAAAGCATGACTAAATCTTTTTTCAAATTTCAGAGAACCCATGCAAATAAAAACAGTTTACTTCGTTGAATATCAAAATCTTTTGTTACAAGATGGTTTAGCATTAACTCTATTATAAATTCTTCGCATCCTATTTCTACAAAAAGGATGCATTTTGAAATGGGCAATCAAATTCTAATACGACACTTTAAACGCAGATCGCACGATATCCATTCAACCGAAACACGCCACCAAGAACACAAAATTGAAATTTCTTGTGTGTCCGTCATTGCTATATGGACATGTCACCTGCCTCCGTGAGCCCATGCCACAGAGTTTGCATGAAAGCAATCAGAGAACGCTCACATGAACAGAGAACAACCCGCGCAAAAGCTTCTGACCCTCACAGCGTGACTGACAAGGGTCTGATGTCTAAACGCTATTAGGCGCACGCGCTGTGAAACGAAATTAAATATCCGTTCCAGAAGGATCTATTGCCGGTAGATGGAATTGAAATGTACGACACTCGTCTTGAAAGTTCAGTGTATTGATACCGATAACTGCAAAATAACGGGTGAAAAAAAGAAGAGGTAAGCGAAGGTTCAAAGAGATATTCCGTTGGTGATCGTTACGAAATACTTATTTTCCTGATTATTAGAAATATAGATGTTACTATTCAAAATATCCTGTAATTTTTATTTGAAAAATGTATCAATATAATTCAATAAAAATATTTCTTAATATGTATTTGCTTATGACTGAATCATAAATTATTATCTACTTTTGCAATTCCGCCATTCAACGAGAAATAGTATACCATAGCTTAGAGCTTTTTCTAAAATAAATAGCACAATATAGACATTTTAATGTCCTATCCCTTCACTTTGAGAGTTTTTTGGTTTATATTAGCATTATAGTACTGAGTACATATGTGAGCTGACTCTACATTGGCGAATCTGAGGGTCTTTTATAAAAAAAACTGATTGTTCTCCTTATTTGTCTTCATGCACAGGTTTAGAGACGTATCTCGCACTAAAAGACTGTACTGTGTGCTCACACTAATGAAAAATAAGAATATACAAAAAGGTTGGGTCTAAAACTTAATCAACGCAGAAGGCACAATTTTTTTCCAACAAATAGTGTACACATTTTTTACTCAGCACTGTGCTTGGACATGTAGCAGAATTCCCAAGCGGGCTCCATTTTCAACACCTTGCAAAACTGAGATACTAATAGTTAGAGCGAACACTCCTGGGCCCATGACAGGAGGAGCACAAGGTAGCAAAATGCATGACAAACGTTGTCTAGCCGCGTAATCAATATAAATATGTTTCTAATTCCCTTATACTTTAATGTTTTCATGAGCATAAAGGCGTAAGGGAGGCTGAGAAGGGTGTCTACGAGGCGGAGGTCTCTTGCGAATTGTAATTTACGTGATTTGACATGGAATCCTATAACGTGAGCTATGGCAAAAAATATGTAATTCCTAATCTAGGGTGTCAAATTTTTAAATATTAGGTGGATATTATTATTAATATTATTATTGTTATCATTATTAGCAGTATTATTATAATAAATAGCAAATTGTTTACGTGTAAATCATTTGCAGCAATATTCTTAAGTATTTCAAAGAAGCGTTTATTTTCAAAGGGTTATGATGGCCTGGGTTGCCGATGAAAAGTACAAAGTGTATCGTATCATTGAGAAGGCTCACTGGTTGTAATCATGTCATTTTTTAAATTAATATTGTGGTCTACCCTTTTGTTACCACATAAAATACATTTCGCATTTTAAATCAGTAGTCAGACGTCTGGGCTGTCCAATGGGCACAATCGAATCTAAAGCTCGTTCATTTTTGATTTGTTCACGTCCGAGATAGCATAATAATTCTCCCAAAATCGCTTGGATTAACTCGTAAAAACTCTGGGCAATGAATCTAAACGGAAACAAATGTAATATGTTTGTCACTGAGCTGCACGGCGCTTTGACTCTGACGTCACTCCCATTCCATGCGATCTCAAGTGCGATACTAGATATTCTAGATATTTATTGCATCTTTTTCAAGGCTTTGTTAAGTGGTGAAAATTCGAAACGTTTTAAGTCATTTTCTATAGAAGAACTTTTCCTCTCGGCGGCAGAACGTTTTCCACCGATCAGTGTAAGTTCGCGAGTTATTACAAGTCAGAGAGCCACAACAATATTTTAATTATTTTGTGTGTAGATATTTCTTATCGTATTAAGATGCTGAGTCTGATGCTGCCCTTCACGAAGTTCCAACGAGATTAAAACTCGCCTGACGTATGTTCATCTTTCACATCGTAAAAAACGATAACTTCAAATGCTCTCCCAATCCTATCACCCTGTATCAAAGCCTTTCATACATCGTGCTAGTCGAGAATAGGACTGCAAGCGAAATCATCCACATGTTGAATACGGTGCAGGAGCAGAAACCCGAATACGAAGACTAGTGGATAGCGAAGGGAAGAAGTGAGGATAGAAGTCGGGACTGTAAACGAAGTTCAGGCTGGAATAAGGAGAATAGAGACAATCAAGTGCAGGGGATGGGAGCCGATGAAGAAGTAGCCGAGGAGGCATTGGAGAGTGGGAGATGCGGTGACAGGGCGGGTCGGGGGTGTAGGGTGGGGCGTGGGTGAGGAAGGGTATGCTTGGACGAGTAGTCCATTGGGAACGGGATGGTGAGGGCTGCGAGGGGGGGGAGTGGGAAGCGGCGTCTGACGGGTGCGTGACGTGCACGCGACCTCAGCGGAGGCCTATCACCCGGCACGAACCCGCTCCGCGCCCGCTCCGCGCCCGCTCCCCGCCCGCTCCCCGCCCGCTCCCCGCCCGCTCCCCGCCCGCTCCCCGCCCGCTCCCCACCCGCTCCGCGCCCCCGCTCCCCGCCCGCTCCCCGCCCGCACCCCGCCCGCACCCCGCCCGCTCCCCGCACGCTCCCCGCACGCTCCCCGCCCTCTACACGCTCGCTTCCCGCCCGCCCCCACCTGCTCCCCGCCAGCTTCTCACCCGCACGCCGTCCCCGCCCCGCTCGCGACGCGCGTCACCAGCGCCCGTAAATGTTCCAGAAGATTGCCGCCGCACCACAACTCCCCTTGATTTCGCCAACATCACGGAACGTGACGCCGACTAGCCCGCCCGCCGCCAGCCCATCCCTCGATACTGCGCACCCAGCCACAGTCAGGCAGCTCATGCATTCAATTCCGTGCTAAAGTCACGGCTGTGGAAAGACACCCGCCAATTTCTCTGCCAATTGCCGGAATTTAATCTCTGTTCAATAAATGTTATTTTTATCAAATACCTACTATACCCAAGAGCCTTTTCAAACCCTCAAATTAATGTACTCGTGCGAATGGTAAATATGAACGTAAACAAATGATAAATAAATACCGTAACTAGGTGAGTGATTGAGTGATTTTAGTAACATATCTTATTTAAGAAATTTTAAATCATTTATTAAATGAAACAAATAAATATGCTATATTAAATAAAAAATAATCTACATCGTATCTAGGCTTCATTTTTGATAATATACTTTTGTTTGTGTCCTGTTCGTTTGCAGTCGCTCAGAACTTATGTTAAACGAATGTCACCTGGTAGAAGCGACTGTTTACTATGTGGTGTTGGGTGAATATTTTAATATAAAGCTTAACTTCTTATAGTTATCATTACTTGTAGAGAAAGTACTGTAAGAAACTCGATGAAATGGCTATTAATAGAGTTGTATGATGCTTATGACTCTCACTCGCCTCTCGCGCGTGTCATAATATACTTCACATTCGTGTGTAAACATCCATAAATGCATTATCAAAAAACATACAATTATTGAAGCTACGAGGGCGATATGTATAGATGAATGTCTCTGCTTTCGACTTGATAGACAATGCGGCATTCGGTAAAGCAGAGTCTTAGATAGGCGTTCAACGTGAAAGTGAAGTCCGGTATAAACCACCGGCGACAGGGATGTCATGATATTATAGCCAAGTTGGCTTGTCATACCGCCATATATCACATTCAAATCATCATTCTGCCCTGAAGAAGCTGACCTGGAGGTCCTAGTATTTGATTCCTGAAGATGAGATATTTTTGGTTGAATTAAATCACTGTCTGGAAAAGAATTGTAGTGGCCGACTACATTCATGGCAGTTTTTCGTGGTTTCTTCTCTCCATTTCAGATCCATGGCGCATCAGTATCCTAACAAACGAGCCGTGTCATGAACCACGCGTGATTTCTCCTTCATCCTCGTTCCCTCCTCTCTCCTTACACGCACAGGAATACACATGTGACCAGTGGAGACATGAGAGTTTATCATGGTTGGGGCACTACCCGGAAACACTAAATAATCAGTCAGTTAAACGTCATCCAGAATAATTTAGCTAGCATAATGTTAGGACTATGCATGTATGTACTTTGCGTGACAGCCCGTGAACAGGCTCAGGCCTACCGGCGACGTCCCTGCCTGGCGGCCATGGGTTAAGGGAGTACGTGTGGTTAACACGTAGACATCCCCACGCCGTATTCTGGTCATCTCAACCTGAGAAGTTAATTTTCTCATCGCCTTACAGCAACGTAGACGGGAACATAGCGAGGAAAACGACCGGGAATCGAACCCGCGGCCGCGTAGTGGAAAGTGAGCCATCTGTCCAAGAGCTAGCCACAAACCCGATGTATGGACTACTATCCTTTTATGCAGAAGGTACGAGAAAACTAAACTTAGCCAACAACATCTGCCATGAAGATAAGAGACAAATTACTCCTCTTGCCCACAGTCCGTAATACACATGCCACTTACGAGTATCACATCAAATCACATTAATATTGATAAAAATGGGCACAAATTAAAAGCTAATGTCAATTGTATAGCTAGAAAAATATATGTTAACTCAGTACGATATGGTTGTAATTTTTACACATAATTCTTGACAAGTGGAGCTTGATTTACACAATCTATGTTATAATATTTTTTCATTGTTTCAATTTACACCTTCAATCGGTATTAATATTATTAATACTCTATTAAAGAAAAAATATAAATATATTGAATATTATGAGTACTCGTTGATAATAATGATATTTATATCCTCGACAAAATCGGAGTATAATACAAAATTTTCTTAACACAACTCATGCATTGCAACTCATGGATAGTTCTCAACATCGTAACCCTCGTGTTCTTGATTTACATTTTCAATCCCCACATTCCGACAAAACACACTCGGAAAACAGGCTCGTCAAAAGCAATTTTTCACACCAGCTTTGTTAAATACTGAATCCACAGCCGCACTTCTTCAATATACATCTTGCGCCCCCTCTCAGTCTATAACTCTCCTCCCTTCTCCTGCACTAATTTTTCTTGCAGCCCTTCCCGCCCGGGAACAATCCCGCGGGATTTTAGGGGAACGTCACAGAGTAAACAGCGCCAAGTTTACCTCGGTCGTTACCGACACCGCGGCGCGTCTCCGGTGTCGCGGAACTTCCACTCCCCGCGTCGTCGGTGGACTGCGTCGCGCCCCGCCAATTAAACATGACAAGTCGACTGTCGCAGCCCCGGCCCCACGTGGTGCGGACTTCCCCGACCAGGAGGGAAATGTCTGCCTCCGCATGGCTTACCGCGTAGCGCTCTCAGGCCCTTGGAAGTTTGTTTCGTGCTGAACGAGAGGCGAATGAGGAAAGCTATGCTGACATATTAGTGGATTTCCATATTGGATGTGGACTAGATTTGGTGTTTCTCTTATATTAGTAGCTGTTTGAGGAAGTTAATTATTTGAGGGGAAGGTTTTGGTAATTCCTATTTATAAAACAAAAAGGTTTGCACGTAAAAAATGTATTTATAGACTATAATGACCTGCTCTTAAACTTGCAACTCCACTCAGAATCGTTGCTGAATCTGCGAAAGTGAAATTACGTTTAATATTCATCATCTGAATCTTTTTTTTAATTCGTCATTTAATTGAATTAAATGTTTATCAGTTTAATATTATTTCATGTTGTGATTCTGCATAACAAATTTTAATATATTGGACAAATAAATTTATAACGTTGTTAAATTTACTATGTAACTTTAAAAATAAATACGAGTAGAAAGAAGTTGGGGGATTGTTTCATAATCTAGGGTGGAAATAACATCTTATTGGTGGAATTCCAACAGCACAGTTTGGCAATACTAGCTGTAGACTAACCCGACCAGGGAGCGAATTTGTTCTTCTGCATGGTTCTCTGCATAGCACACGCAGGCTTTAGGAAACACGTTTCATGCAGAATGAGGGGGCAATAAAAAGTGTCCCCTTACAATTGTTTTCATGAGTGGAAGATTTCAAGGTATCTGCAAGTATACGCTTCAGTTATGTTTTGCATTTACCTTTTTTCAACACAAAAAAAATAAGATTAGTTAACAATATTTTTAGTATTAGCTAGATAACAATATTTTTTATTGAATACAACTTTCTATCCTTCCGTTGACGACCATTACTTCCTCTTCCTTGCCCTATCCTCACCCTTTACTTACACTAATATGTATCACACAACCGCCGGTAGACAGGTGAGAGCTTACATCTTGTCCTGGCTGGGGCGGTGCCCTGTTGGGGAAGATACCTGGTTGGGGAAAACTGCGCTATCCGACGGTAGGTCGGAGCCGAAACTTACCATCTAGCGGGAGATCACCGCTATTTCCGGAGAGGGAATGCATGCACTACACTTACGGGACTAATAACTTTAGCAGTTGTCGCACCTGGAGTCATCCATCAACGAATAACGATTCCTAGATATCATTTCTTAGGGTACCCCCGTTTCCTCTACCTCTCATTCCATCACTTCATTTAACTGATCACCATCGCCACAATATACTCATTCGATCATTTATTTTGGGCCTCAACAGCGTCAAATTTACCTCTGTCGTCACCGACACCGCGGCGCGTCTCAGCCTCAACGACCTTAGTAGCTGGAGGGTCCCTATATCCAAGCAAATAAATAAAAAAATACTGACACCTATTCATTTATTATCTGCTTCGCTTTCCGCGCTTTAAGAAATTTCCACGGAGAAAGGGGGTTCCTCTGTAGGCACTGGGGCCACACGGCGCGAACGACGCTGCCAGCGTTGCGTGAAACAAGGTAATCGGGTGTTAATCCAATAAGAGCCCGGCGATCAATGAACCGATTAAGTGCAATTAACTCCTATTTCCTGACCCGCGCCAGCGAACTGCGAATGGAGCAGCGTTTTGTTAGTTCTCAACGCCGTCACTGCGCAGCGCCACTTGTCGGCACCGTACAGCGGAGTGCAGAGTAGGCCGTACACAGTGGCGTGGTATGTAGAAGCTATTTTATTAACGACTAAAAAAGATATATAGATTATGTAGTTTAGAAGGTCCATGTACATTGCGTATAGTAAATGTTTCAATTAAAATATGTTAATTAAATCTATTAGTAAATTTAATTAAGTAATTAAATTAGTTGATATATTAATTTGAAGCACATTAAAAGATATATTCAATTATTGTTTGTTAATAAAACAATATAATTATTCTCGCAGATGTCAATATTCAATTAACTAATGAACAAATTCTAATATAGTGGACCTAAAAATGTGAATGAAATAATAAAGGAATTTTCTTTCCAAACACTGAACAATTGAGCTAATCTTCCCATCGTACAATTAATGTTCTATTAACGATCGAATGGCATCCTTATGAATATAAATTACAAGAAAAACTTTCATCTTATGTTTTAGCACCCACAATAATGTGTGCGATATATGTCACTTACCGGCTGTAATTTTATTGATACCAGTTTCCTCGATTGACTTGGTATAGCAAGTCATGCTTTGTTGTTGGTGGATGATGGGATAAAAGTAAGTAAAACATAAGGTTAATCAAGAATTTTTTACATACGTTTTTTGAGCTCTCTTTTGATAGTAGTAGTAGTGGGAGAAGAGCTGACGGTGAGTTACCATTTTGTTAGCAATACAGAAAAATCAAATCTGCAGTTCATTTACCGTTGCAAAAATGTTTTCTTAAACTCGGGAACGAATATATCTAGTTTTTTCAAATGTTGCTAATATCGCGCCTTTTAAATTTTATTGTTAATATATTTTTTTAACTTTTATTCACCTTTCAAATATTTATAGTTAAATTGTTGGGAAGGTATTCTCGAACTCAAGAAAACTTGCGCAGATGATCTTCTCGCCCATAGGTCACAGAGTTTTTTTATTTTTTTTTACTAAAACAAAAATAGTAAATAAAAATACAAAATATACCACAATTTTCTCGCGTTTAAATAAAATCAAATTTAAGAAACAGTGAAATGAGTAAAAGTGTCTGTATGATTTGTATTTTACTGGCAATTTGACGTAAAAAATTCTGGAAAACAATTAACTTTGAAGATAAAAGTATCTATTAAAGAGGAATAACAAATTACTTAGGGGCTTAATTTTACACACCAGTGACAATGGCAAACCAGACACAGCAAAGCTGGAGAACAACATAAAATCACTCCTGGGAACTATTATGCCACCTGCATTTTATTCTTAGATCTAATATATAAATATTAACGATGTGTCCGTAAGATTGCCTCCCTACATTTCATTTCATACCTGCATTTTTCCATCTAACAAAAGAGAATAAGAATTGTTTCTAACACATTACATCAAATAACTTCCAGAAAGCTTTCTTAATTAACATTGCTTTTACTTTCTCGCTACCACTTACGCAGAAGAGAAAAAATTCTGCGCGGAAAAACGGCGAATTTTCGGCAGAAAAACACTTATTGCCGGACCCAGGTAACAAAAAAGTGGATAAATCCGAGTGCTAAATTAAAAAAAATTCTCTTAAATGTGGTGTACCCAAAATTCATGTTTTATGAATCCTCGATATCGAAAAATCGATTGACGGCAAAACGTCCGTTCGTCCATCACGTCCAAAACGTGACGTGCAAAACGTCCGTTCGTCATCGTATGTGAACAACACCAGCGACTAAACTACGAGTACGATTTTTTCCTAACTGAATAAATCCCTTCCGATCTGGCATGAATCGAAGCTTTGAGATTTTGAAAAACCTTCATTAATTTTTTAGGGTACATTACATGGATCGTGTGGGGCACTTTCAAATATTTCTCAACAATAGCTTCAAATGCTTTCTTAAAATTTTTAGTACGTGATGAGTGAAATACACTTATAAAGATGGCATTGGTCCGATTTGTTTATGACCGCATTTTCCAAAATTACAAAAATATTTTTTTCGGTAGCTTCCTATAACCTCAAAATTGAATATAGATTTTTACTTAACATAAAATTTGTTTGCAATAATTAGTTCTTTCAATAAGGACATTGTACATTTTTTTTTTAAACTTTACTTAAATAACTAAAACCAGATTACCTCTAAAAGAGCTTCAAATTCTTTCTTTAACTTTTGGAATAAATAGTGCTAAATGCACTAAATGAGATAACATAATTGCCATATTGCTCTATTCTTTTGGTTTTTCAGAAATTACAAAAATATTAATTGGTTGACTAGCCTCTCACGTCGTTAATATTAAATTGCCGGTAATAAGTTCTATTAATGCATTTACGAGTTCATGACGTCATATAACGTTTCCCGAAAGCTCAAACATTTCCTGTGAAAACGAGCTAACAATTCCACATTTTCAGAAACGTACAAACGGGGCTTTTTAAAATACGGCTACTAATATTTTCTTCAAACCTCTCGTACGGAGAGCGTCAATTGCACTGTTTAAGATGACATAAATTTCATTTTGCTGTATTCTTTAGGTACTTTTTAAGTTACACAAATGTGTTGTTTTTTTTGTTCTTTTAATATCTCTCACGTTGTTCATATGCACATTTCCAGCAATTTGTATACTTACTAATTACATTTGCAAATGAAAGTGCTTCAAATAACTTTCAGTGAAGTTTTTCAAAATTTCTAAATATTCCTGTCAAAAAGAGCGACATTTTTGGCATTTACAGTAACGCTCAAACCCCATTTTCTTAAAAACGGCTTCAAATTTATAATAGGTAACACCACGAATGCTTTGGAAATAGTCGATAAATTTCGACTCACGAAGCGAGAAGGGGAATTATCTAAGAATTCCAATGTGCGAGTGGTATTTAATAGGACTATTCTAAAAGTGAAATTATGTTCAACAGAGTTCCAAAATGAGCCAAATATTGAAAATAACGGAGAGCATACGTTAAAATCAAGAGGTCATGTTATAGTGCATACGCTGTTTATTGGACATAGACGTAGAGATCGATGTGTACCGCCTCCTAAGGTAGATGAATCATAGTTTAATATTGGCCAGTACGTAGAAGCGGTAAGAAAAACTTTTAGTATGAATAGTTAAACATTATTGGTTTTAATTTCATGAGTGGTATAGTCAACGAAAATTGCTATATAGGAAGTTGTTTTACTATTCTTTAATATTATAAAAGTAATATTTCAAATCTACCATAAGCAACCCCAAAACTGAGAAAACTTCAAGAAATTGTATTAAAAGTGTGTATTGAGGGTAGCTGGCAAGAGGATGGGGCAACACCGTAAAGCTAGCTCACGCCAAAAGAAATTAGAAAACTTTATGCAAAGAAAATCTGTGCCATTCTGTAGCATCACTAGTTTATGTTATGTTATTTTGTCTTTCGAAATGACCAGGGCACTAACAAATTCTTTTTTTAAACTATAATATATTTGCGCAGCACGGCCTTTTACGCCCTATTGCGAAACCGATTCCCGTGATCGGCTGCGCGGTGCCTTTTAGCGACGCGGGGCAGACGCGAGGCCGTCCATCAGGTGAGACGCGGCGAGCGACGAATCATCAGCGGCGGCGTCAAAAGGGGGCGGGGCCCGATGACGGGCGCACACCGCCAGCGCCGTGTCGCGCGGCGCATCCATCACCCTTCCGCACGCCCCCCCCCCCCCCCTCCCGACCCCGCGCGACGGTCACTTGTTGAGGATCCGCGCCCCGAAAATCGCGTGCTCGGGTCGCGAACCTGAGTTCCCCGCCCCTCTGCGCGCCACTCAGCCATCTCTCTGCCACGCCGTGTGGCATGGTTCCACTGTCCCGCCTGCATCGCCCACCGCGCCCGGACTCCCGCTTCCCCATTCTACCCCACTCCTGCTGACCCTCTGTACCGTTCACCACCCCCACACGCTGAATCCCTACTTCCCCGCTCTCCCACTTCCCCGCTCTCCCACTTCCCCGCTCTCCCACTTCCCCGCTCTCCCACTTCCCCGCTCTCCCACTTCCCCGCTCTCCCACTTCCCCGCTCTCCCACTTTCCCGCTCTCCCACTTCCCCGCTCTCCCACTTTCCCGCTCTCCCACTTCTACGCTCTCCCACTTCTACGCTCTCCCACTTCTACGCTCTCCCACTTCTACGCTCTCCCACTTCTACGCTCTCCCACTTCTACGCTCTCCCACTTCTACGCTCTCCCACTTCTACGCTCTCCCAAGTCTGCGCTCTCCCACTTCCCCGCTCCCCTGTTTCTCCGTTCTATCGCTCCCCTTCTCCACAGTTCTACTCCCCAGCTTCACCGTTCCCCGTTCTTCCGCTCTCGCGCTCCCCCGCTATCTCCCATGTTCCGAACTCTATGCTCCTCTCCTCCTTATTCTCGCCAATGGCATCCCCCCTCCCCGAATCCACTGCCCCGTCTATTCGCAGAGCTTTATGCTCCCCGCCCTGATCCACATTGCCTCCTCCCGTCTGCGTTTCCCGCCACAGCTTGTCGCTTTCTGCCCTCCTCCGCCCCTCCCCACCCCCTCGCAGATGAACGGGTGCCCTCGAGCACCGGCAGAACACGCGGCGCAACGGGTAACGCCTGTCATGGGAATTGTCGTTTCGATTTCCGCCCGTCCCACCCCGCGACCCCGTGACCTACCGAGTGGATGCAGCGAGCCGCGATAGAAGCGGCTGTTGATTGCCGTAGTTACCTGTGTGGAACAGGTACGAGCGTCGGACAAGCCGCTTCCATCAATGGCACCACAGCTTTAAACCATCCATTTAAAGCGCCGCCATCCAACACTACCACAACTCAATCTCACCAACACACACACACAGCGCATCGCTATCAAGCGTCTAGAATCATCTCTCAAAATCGTAGGTGTACCACGCAGCAAACAATTTTTCACTAGTGTTGAGGAAATGCTGATGAAGTATTGTTGACGTAATTAAATGGTGAAATAACTGAAGTCATCTTCTTCAGATTACAAGGTTTATTCAGATAGCTGGCTTTTGATGCATTTACCGTTATTATCAGTCAATAAATAACTGAAATAAAATACTTGTAATTATTTTGTATTTAATTTATACTATGATGATACGTTGACTTATGATGACGGCAAAGCCGTGCAACGCCGGCTATCTGAATAAAGCTTGTAATTTGACGAAGATGACTTCAGTTATTTCGCCAATCTTTTACGAGGCAAAGGCTAAAAGTGTGACTGACGGCTGTAGCCCATCTAAAACCATTAACGCTGCAGAAACCGTCCCTTCCGTCGTTTAACGTTTTGCCTCTCTCATCGGTGACAAGTGAATATGATCGTGTCACACATCAATCGCGCGAGCTCAGTTGACCGTAGAATAGCCATACGATGCAATATCCAGAGATATTCTAACGTTCTCAGAGACACGAGAGAGTGACTCCATAGGCTGAGAGAATTAAGGCTCTCAAGGTACGTACATGACAAACATAATTTGACAATATCACCGAAATCACATTGGCACTTCCTGTACGCTTACTAGCGTTTATCAATAACTCATATTTTAATTATAATTCATCATAAACGTGATTCGCGGCCAAACTTTTATTTGTTTTCCATCCATGAGTGTTTCATATTCCTCAAATATTTCTAATACCCACATCTTAATTCCTTCCCCCACCAATATGCACCATTTTCTCACATCACTTAAGATACTTCCTGCATCGTACTCAATAGTACCCATTTTCGAAATCTGCCGGTCAGTAACACAATCAAGACAAAAAAATAACATCTGATCATGTCTTTTTCAATAATGTTCTGTCTTTTGACAAGCACATTCAATACCGTGTCCGTTCACGCGCAACATCGCCACCCCCCACACACACACACACACAACATCGCCACACACACACACACAACACCGCCACCCACACACACACACACAACACCGTCACCCACACACACTCACATAACACCGCCACCCACACACACAACACCGCCATCCATACACACAACACCGCCATCCATACACACAACACCGCCATCCACACACACACAACACCGCCATCCACACACACACAACACCGCCTCCCCGCAAAACTGCATCCTTGCAACACCGCCTTCCGGCAAAACAGCTTCCCTACACCACCTAATCCCCGCAACACCGCCTTTCTGCAAAAACCGCCTACCGGCACCAACTTCTCCGTGTAACATCGACTCTCCGCAGCAGCGACTTCCCGCAACTCCGCGCACCCGCCAAACAGCTTCCCTGCAACACTGCATCCCCTCAACTCCCCGTCCCCTCGAACACCTCTGTCCTCGTCCAGGAGCACCACGTCGCCATCTCGCTCACATGCTGCCATCACATCACGTTCACGTTACCTCATAAACCTGACCATTCCGCCTGACCGTAATTAATCATTTCCCGCATCCCTGTTTCCACATCTCCTACCTCTTCATTCCTCTTTTCAGCCTCCGCCTACTCGCCCGGTAGCCCGGTGCCTGCCGACCACCCCCGTCCACCCCCGTCCTCTCTCGTCCCGTCCCATTTGATCGGGCGTCAGGGCGACACGCGGCGCGGCCGCGTTGATTTATGGGCTTCGCGCCGAGCTACACGCACGCGCCGTTCGCAGCGCCACACGCGCCAGCGGAGGCGGCAAAGAGCGCAGTGCACCCGGAGGCGATTCTCGGTGGGCACGTAAGACCCGATAGATTGATTGATTGTTTCCGAGAAAGTCAACTACTATGGTTATTAAGTTTTTGGCGTCATTGGTAATTAAGTGTGTTTGTGTTAAAAATGTTTTTATCCTGGAAGGTGGCGATATTCCTCCCCCACTGTAAAGAGACCAGGGAACGACCTACACATCGGGTTGTTGAGTATTTCTCTCTCAGCGAAACTCCGCCCCTTCCGGTACAAGCTCTAAGATCTTGACATGAGTGAAAGTGTAGTACTTGTGTGTGTAAGTATAAGTTGAAGATACGACAAAAAAGAGGAAGGAAAGATCGCGTGCGGTCCCTGGCCCGTTTATTAGAGTACAGCTCCGGCGTTCATTTGATGTTGATCAGAGAAGTCACGGCAAACTACCGTCATTTTGTGTTGATAAAACTACGCAATTGTGATCAGCACATATCGATTCGACTCAGAGAAGCCGGAAAATTCAATAGTACACATTCATATATTAGTTTCAGTGTTGGCCACCGGCAGTGTAGCGCGGCACTGTAAAGAATCCATCCACACATGGTCCAAAAATGAGTATAGCGGGGAGAGAATTTAGCACGAAACAACACAATGGAAGTCGCTTCCTCAGCATATTCATAAACGTTCATAAATATTATTGGTCTATGCCTCCGTAAGTGGAAACTGTAAGAGGAGTTTTACAAATGTAGTTCAGGAACGCAAAACGATATTAACAAACAATTCGTTTTTATCAAAACATTCCACATGATAACGTTCATAAATAGGCGAAAAATACGAAACACATACATTTTGTTTTGTTTGTTGAGAAGTAATAAAGTCACGAAAACAAATGTGCACTAGAAATCTTAGAAGTTATTTTATTAAACAATCGGATTCAATGTAACAGAAACTTTCTAAACTCTGATATTAAGAGGAAGAAGTAATTTTGGTCGCAATGATTAACATTTTTGCCCACTGCGCGCTGTGCTCGTTTATTGGTTTGTAAGGCGCAGATTCCTGGCTGCATGCGCCCCGGCGCCAGGGCCAAATGAGCTGCAAATTATCTGGCGAATTTGCTTCGTCTGCGACTAATCGATACAGATTGATGGTTAACGGACCCCGAATGCTTGGACTAGGTGAATTATAGATGTCGCTCTTTATTTATTAGCCTGACGAATTTAGTCCAATCCCTTGTATTCACTGAGTGAGTGGTTCATTAAGAAAGAAAAATGTATTTTCAGGTTGCTGCAGCAGAACATTTGTTACGACAAGCACCTGAAAGCTGCTTTTAACTTCGAAGCAATTGCATCATTTACTGTAAAATAATAAAATAAAATAAAGGAGAAAGATATTTTCATTCTCTGACATCATTATCAAAAAACTATTAAAATAAGTATTGTCGGAAATTATGTGGATTTCCTTTTACAAAATGAATTTATTGCTACTGTTAATGCAAAATGTATATATAAGTTTGTATTCGAGTAAACTTTGTTTTATATATATATATATATATATATATATATATATATATATATATATATATTGTGGCGTTATGGGATTATACAACCCCATAACACCACCGTTTCATCGGCATGAACGTTCACAGGCAGCGAGAAGAGCGGCCGAAAACTAGAGTAGCAAAACGCGCAGCCTGGTATCCGTTGCTCGTACTAGTCACCACGAACTATCAAGCCACGTTTTTCCTGGTAAAGGGTTGAAGGAGGAGAAGTTACCCCCGCCACGGAGAAATTTCCCCAGGCAACGCCAATAAATACGCTGACACGCAAGCAGAAGACCTCTTTCCTAGCCATCACGCAGCGAGTCAACATCTCTCTTCTGCCAGCACGCGTCGGGTCAGCAGTTCTTCTAGTAAGTCACCGCTCGGCAAGTAAGCAGATTTTTATCAGCGCTCGTCAGATTAGGTAGTAATTGCCGCCGCAACGTCTGTTTAGATAGGAGTTTACGGCGTTGCAAAGACGTCTAGCTAGTCGTCCGCGAAGTAGTGAGGAATTAGTGAAGTATTCTTCTATTAACTAATACGGGAAGTAAAAAGTTGCCCGTTGTGAGGAAAGCTCTGAAAGTTCTTGATTAACAGAATAAAAGTTAGGAACGAGCGAGGTACTTGCACTAGCAGTCAGGGAAGTGCAAGGGACATTTTCTACAAATTGGGCGTAATCGAAGGCGATAGCAGCCGTGGGAGGAGAAGAAACCGATTAGTGGAGACGGAAGAATACGCGAGTCGACCGGGGAGAAGACGCCGTTCAGGAAGAAAGAAAAAGACGCAAGAGGACAGCGCAGGCAACGCAGAGGTCGGAATCGAGCAACGCGGTGCGGAACGCAGCACGCGACTTCAAGGTTGGAAAGTGGACAGTTTCGAGGTAACCTGTAGAACTGTGAAATTAGGTCAAGTTCACGTCGGCAGGGAAAGAATAGTTCCAGAAGTGTTAGAAACTGAGGACACGGGTGGTAATAATTTGCAGCTTGGTAGTGGGAGATTTAATGCGTTATTGCTTGCCTTAAACCATTCTATTGGAACAGTCAATATTCTGTTATTAGCAGTTATAATTAAAAGATAAATTGAGAGTAGTGCGCTTGCCCACATATTATTCATTGTATGTAATATTTTAAAGAAAGGCAATAGATTGTAAATTAAGTTTAATTTCACGTGCAATTGTAACTAGAATAACTTAGATTTAGGCGTATTGAATTTTCAAAGGGAATTCCCAGTACTGGTTAGAGAAATTGCTTCAGAAAGTTAGTTCTGAACAAAATTAAGTGTTCATTCATTAAATAGGCCATAAAGGTTGCTTAATTGTATTTATTTGATCATTTTGAAAGTGTAATTCTATTTTTGATTTGTTTTTCGTTGTTATCAACTCATGCCACAGAATTTTGAGTGAATTATATGCTCGTTTATGTGTGATTTGTGTGACTTTTATTGTGTCAAGGGTTCAGACCTTTCTCGTACTCCAAAGATCCTGCTTCCTGAGATTCTAAGCTCGCTTCACGAGCATAATTTCTTAACAACCCGCTTACAGTGCATGCGGCTGTGTGTGCAGAAGATATACAGTTGTGTGTGGATAAAGGGGGTGTTAGAATATATATATATATATATATATATATATATATATATATATTGTGACATACCTGGTGATGCCGGGTATTTTCACTGCAATATAACACTAAGAGAGGGTGTCTTTTACGTGAATGGGTCCTTGGATAAGTCGGTGCAACGTTGGGGAAATTATTCATACATAGAAATACAATTACCACAGGATTTATTTTAAATCAAGGTTACTATTTACATAATCAGACAACGTTTTTACACTCTGCCTTGGTACCAAGATTAAGAGTGAAATGCATTTCTCATACCTTCGGGGCCCAGATCGAATACCTATGATGTTCGTAGAACCGCTCGTGCCGGCAGGATCGTCGACCTCTCTTACTGCTGCGGGCCGTCAGCGTCGGATGGCGTGGTAATCGCCCACGGCTGATGCTCCAGCGATTCTTCCCCGATCAGGATCTTGACACCTCGGCTTCGCACCTTCCTCGAATCACTGTCCGTTAGTGGGTTTAATTACTTAACCCACGCCTACTCTGTATACTGGTCACCGTTCTGTACTGCACGATTTCAAGAAAGTTCCCTCCGCACCAACTAATAAGAGCGACATCACTTATTTTACCAACACTAATCTTTCACCATACTGATACTTCTAATGTTCTATTTACATGTTTGTGATATCCTACAGTTTCAGATATTTCCACGGCTATATTGCCTGTCTACTGTGTCCATGTATTACTCGCGAGCTCTCGCGAGCTCTCGCGGCACGTCCGCACTCGCCGCCGCTCCGCGGGCGTCTCCCTCGTCACCGTTCTGCCAACGGCTCTCGTCCGCGACTCGCGTAACGAACTTTTGCACGTGCGCGCTGCCCCGTTCCAACCGAAATTCACACGCTGGTCTCCCCGGCGGGGGCACCGTCGGCGGTGGCCGCGGTCGCTCGCCGGCCTCGGCGAACCGCGCTCGGCGCGCGCACTGCACAGTCCAAACTAGCAATTGAATTCTTACACTAATGATTTGATTAGTGTAATGAAACACACATTCTGGGTTTCAATATATATATATATATATATATATATATATATATATATATATATATATATATATATATATAATAAAATGTGTCGTCAATTCATTCGGTTGAACTTACTATTCTATTTCATCTTCATGGCAATCTGACTTCACCATACCTTCAAATTTCATCCAATTTCACTTAGGTATGTTAAATAAAAGAGATGTTATATTGGTTTTGTGAAACCTAAGTTTACGAAACTTTTTTCCGTACGAGCCTGTACTCATTCATATTACTCTTACGAAAAAATAGGCCGGTAAGGGCCAAATTTTACCTTGCCCTCTTGAGAAACAGATTTTACTATCATTTACAATAGTATATTTAGGAGAACTTCACCGAGGTCCATACAGTGAATATATCACCCTAACCCTTATATTATTCTACGAGACGAGAGATACATGTTTTATACAAGTAGTTCTCTTTTGATGACAAAAGTATAAGTTTATTAGTACTTTCTGTTGCCAATATAAAGCTTTATAGGCAGAGTTGTTTCTTCATTAAGGTTCCCCGTTTCTTTATTCTCGACAGGAAAATTCCCTTCTACCAATGAGAGGAGTGACTTATACTTGACTTGTGATTTCATTTTCTAAGTTAATGTTTTTGGAATCAAAATATTTTTTAAATGGAACTTTCGAAAAATCTTATCTTACTTAAAGAAAAAGGAATAGCAAATACCTAATCCATAGTGTCTGTTTCACAGACGACGAAACTCGAAAGTGGATTATTCACCTCCATGAAAGATCCTGTTTTTCATGCCCCGTTGAATCATAAATATAAGATATTCGTTTTATTAGTATAAAATGCACACAAAACAAGTTTTGAAAGTATTAGATGAGTCCGAGTTAGCAAATGTTATATCTACACTCAATAATCTTATAAATGAGTACGGCATTTTCATTTTGAGATCTTGAAGTTTGGTCACAGTATTCTTGGCACATTTTGCAATGTTTCGAAAATAGTTTAAAGCTGAATATCCGACAGGGTAAAGGTGTCTTCCTAATTGTTCCCTATATTTGGAAGCAAATTCGCCTGGGTCGAGGAGTCCCCAAGTCGTGTTGGTTGTCTGCATCATTGGGGTAGTTCGCGTCTTCCCACACTCACCACCGTCCCAACCCCTGAGTCCAAGCCTCCCAGCGTTCTCGCCTCCGTCCCCCTCCACGTCCCCGTGCCCACGCACGCTCACTCCGCCTGCAGTCTCCAGAGTCCCAGCGACTGAAAGCGAGGGCGTTGACTCCCCACAAATGACGGGCCTTCTTTTTCACGTTAGATAAAGAGGCGCTATTTTCCGCGTGACAGTTGCTGCTTCATTCGCCTGACGAAACGCGGCAGGACAAATGCGGGCGGGCGGAGGCTGGGATGGAGGAGGCTGTGGGTGTGGCAACGGGGGAGGCAGTAGGGCCGTCGCCAGCGCCAGAGATACCTTGAGGAGCGAGGAGAAGGGGCGAGGCGCGAGGGGTGAAGGTGCGGGGAGGCGGCGGAGAATCAATGAATGCCGATGATAAGATTAAAACTAGAGAAGGTGTAATAGCACATACTTTCTCCGATTATTGAAAATAATTACTATTGAAATATATAATTGTTTTAGAATGAATAAAATTCTTACTATTGTTTCACGTAATCCAATAAAGAACTTTATTTAACTTCTTAGCACTATGCATCATATCTACGAAGCAAGTGACGATGAAAGACACCATCAATTATTCTCGCGTACAAATTTTCTCATACAAAAAATTATCTCTCCCAAAAAAAGGTTGCAGGTGTCCTCGTGGATCAGATGGTTGACTATTACAAATCTCGAAGGCAAACTCGGCAATGGCATATGAGGCCATTTTATAACATGATAGATGTTGCTGCTTTAAAAGCGTACATAATCTTTCCAAATGTGTTTCAAGCTTATCAGCGTAATGCAAATGAGAAATAGTGTGTATGTTTAAATCAATTAACAGTATTATCTCTATACGAAGGTAAGAGGAACATATGCTATCATTCCGTTCTTCAAGTGTTCGGAGTACATAGCAACACAAGTTCGGAAATCCCAGAGAGATCATCTCCAGAGAAAAGGAAGAGGCAAGACAAACATTTACAAATGTTAATATCATGATAAAATTCTTATAAATTGTTTCTACTTACGTCGTTACTTTCTTTCCGGGTGCTATTTATTCCATACACATACAAACACTAGTGCTCTTAGTGCAAAAGTAATGTTTACAAGAGCATTCAAACAACATGATTCTGAGCTGAAATGTGTAAAACATCTAATTATGTGTTCAAAATTTAAAATACAATTTTATTTGATTAAAAAACATTCATTACTTCTTCATTTCGGCCCCAATCCAGTGTATTACTATGTATGACCTTTCAGGTGCACTAAGTCGAAAGACGCAAAATCCGATCTCCGTGCATCGACGAGTTAAATTATTACACGTTTTCAAAATAACTGACATAAAAATACTCGGCCATAAGAATATAAAATTAGTCTGATATTAAGTAATTCGTAGGAAAAAATAGTTCATGTACATTAAAGAATTAAAATATTGTTTCCGAAGTTTCCTCTTTTTCCGCCGTACGATTACATAACTGTCTCTTACTTTCGCAAGGGCGAAAAAGTAAAACTCAATATTTTAATGACCGTATTTTTATTAAATTTAAATAGATATATTATAGTATTGGCACTGCATGTGCGTTCATCCTCCTTCACTACCGCAAAGCTCACTTTTGGACATCCTTTCCTTGAATGCCGTCGCGCAATCGATATCAGAGGATTGAATAAGCGAGACAGTTGTGGAGAAGGGCCACAGAAGCTGCTGTTGAGTGAGGGCGCACTCTGGGGAAGGCGAAATTGAGTCATTGTCGGTTACAAATTGGTTACTCAGGTGAAAGGGATAGTTGAATGCCTGCTCTCGCTAAGTGGAGATTCTCCAAGAGGCAAGCAGGTGTTTGTGACAGAATATACCCCAGAGTACATCCCTCTAAAGTGGAACCGATCTGATGTAATATGACACAATGATTTAAAACAATGCGCTCGGAGCTACGCTGTCATTCATAATTCTCCTTTGTGAATATGTTTTCTATTCAGATTAGAAGATTATATCGATTTATCAAGAAAAATGTGCATATTTTATGGTGATTTTATGATAAACAATATTATTTGATAGTGTACAGTGTTCTTGCATAATAATTAACGTGCTGAATTATCACTGGAACAAAAATTTTGGTAAATGCATAAATTTCTCTGATATGTTAATAGTTTTCAATTTCCAATCAAAACCGTAAGAAAATCAAACATTTTTTTCTTTGAAGTAATGGCATTTATTCATTCATCAGTTTTTGGGAAATGGAATAGAAGAGAATTCACTCGAGATAAGCATCTCCCCTTCAATTGTATTATATGCAAATAAACTGTGTTCAGTCATATAAGCGCTTAAGCCACACAAAGATAAAACGGAGAAATTAATCATTATTCTGAAGTCATCATCAGTTAAAATATTTGCATTCGAGTTAAGGAGGGATAAGGTGCCATAGAGAACATTGTTTATTTTTTTACATTGAATAGTAAATCTTTTTAAAAACTGAAAAATTGCGAAATCAAATTTATCTTTTCTAACAGTTTTTTCTTAATATTTTCAAATGCAAATTATTATTCCTTTACTTATTGGGGTGATCGTATTCTTTTTGTAACTGCTCTAATTATATTTTCGTTAATTAACGTGGATCATTTTCTATTTTAGAATACTAGAGCTCTCTCGCCGAGTCTGACAAACATGAACAGCAAGCATAAAATGGCACTTTCATGGCCTAAAAAATAGTGAGCAACAGTATACTGAGTAAAAAGTGTTACAAATCTACTTCTATACTTAATAAAGCGTTCCGGAGACACAAATCATCACTCTGATAACAGTTTTGTATAATACATTGACGGTCCGTAATTGACCTCACTACCAGGGGTACACTGCAAGGTAATATTTATATCGCATATTAAAAAAGCACAATACCATGTTTCTGAAGTGTAGTGGTATTGACTTGGTTCAAAGAAAAGAGTGAGAGAGTTTTTGCTCCAATAAATTCTAGCATTTATTATAACTATAAAGTTTCTAATACAAACAATACAAAATGTAATGACCTTTACTCGTGCTCCCAATAATGTTCATATTAATTTTGCACATTAGCTCGAAAATATTTTTTTAAGTAGTACATTCATTAGAATTATTCTAGTCTAGTTGTGAACATAAGAACAAGTGATAAATAGGTTCACCACAAAGCTGAACATATATTTAACGTTTAAATTACCGCAAAGCTACAGATGTAAATAGATATAATAATGGCCCACCAAGGTGATTACACAAGGTGACTCCACTCTTGCAAAACAAAAATCAAATTAAATATTAAATTAATTTATAATGTTGCCATCAAAAGGCCCGACTTCGCAGTTGAAGCAGTCGACAGTGCAATGCTTATTAAACAAGATGGTCTTACCGAAATGATGATGTTAGTCGCTCTTAAGCAACAGCTGAAACTCTATTCATACCAACGCGATTCAACGTGATGTGATCTCATGACTGTAGTAAGAAAAGGCTGCCGCTCACCGGTTTGAATGAATAGTTCTTCGGTATAATTTGCTTCCTCTTCGAACACCCGAACTACCTACAAAACATTTTAGAACTAGCTGTTCGAGATACTAGAAGCGGCACTAGAATCCTAGCGGGCAACATGTTGCCATAGCTCGCTTGGTAACAGTACTAGGAGCCGCCAGTATTAATGCCGCTAACACATTTTCTCATGACTGTCACTCACACGACCACAACCACCTCGTCACGGCGACCAAGATCTCATCACGGTGCCCAAGATTTATATTACTCTGAGCAAAACTATGTGGGGAGGGCGATGGGAGACCGTCGCAACTGTTACACGTCACGTCACGATTCCGGATCCCGTGGTGGTTCGTAATCGTGACGTCATAACTTTTAACTCGTTGCCCGCGCATTTCGAGAAAGTTCGAACAAATTTTGACACTACTTAAAATTTTTCAAATTTTAAAAATAACAAAATGAGTTACGCCATAAAATACAAGTATAAATCTACTCTTCTAAATCTAGGAATAACAAAAAACACAAACGTCATTTTGTCATGTTTAATCCCATAGGCCGCTGATTACATTCAATTTTCTCCCTTCACTTTGATAACTAGCATCAAACACCTCCGTTGCCACGACCGCCAAAATAATAAAAAACAAAAAAACTCAACTGCGTGCCCGCAACCACCAAGCAGCACATATCAGCAGAGTCGAGGTCGTTTTCCCACTTCCCAGTCCAAGAAGATGACCAGTGACAACGACCATCTGCATACGACCACCATCGACGCAGCCACACGGCACTTGAATGCGCACCGTCTAGAGGTGAGCAACGAACCGTGCTATTCAGACGACCTGGGCCCTTCGGGGACAAACCGCCATCTGCCAGCACTCTGCCTTCAAGGACAGCCTGCAGGTCGGGTATGGCACGTGACGGGTCGGCGCGGATAATGTCGTCGACCTCGGGCACCATCGTTGGTTTGAGGTGCCAGATGGCGCCATGTGTGCAAGATGGCTTCGGCTTATGGGCGTGGCTTCATTCTGCCGAGTTGGTGCCCGTTGGTGCGGGGCGTCAGCTTGCCATGTCGCTGTCCGTTGGCGCGGGGAGTCAGCTTGCCGTGTCGGTGTTCCTTGGCGCCGGGTGACAGCTTGCCGTGTCGTTGAGCGTTGGCACGGGGCATCACCTGGCCGTGTCAGTGACCGTTGGCGCGGGTGGTGTGTCGTAACCCCCACGACGTTGCCACAGCCCCCAGCACCGTTGCCACAGCCCCATCGCCGTCGTCGCTTGTCTCCATTACACCACAGCGCGCGGGTCGCAGTGCCTTGGCTGGGCAATCAACGCGATCAAGCGAGCCAGTAACCACCAGTGCGGCTTCAGAACGGCTGATCACGAAACCTGACGGCGGCGACGGTCTAGGGCCCCGTCGCACGCCGCCGGATCGGACTCAGCAGCGTTCTCGATATACCGACGTCCTGTGGCGGTGGCTGTCAGAATTCTGCTCACGATCGTGTGTCATGACCACGCAGGCAGGGTTTGGTGCTTTCCAGGAATGCGGGCACTGGAGATAAAAAGACTCGGCTATACCACAAGGCTGGAAGTTATTTTCCCAAGCGGCAACGTTTGCGCTCCGACCGTGTGGCATCGCCGGAGGAACAGCTCGCGTGTTGGGCACCATGAAATCAAGCAAGAGTACTCAAAGGCTGGCCATCGTATGGAGACGGCCTTCAGGGTGAACTGCTTCGGGCAATCTGGTCCGCAGCGGGAAGTTTCCCAACTGGAGGAGCACAAAGGCCCTGGTCCCCCGACCAAGGCTTCAATGCCCCTCCGCTCGCAGGCCGGGGGTTTGAGGCGGACGCCGAGGAATCATGCGCGAGTGAACGCGATGCGCGCTCGCCTGGAGGCGTTTGTCCAGCATTGTCAGTCGAAGAATCTTCTCAGGGAGCTTCCCGATGATCGCGATTGGGAGTTTGAGGTAACTGAACAACGCCGGTTGTGGCGGAGAGAGAGATCCATGCATCACAAATGTCTAAAAGAACGTTTTCATTTTCAGGAAGAATTCCATGGCGGATAATTCCAGGAGATGTTTGGGACATTGCAGTGGCATACATACAAGATAAATATCATAATATTTCTCACAGCACCTTATCCCAAACACAAACCAATGGATCACCAAGTTCTTCGTGTTCTGAGTGTGAATAAAGATGAGTCCTTTAGAAGGGGACACTTGGCTTTTTCTTGATGCTTGTGATGGCCATGAAGTAGACAAATATCGTACTTAGTTTGTTTAGGACATTGCGTACAATGTTTTGTTCATGCAAACTTCTGGAACGATTGCTGAGGTGATCTGCCTGATGCTATAAATCAGGATTTCCTGTATGAAAATATGCCTACTATTAGAAATGTGGCATTAATAAATGTTCAATTAATTTTATAATCGAAATTTAGATTATAACAAAATTTATTTCGTTTGTACGAAATCAGCCTACAGTTTCAGTGTCAACATACATTCCCTTATTAAATAATGTAGAATGTCAACGTAGAATGAATAAATGTTGATTCACAATTTAGTTTTGATATAATATTTAATGTTTACCTATTAAAAGTGCAATATAGTCAATCTACTAAGCATATTCGACCGCCACAAATGTCCAAGTCCAAAATAGGAGATTTAAGAACGTAATCTGAATATTATATTTTGTTATCTGCCAGTTTGACCAAATAACTACCTATATTTATCTCAACATTTTCTCTCATCACTCGCTTCTATATTAATAATATTAATGAAACATTTAATTATTTAAAGTATATGATCACATGCATGACAATGCTAAAAGTACCATTAATTTGCTCAACTGATTATAATAATTATCCTTTAGTAGCAAATAAAATTGTTCAATAGATTCCATTAGATCAAAAATGTTTATTAACATTTCTAAAGTTAAGTAATAAAAATTTCTTATTTACCTCGTTAATATGAGCCGACGTGGTTGTGTGCATAGAATATTTCACAAACAAAACATTAGTTGAGCACTTAATTCACCATCAATTTAATTTCGAATGCATGAGACCTCTTTCGGTGACCTCTGTGTTTGGAGAGAAATTGCTATTGCTAAGGAACGACAGGAACAATATGACTTTGTTGTAGATAGCAATTGTTGTCTGCAACAAGTTTTGCACATTCGCAATCATGATTTTCTATATACTGAAATAGTTATTTAGATACCAGAGCTAAAAATGATTTTGTTTTTAATTTGCGACACGAGATCAATATGCTGAGTAGGGCAATCCTACGAGCAAAATAAAATCACTTTAAGCACTTGTGTTGTGCACTATTTTTGACATCCTTACTGCCTTTCATTTTAATTTAAATGTACAAATCGCTTCATAATACATTAAGGTCTGTAATAGCTTAAGTGGTCAGATGAAAATATTTTATTGTCTTTGTTGCATTCACAGATTTTTTCTGATCACTTAAGCATCGTCTCCCTTTCAACACTAGAACTAAATATTGAATATTTAGCACGTAATGAAAGCTTGAAAAGATATGCTTTCACTTGTGACTGTCAAAAATATACTTTTTACGGAAATAAACATTTGAAATACGTTTTCTGTTATTCAAATTTATAGTTGTATTTAAAACATATCTCTTCTTCAAATTGACAGTACTCTCACTTATAGTTATAACATAAAGTAGGATTCTTCTCTAAATTGATAATACGCATGTGATATCAAATTATTTATATCAAGCATTCTCTTGCAAGTCCATATTCAAAGTTACATAAATATGATTAATTGATTGTAGTGAATCCTTTAGTTTTAGACAAGATTGAGATTTCATCTCCTACTAAAAAATTTTCATTAACATGTCTAAAATTAAGTAACTTAATTTCTAAATTACCTCGTTAATCTGCATTATTTGATTGTGTACTCAGCATATATAACACATAAAAGATTTGTGAGTGTTTACTTAATCCACCATTAATTTGGAATGCGTGAGATCTCTTTTGCTGACCTCTGGAGAGGGGTAAAAATTACTATTGCTAAGGAACGACAGGAACAAACATGATTTTCTTGTAGGTCGCAATTGTTGCCTTACCACTGTTGATGTACGTTCTCAATCGAATAATTCTTACTCGTATATGTAAAGAAATATTTTTTACGTATACTAGTAAGTTACGTAAAATTAGAAATTCAAATTTAAAATATTCATGGGATTTGTGATCTTGTTTTCCCTTTGTTTAAAGAAAATTATCATTTCAAATAATCATATGAACGCAATTCAAAAACTGTGTTGAAATAGAAATAAACTATTTACATGCTACAAAATGGCACTGGCTTTCTCATCCTTCTGATTTTTCTAATTTCTTTAGTCTAGGCTACCTTTTCTGCCTTCCCCCTTCCTAGCTGCCATCTATCGCCGCCCAAACTATATTTTTTACATTTTCTCAATTTTTCTGTCTCTTAATGGTAGAAATGAAATATGATTTTAAGAATGTTATAGATTAAAACCTCGTCTTTCTTAAAAAACGGGATTTGTACGCATTGTTACATTTGTGAGTACATTTGCTTCAAATGAAGACAGAAGTTTCTCGAAAACTGAAAAGTTTTTGTGAAAATAATCAAGAAATTTCGCAATTTCTGTACCGATGAAACGCCATTTTCCCGAAAATTGCTCCAAATTATTCTTTGGATAGTGCTAAATGGATTGAATAACATGGCATAAATTTCACTCTAACGTATTATTTGTTTTCGAAAATTACAAAAATGTTTTTAGTATCTTTCACCTGTTAATATTTACATTACCAACAATTAATGGCATCATCTATGTTGATTTTATGCCCCAAGGCAGTGCCATCAATTCAAATGTTTACAACACCACTCTGAATATAATAAAGAAAAATTTCCCGCAAGTACGATCACAGCAGAATGAAGATGCAAATTCTGTTAAAAATAGACCAAGTATGTTTATTCACCTAGCGTGTTTTGTCCACAATTTACAAGCAATTTATTTTATTTATTTATTTATTTATGGTGTCCTGACATTGGCAGGTTTTTTGACACTTGCTTGTCGTGCTAATTCCAATTCAGTCGTGTTGAGAAGAATTCTAGCGGACGGCTGCTCTTTTCGGTAGTTTTCTGTGGTGTCTCCGATCAACACCAGGCGAATGCCGGAGCAATACCCTAACAAACGGTCCATGGACCGCGTTCGCTTTCCTACCAGTTCCTTGTCATATCTTCGCCCTTTATACTCACACTTCCTTACTTACACTTATACTCACACTCAAAATAAATTCTCCCCAATTCAAAAAAGAATTTCTTTCTCCATGGATGAGAAATAGTTTGTAGCGTTCAATTTGGATTAGGGATAAATATATTTTTCATTTCTTTTGAAATAAAAAAACAACACTCGGGGCCCCAATTAAGTCGGGGCCTTTGACACGTGGCCTCAGCTCTCCTGGACGCCCCTGGTGACGGTTCAAACTACTACTATTAAGACGGGGAGCAGTCAAGACGTTGCATTTCCGCTACTAAGTGCATTTCTTAGACAATCGCGGAGCACTCTCAACAAACCACAGGACATGAGGGATCCTTCATTGTCCCTGTAACACGAAACATGGACCCCCATCTCCTTCCTCCCGCCCTTTCTCCCACGCCTTCTGTGGCACCCTTCCAGAGATATCGCTTCCTTCGACGCAAGGGAGAAAGCTCAGCGCTCGAGGTCCGACATCTTGTAGCATTACATCCGCGCGCGCGCGCGCGCGCGCAGACATTAACGCGATTAATCCGACACCCTTCACTTTCACTCCACGGGGGCCGAGAGCGGGGGCACGGGGGGCGGTGCCACTCTGCGAGGCGTCAAGGGTTGAATCTGCTCCGCGCTGTCAGACCGCTGCCCCCCGAAGGGTTCGGAGTGGCAGGAAGGGGACCATAAGGAAGGGCAAGGAGGAGTTACGGGGCAAGGTGCAATGTGGAAGAATGACGAAAAGTATACATGCATACATTTATACGGGGAAATATTGCAACACGTATATTAAGCGACCCACAAAGGAAACTGGTGTTAACAAATGAAGTATTGGCAAGAACATGTTAATTCAGAAATCATCGAAATTGAGATAATACAATCCACCAAGTTTTCAGTAGTACTATGCCAACTCAAGAAATTTCAATATTTAATTTGGTATGAACTGGACCAAACCAAATTCAAAACTCTTTATTCGTCAGCACAATCAAAACTTAAAAACTATTTTTTCTTAAAATTAAGAGAGAATTAGTAGTGACTGTCCATATACTGCGAAAATGATAAAAGTAGATCAGAGTTCGGTGCAGCATAAGCTACATACGTAGAAATTAAATCTTATCCGGTCGATTCGACACAGGTAAAGTGTCGAAGCAAGAAAACGGGGTTGTAGGAAAGAGAACCTATGGTCTAAGAGAAAGCCTTCGGTCGCACGACAAGGTCACTATGCCTCTTATTGAATTGGATACCACCTTCTACTTGAATTATGAGCCACTCACTGATTTGGGAGGTGCCTTTAAAGTGGCCGGCGTATCAGTGGCCAGTAACACGTGAACTGGACCTTTTTTAACCGATTGAATGAAAAAAAGAGGGTTCTTTTTTAACAAAATTTTCCTTATGCTTCCCTTTATTTTAAATTAATCTATTTTAATAATCGAAAATTACAAATGAGCTATTAGCAATGTTGAAATCAAATTTGACATCAATTTTATTTATTACACGAGTATGTTCATTATTTGTGTCTTATAATAACCCAATAAATGTACGTATGTGAATGTTTAATAGAAACTTTTGTGGTACAGGAGAGATTGCTGTTAAGCTTTGAAGAAGGATTTGGAGAAGCCCTGAAAAATATCTGAGGTTTGCGTTCCCAAAAAGCTATCTGGTAGGCGGAGGGGGTGGACCACTTTCTGTAAACAGACAAAAGTTAGGGCAGAGCACACAGTTATGGGCACTTTAAGAGCTACCAATATATTTTATTCAATGTATATTTTTTTAACAATATAAAATTCGTAGTTGCCAAATGAATTACTGCCCTAGGGCACGTTCCGGAATGCTGGAAGGTGGCCAGAGTCACCTTTATCCCAAAACCGGGCAAACCCAGCTACGGTACTGCTAAGGATTTCAGGCCAATCAGCCTTACGTCGTTCTTGCTGAAAACGTTAGAACGATTGATACAAAGATACATAATAGAGAAGCTGGAGAGGTCTTCCCCACTCTCTAAAGATCAACACGCGTACATTCAAGGACGATCTACGGACTCTGCACTGCACGGTGCAGTGTCACTGATAGAAGATCAGATCGAACAAGGCGGATATGTAATTGGACTACTGCTCGATATTGAGGGAGGGTTCAATCACACAAGCACGGATATAATATGTGCGGAAGCGGAAAAACGTGGTATACATCCGCTGTGCACACAATGGATCAGAAGTATGCTACATGACAGACGGCTTGTTGTCGAAAAAGGCCTCACTAAGGTGGAAATGAAAGTAGACAGAGGCTGTCCCCAAGGAGGAGTGTTGTCACCCCTCCTATGGCTTTTGGTGGTCGACAACCTACTAGTAAAGCTTAAAGGTCTCAAGTTTTCGGTGACTGGCTACGCTGATGATATCTTGATTTTGGTCAGGGGACCATTTTTGGACACAGTGAGGGACCGAGCACAGAAGGCCATCAGTGTGGTTGAAGAATGGTGCGGCAAAACAAACTTGTCCGTGAATGCGACAAAAACGGAATGCATTATTTTCACCAGAAAATATAAAATAATGGAAATCAGGCCCTTACGTATGTTTGGCGTGGAACTGACGGTAACCAAGGAAGTGAAATACCTTGGTATCATATTGGATAGCAGACTAAATTGGAATAGCCAGGTGCAGAGAATTTGCACCAACTTTTGGTCCGCATTCTGGCTCTGCAGGCGTGCGGTCGGCTGCACATGGGGGCTTAGCCCCAAGACTATATTATGGATTCTGAAAGCGATCCTTCTCCCGACTTACTTATGGATCGGTTGTATGGTGGAACGCGATAAAGAAAGGCAATGTTAAGTCCAAACTGGAAAGACTACGTAGTAATGTCCTCAGGGTCATTGCGAGTGCTATGAGAACTACTCCCACGGCGGCGATGGGAGTACTGACCGGGGTTGCCCCCTTCGATCTTCTGATTATGGGAAGGACCTATGTCACAGCCCATAGGCTGTTCTCCAACGACACTTGGTCTCATAAATGCAATCATGCTAAAGGGTTGAGGACAATGTGTAGTCTTAAACCACTTGGCCCAGCGGACACTATCCGACACCTCTGTTTTGAAAAGAGGTTTAGGATTAGCTTGTCCACGGGTCAGGTAAGCTATGATGCGAACCTGGCTGAACTCCCGCCAAACGGCGACATATGGTATACGGATGCATCAAAAAAGGAGGATAAAGTTGGCATAGGAATTTATCGCAAGAGAGGAGGTACGAAGAAATTCTATGCTATGAAGGAACATACCACAATCTTCCAAGCCGAACTGACCGCCATCTTGAGGTGCGCCAGGATGGCTTTGGAGGAGGTAGTGGACTGTGGCAGATGCTCAGATGTGTACATATGCACGGATAGCAAAGCCGCACTACTAGCACTTGACAATATGAGAGTGAAATCACGAGTGGCTAAGGAATGTATTGAGGCATTGAACCATCTGGGAGGATATTGTAACCTCCATTTATGGTGGGTCCCTGGCCATTCTAATGTTAAGGGTAACATTATGGCTGACAAGCTAGCTAAAATGGGCACTAGATCACGCAATGTGATCGAAAGCCCCGGACCCTCTAAAGGTGTTATCAAGTCCACGATTCGAGATTGGTTGGACAAAGAACACTTGAAGAGATGGCGTGAACAAGATGGAAATAGACAGGCCAAAATGGCCTTGGGTAGCGAACTACATCCTGAATGGGCGAAGGAATTCGAACTTATGTCCAGGCGAGATGCAACGCTGATCGTGAGTCTGCTGACTGGCCATGTGCGCCTGAACTTTCACCTGTCTAAGATGGGCCTGGTGGCATCGCCCTCGTGTCGATGGTGCGATGCTCATTCGGAGGAGGCGCTACATGTCCTATGTCTTTGTTCTGGTCTGAGTGAGCGAAAGCGTGGGGTCTGTGGTGCCTCCACCTTTGATCCTTCTCAGCTGAGAAAAATGAAACTGTCGGAAGTTATCAGAATGTGGAAGGGCATAGTCCCGGCCGAAGTGGAGATCTATTGATCTCCTCTGCTTAGGGTGTCAGAACCGCCGGGCTCTTGGGACCGCCCAAAAGGTGGTACCGGGTTGGCTGGGTCGGCATATCAATGATGAGGGAACAAAGGGCTTGCCCAGGTTCACTGGTGTTGTTAACACCCCTCTACCCCTTTATTATTATTATATTTTTTTAACAATAGAAAATTCGTAGTTGCCAAATGAATTACTACATATGTGTACATTTATGAGGCTAGTAAGAAAATACAGTGATGAGCACTTTCAAGTCTATCGGGGAAACTTTGTAATATAATGAAACTAAGAAAAACGGATTGTTAAAAAACCAACAAAGTCAAATACTATTGTTAGACACAATTGTCTTGTTACAGCTGGTTAATTAACCTTCAGTTATGGGCACTACCATTTTTCGGTTATGGTAAGCTCTGAGAAGGTGAGAAGACATGAAAACGTAGATTGTAAACCTGGCTACACTACGCATGGAGCGGTTTGCAAATAAAAACTAATTAACTCTCTTATATCCTTAATAAATGCACACATCTCCGCTAACGAATCCACAACGCTTCAATGGACAGACGACACGTGGAGCACACCACTAACTACTGAAGTGTATCTACGCTTACTGCGGGGCCACATTCAATTCATATTCCGGGGTTGCATACTTAAAGACAAACACGATACAAAGATTACATGCAGAGGGCCCCTCGCTGTTTAAAATCTTCCCACAGATCTTCCCATCCACTCCCAGTATCTGGGCCCATCACTATACTGATGCCCACAACTGTTCCTTTTACCTTATACCACTTTTATGTACACGTACACTATATTAATATTACCTTCACTGAAAGTATAGATATACAATACAAGACGTAATGCATCATTGTGCATCAGGCACAATGGTAGAACCCATTTATATAGGCGAATCAGTTTCTCTCTCCACAGTTCTCTAACTTTAACATTCACAGCCTTCGTCACTCTTTAAGGAGTCCTAAGGGCTGCAGACATAGCTTCGTGAAATTTTGAGTATTACTATTGATCGACAGCGTAGTATTGAGAGTAATTAAACGAAGATGTTGCCTCCGGTGTCTGGCGGCTGGCTGCTCCGGGCGATTGGTTTTTATGGTTTCTCCCACCAGTACCAGGCAAATGCTGGAGCAGTACTCAAAGAAATTGGACATGAAGCGTGTGCGATATTACCTTTCCCATTCTTCTCCTCTTACGTATATTCACTTACACGCACGACATTAACAGACATATAGGGAGCTTCGAGTTTGTCCTAGTTGTGGTGGAGCATCATTCGGGGGATTAAGTGGAGGGACAATACCTCACAAGCCGACGTGCAGTTATCAGGATATAACGTTCACTACATGTACAAAAGTATGGCCATTGCAGTAGAAGCGCCCGTAAACATAAAATAACCAATCAATACCCTATGAACACTCCTGCATTCTCCTATATTCTATGACGTCTGTTTCTTATCTTTTTTTTCGTTAATCGGCCGACTAGGACCACGCATGCAAGCATCCTGCATTTACCGTGGCTCAGTTTTTATTTATTATCGCGGTGGCAGGTGCTTGCAACAACTTTTTTGGGGGGGACCAGCATTTTTTAGCTGGATCCGATTTTTATCTCCCACGGTTGTTGGCCCTGGGGGTACGGAAGATGAAATGATGATAATGGGGGTGAAAGGACAACAGACATACACAAACACAAATACACCCATGCCCGAGGCGGGACTCGAACCCGCGATCTTCTGGTCCGAAACCACTCCGGCAATACTGCCTTAGCGATCTCGGCCATCTGATCGGCGTTTCTTATCTTTATTATTATTCATGTCTTCAACCAACTTCATTTGTGATCAAAAACCTTCTCTCCTCCTGAAACCCTATTTCGCCCCCAGCGCTTTTTCACCCCCCCTCCCCCACTTAAACTCCCTCCTTCCCTCCCACGTCTTCGCGTCCACCGTCGAGCGCTCCGCTCCGGTGGCGGCTCTGCCCCCACCCCCACCCCGAGCCCGCCCTCTTGCTTAGTACTGGAGGCGGCCGCTGCGCTGCGCCGGTGAGAGCAAAGTTTGGCGGCGTCTTGGCCGCCCGCGGCGCGCTCTGGGCAGCCGGCCGCCAACTTCAGTGCTCCTCCGCCACCGCAAGGGCCGGCCCGCGGTGCCGCCGCACCCAACGCACGGAGCACGCCCCGCCCCTCCCTCCTCCCGGCCATGCCCCCCCCTCGTCAACGCTCTAACCCCCGAGCGCGCTCCGGCTCCATCCTACAAAACTGCTATGCTACCGCACCAGGGCCCTATAACTCCCATATAACGTGGTGGGGACCATTACAGTGGCGCGCTCTAGAGCATCACTTTCTCACACGAATTAAAATACGAACTGCTACCAACGTTATTTAAAATGTGCCTGGATTCTCGGGACGAAAACACACGCGCTTCGTACAAAAGATCGCGTTACCTTTTCTTTCATGCGTGTGTTATTATGAATAAAGTAATTTTAGAAGATAAACACATAGTATTTAACTTCTTTTGTAATTTACTTCAGAAATCGCTCTAATCAAAGCGTATTCGTATTTCTTGACCAATTTTTATGTGCCAAAGTTGGCGAGCCTTACCAGCAGCTGTATCCGGCGAAACTAGCGCACCCTATAGTAGCAACCTTTAGCTTTGTCCCCAATTTTGATGGAAAGTTGCCGGTCCCTGCACCGCACCGCGCTCCCGTTCCGGCCACGCCTCTGCACTGGACCCCCACCCCCCCAAACAAGCTTCTGACCTATCTTCCCCCACCACTCACAATGCCTTTCCCGCTTCTGCTCCTCCACCCCACCGTCGCCGCAGCACCCAACGTAAAGAGCACACTCACGACCCACCCCCAACACGTCTATGATCGAACGCGCCCCATCTCCGCCCCTGACTACTCGAGACACCATCTCACGCCCACGCCTCTTCCCTCGACCACGCCTCCACCTCCAACCAAGCCGCCGCCAACCTCCTCCCCCGCCTCTGTCTCTGCCTTTTCCACTTGAGCACCATCACCACCGCAAGAGCCGGACCGCGGCCCGACCTACCCCACCACCCCCGGCCCTGCCCCTAACGAACCTCTCACGAACTTGCTCACCCTCCCCCCCCCAGCCCCCGAAAATTATGGCATAATGTGTCAATATTTGTATACTGAGGTGATTAGGTCATGATCTTATCTATTAATACAATTAAAGAATTTGTTCACAATAGAAACTATTTTTCATTCTACCTTTTGAATATTCCATTCTTGGAACATCAGTTTACTCAAAGAATTAAGTTACGTGGGTATGGTCGAAGCTTTTCAAGTTTTTATTATATTAACAATATCACCCTAGCTAATATATAGAATTCATTTCTAGAAACAGGCATAAGGTTTACATTTCCAATTGATCAGGAACGTCATACAGATCCCATTTTTAACTCTATTCTGCCGTCCCAAACTATCTCTGGAGAACGTGCAACCATAGTAGTAACAATCCCTGTACCAGCCTTTCGTCAGTTCTGCCTCGAAATGTTAGCATTTTCGCCTGAGGCAGACATTTCTCCCATGATGACGTTTTCCCCCAGTCTCCGCCCACAACGAAGCCACAGTTCTCGCCGAAATGTTTCCACGTCTCTCCCTCCTTATGGGATTCCCTTTTCTCGCTCCAGCCGTGTCTCAAATATGCAATATGAGTGGAGGGATAACTTAAATTGTATAAATCGATTTTACTCCGGTTGTCTTTTTTCTCCAAAAGGGAAGCAAGCGCTGTTATCCATTGTATTCATCAGCAGTTCTGTCACGATGGACCATTTTTTCTACCGCATATTCAAGACAGGGGAGAAGAATATTACACATCTTACAAGCACATCTCTTTGGGAGATCAAAAGTGTTCCTCTGTTGTGTTTGGAAAACATTATAAATACCTTTACTCCTGAGCTGAAATAAAACTGTAATATTAGGAAGAATTCACCAGGAGATTGAAGATATATTAATATAATTTAAGATATATATATTATATTAATATAATTTAAGATATATAATATATTAATATAATTTAAGATATATTAAAATTGAAGACATAATAATATTTTTATGAGTGAAACGTAGTTCTCGTGTTGTTTCCGGAAGTACCAGAAGCAAATGTGCATATTTTGCTTACAATATGACAAAAGGAATCTCTGACATCTATGACAAAAGGAAAATGCAGAATAATGTGAACCGAATTACAAATTGTAGCGCAAGTCTCTTTATGTCGTAAGCTTTAAATTCCTGAGTTTTTATTTCCAAATGTGCAAAGGAATATTTCTGAATCATCGATTTTCTGCAGCATTACATTACTATCCCTATACGTATACTTGTCCATGTACTTGTACATATACTTGTGCGTGTACGTATACGAGAATGTAAAAATGGAGCAAAGTGTAACAAATTGTCTTGACGAAGCGCCTTGACGAAGCTGTTCATGTCATGGACAAACGTGGTCCGAGAGAGTTCGAACAAACCGAGCTGCAACGTGCGCAGCATTCCACTGGTGGCTGCCACGTGGCGCATCTGTCATCATGAAGAGGAGAAATAGACGGGGACGGAGATGGCATGATGTCAGGGTGAGGCCGCAGGAGAAGCGGAGATAGTGGCGGCGGCTGGGCGGGTATTCGGTGTAGTGGGGCAGGCGAGAGCCAGAGCGGAAACGGAAAAGAGGTGAGGACAGTTCCCGAAGAGAAAGATGATGGAAGGGTCAATCGGGCGGAGGGAAGAGCGGCGGTCGCAACGGACAGAATGCTGACGGCCGGGGGAGGAGCGGGATAGCGTGCCTTCGTAGAATACTGTGCGCGCCAATGTTTATTAGAATCGCAGATTTACACGCTGCATTAAAACTACCGCTCCTCGAAGAGCACTTTAAAAACTTAGCTAAAAATTTCTTTTCAAAAATAAATGCGTCAAATAATGACATAATAATAAATTTAACTTTGTACGAGCCGGATCCCACGGCTACGTACAAGCGCCCGAGAGATATGCTACAATAGGCGAGACGCCAATACTTGCATGAAAATTGCGGTAAACAACGCCAAAAGCGCGCCGAACGGCTATTGTCTTTCCTGGCCATGTTTTTCTCTCTATTTTCAGATCAGCCATAGATGTCCGAAAGGATAGGGATGGCTCCACAGCAGGGAAGTGTGGCGGCATTGCACTACTGCGGCCACACGGAACTGCGCTGTAAAGCGATGAGCGGGAGGAGCGGTGGGAAGGGTGAAAGGGGGAAGTTCGGGACGGTGGCCGGAGCCCAAGAGGGGGACGGGGCATGAAAGGAAGGAGCGAAGAGAGGCCAAATTCATTACTTGATTAGTGATGTTGGGCGCGTCAACTGCTAAGGTCATTAGACCTGCAAGAGCAGTGCATGTTTCCATTGCGGGTGGGTGCGGGTGTTCTTCCCGCTTCCCGGTGGATGACGAGATCCGGCGCCGACCTTTCAGTCGGCTTCAGACATATTTCCCAACCAGGTATCTCCTTCTAGTTGGGTACCGCTCCAGTCAGTGTTTGTCAGTGCAGGACGTGTAAGTGTTTGTGTGTCTGTTTATAAGAAGAGAGGATAAGACAAAGAAGGGAGAGAAATGATCGTGGGCGGTTCGTTGTCTGTTTTTTACGGTACCGCTCAGGCTTTCACCTGGAGATGATCGACGAAAGCAGGGAAAACTACCGATCAGAGCAGCTGTCCGCTAAAATTCTCCACCGGAGAGCGGTTGAATACGATGTAATTGTGTAGCTACTGTCGAAAATAATTCGGCCGTCAAAAGTCGTACCCTAGGACGACCCGTTCAGCGGTGGCCGGAGCGAGTGGGGTGGCAGGGGGGAATAGATAGAGGGTCGAAGGCGAGGCAAAAGTGAAGTGGAAAGAGCGGGAACGGTGGTGGCGATGGGGCAGAACTGTGCCAGAGGCGGGGGTAGTACGATAGAAGACCGGAAGTGTGAAAGCCGAGACGACGGCGGAAGTGGAGGCGGTGAAGCGCCCCGAGACAAGAGAGAGTGCGGAGTCATCGCTGGTGGGGCCGAAAGCCAGATGATGTGAGAAAAGAGAGAGCGATTTGGGACAGAGAAAAGGAAGGAGGTGTGATAGGGGTGGGATTGGGAGCGCGGTAAGAGAAGCGGGTGGTGAAAGGAGTTATAGTAACAAGGGTGAGGGTAGCGACGGAAGCAGGGTGGACTGGAGCAGAGGATGGGTATGGAAGAGAGGGCGACAAGGGGAGTAGAGGAAGGTGGTGAGGCGGGGCGGGGGCAGGTTTGGCGGTGGTGGTAAAGTACGGAAGCAGAGGGGGCGGGGACGATTGTGGACATAGTAGCTGTGGAGAGTCGTGAAGCGAGGGGGCGAGCGGAATCATCGCTGGTGGGGCCGATATCCACAGCGAAAAGAGGAAAGAGAGAGTCATTCGGGAAAGGAAAGGAAAGATGTGTGATGGTGGCGGCAGCGGAGGCGAGGCAGGAGAAGAGGTGGAAGAAGGGGACAAGGGTGATGATACGTTGTGGGGTCAGCGACGGATCACGGCGGATTTAGAAGAGGTTGGAAGTGGAATATACGACGATAGAGAGTAGAGGAAGGTGAGGCGGGATGGGTACGGGTTTGGCGTTGGTGAAGTAAGGAGGCGAAATTGGCGAAAAATAAGGGAGCAGGGACGAGTGGGAATGTGGAAGCGGTGAAGTGTAGCGAAGCAAGGAGGTGGACGGGGCCATCGCGGAGCTGGGAAGAAAGCCAGAGAGGAAGAGAGGGGAGATTTGGGGGAACGAATATGGATGTGTGACGGGGCAGGAGCGGGGCGAGAAGGGGGTGATGGTAGAAGTCGTTCTGTGGGCATGGGTGAGGGCATCGGCGGAAGCAGGGCGGACTGGAGAAGATGGGACTGGAAGAGAGGGCGACGTGGAGTGGAGTAAGGTGTGGCAGGGCGGGAGCGGGGTTGACGGTGGTGGTGGAGTAAGGAGGCAGAGTGGGAGGGGAGCGGCAGCGCCAGAAGACGGATGGCCCGGGGCCGCGGGTCGGGGAGCCGCGCCTTACATCTCGATCGGATCGATGGTGAGTCGAGAATTGAAACGGGCTGCCGGCGCCGCGACTGCCCGCACCCACAGCCCTCGGCCACGAAGTCTCAGCCATCTCCACTAGCTGCATAGCTGGTGGAGAAATCTAGCGGTCGGTTGGTTTCAGCGGTCGTCTTCCGCGGTTTCTCCGACCCAAACATGGTGAATAGAATACCTTAAGAAAGGGACCATGAACCGCATGCTATCATTCCGTCATTTTTGGCCCTCCTCCCCGTTACACACTCACACAGACTCACGCACTTGCTTGCACTACACTATCAAACATGTTGAGAGTCCGGTCGGGCCGTTACATCTTGATCCGTTTGTGTCTGTGCGCCGCTACGGGGGATACCTGAAGAGGGAGAATCCCGCAAGCCGACGTGAAGGCCAGCACAGAATCTCACATTCCAGAATTGCAGGAGGAACACCTCTCGCGATATAACATGCACATTTTCTGTATTAATGACCTCAGTAGTTAACTCTGCCGGAAAAAAGACTTACTCAACAATCTCCAGCTCCACGCATTCCTAGGCTCTTTCACCTCCTTCATCACATCCGATACGAATGCTTTCTACAACTTGCTATTCTTCTCAGTCTCCTCCCACACCACTTTCACATAGTCGCCATGGTCTGTGTTATTTTGAGTCGTGAGCCACAGCCATCATCCCATTATCCTTTTCCTGGCTTGCGGGTATAGAAGAGCCAGAGAGGTGTATCTTCATTTCCATTTGTCTTGTAGTTTCAGGAATTAAAAAATTGTTACGACAATTCTCCGCCGCGCTGACTAATATTGTATTCAAAAGTTGCATTTATCCTATGTTAAAGAGCATCCGATAATTATTTAAAGCTATCTTGAACTGTACGTCTGAACGTGAATTGTTTCCCTTCTTGATACATTTTATCTCATGGAGAGAAGTCACGTTGGAAATAAGCTTTACAATTCCTTTGCCTGTACAAATCGCGTCGTTCGTATTCATCTGTCACATTCTCCGTGATTTAGGTTCGACCACTTTTTTTTTACCTTTCCAGAGGTTTTTTTAATAATCATGTGTCTCCTCTCCTTCGCCCTTCAAGATGTTGGTACGCCTTTCGTAATTTGGAATACTCATTTACAATTTGTTTTCCAAATCTTTTAATTACTTGTGTTCTCTACCTTGGTAAGAGGTTTCTTACGTTACTTCAAAAATTTGTCTGAAATAATTTTGCTGTTTTCAGTACATTACAATCACCACAACATTAATATAATGTTAAGAGTGTCGCTCAAGCTTTTGAAAAACTCGCCAAAAAGAAGAGATTTATAAAACTACTAAAATGTACAACTTATTTAATCTTGACAAATGAAAAGTTGTTTAATCCTGGTAAATAATTTACGTATAGTACTATGACTATCGGGCACGTGCATATATAAAAATAAACGAAACAAAATATTATAATTATTTTAATTCTTAACCCTAAGGTGGCTCATGGACAGCCTACTAAATTCCCGTGGTACGATCCGGGGTTCGATTCCCGATCGAAGCGAAAATAAAATTGTCGATTTCCTTTAAATCAGTTTCTGTATCTCTGAGGCGAAGTAAAGATCAGACAAGGGGAGTATGCTCGGTACGGTGAAGGTAATACGCCATGTTCGCCACAAGTCTCTCTTACTCCCCAAACGTGAAAATTAAACTATACTAAGGCTTGGAATACACTGTTAGCTAGCCGACAATGTCGGACAACCGACCCCAAATGCCAAATACGTACATTGTAATAATTAGAATATTTTTTCTAGGGCTTTTATTCAGCTGATACCTGGTTACCCTGCACGGCTCGATGGGATGCATATTCGACCATGCACTAGACACCAACACGCGTGCGGTCTCCTCTGATCTGTGGTCAGCAAAACACGAGCCCCTTCACGACAACACATAAGGAGAGGCAGGGAACAAAAAGCCATGCCCATGGCGGGACTCGAACCCACAACCCTTCAGACCAAAGCGTTGAGTCGGTACACTCCGTCAGCCACGTCGACCATCCAGGTCAGCATAATAATATGTAAAATAATGATTATTTTCTTTATCAAGGATCTCCCTTGTTCGCCTTATTCTAAAGGTCTTCCTGAACAGCGTTTCTGCCGGCCTGTTCTCCCCCTCGACGTCGTCGGCTTGTTTCTTCAATCGCTTCCTTCGGCGACTCTTCAGGACGTGGTATCAGGTTACCATCGGTGTTGATAAATTAGGCCGCGACGGCGGGGGACGGCGCACAATAACACACGATTAGATTAGGGCTCGGAACACTCCTAGGCCGTCTCCAGCACCATTTATCAGTTTTCTCGCACCCTGTTCCGATCGCTCTGGGGATCTCTCTCCGGCACACAGCCTCGCCCCTTTTCATCTTTGCATCCTTCTCCCGGGCGGTTCCCCTCATCCCCACTACAATCATCTGTATAACCATCACCGGTTCCAATGTATCCCCCACTTCCCACAGCAGGTTGTTCCTCCGACCACAAGGTTCTCTTTTGTCGTGTTTCCTCTCCTGGAGTTACTCTCCCAGCAGTCTCTGCAGTAGGGATGATCCTCTAAACTGTAATTTCTTAACAGTTAATAGTTCGAAATTATTATTCGAAGTAACCTTGTTCGCCTGTTTTCGGCTGCAATTCACAGCACTGCAACTTATTGGGCAAAACCAAAACTACAATCATTGGGGGTCACCATTTTCTACGTTAACAGTCTTACTGCAGCAAATCAGTGATTAGCAAGAGTTAGTTTATAAATTCATTAATAAATTATTCTTACTTATTACACACCATGTACCACAATTCTTTATACATTAGCTATATACACAAAATAATCTGTTCTTTAAATTAAATACTTGTAATATATTTGTTATTTGTAGTAATGTGAGATCCACTAATATTTGTCTAAGTGCGACAAAATAAATTGAGTTATGGTCAAATAACAGGACATCATAACAAACAACATCATTTTTTATGATTATTACTTTAGCTGCAGGTAAGCAAAAACACTGTTTTATTTTTGTCATTATTTTTAGCAATCTTCCCTTTTTCATGCACAAGTTGTCTACTAGAAAGAATATTAGCATTCTGAACCTGAATCAGGATTCAGTTATTTAAGTACTATTCTTCACACATTTGCTACTCATATTATATCAATTAATATTATTCCTTGGTAGTTCTTCCAGTCTGTTAGTCCCGTTCGTATCAACTGTTTCTCTGTCCAAACATGTTTGAGGAAGCAGTGCAAATAAGCGCCGCCGTAAGGTAGCTACACACGCGTTATTCGGTTTGCCTGGTTTACCTCTTTAACAGTCGCCACATTTGTTTAATTCTCAGCATGATTATCAGTCGGCCATGTTAGGTTGCTAGACATTATTCAGCTCATTTCTGCTATATTATCTTTCGTAGTCACTACAGATATTGGACGGGTTCCTGTATGGATTTACCAGAGACCAGTGGTATCGGCTTTATTATACCACATAAAAATTTGCTATCCAAATATGTATGTTACGGTTAATGTCTGAATGTGGCCAATTCTTTAATTAGCCAGTTCATACTGACTTAAAGGTGAATGAGGAAGAACCACTTTAAAAAATGGCTAAGTGTACAAGATTAATTTATGATTGTTTAATATCCACTAATTCTTGATTTACATGTTTTATTTATTAACTTTTCTACATCATATTTGGGAAAGATACTGTTAATACACTGTCAATTTTTTAAGTAATATGTTTTAAAAACCACAGATCATTGAAGAATAAAACAAGAAAATAAAAAGAATTAGATTCTCCCCCCTACGTCACATACAGATTTACTGTTTTTTGACTGAATAAATCTAAATCTAAATTGTAAAAACCAACGGCCTCTTTCTATGAAAGTGAGACCTTGTTCCCCACACAGAGAACTCGTACACAATTACACAGCGTGGAGAGTTTGCAAGAAGAACGAAATGTTTCACATGAGAAGATAGATTTAGAAATAAGAATATAAAAGAACTAAAAGTGGAGAGAATATTGGAGTACAGAAATAACTGTTCTCCAATATTCATGTTCAAAGAATGGATATGTAACATGTTCAAAGAATGAATAATTCGCGTTATCAGTTCCAATATAAACCAAGAGGTAGCAGAGATACAGGAGGTCAAGAGATTGAAAGAAATTACGTGAGGCCAGAACAGTAACATGTCTAATCCTTGAAGTTCAGAAACAGAAGAAAGCCGCAACATGATGGCTCGTATACACCTCAATTTCTCACAAGCCAAGCGTCATCCATACGCCTCACTCGACTGATTTAGTAATTTCGGGAATGCCAACTGCGAAAGTCATTAATCCCGTAAGTGTAGTGCGTATTTTCCCCTCGGAAGGAGGCGGGATCTATCCCCGCTAGATGATGAGATCCGGAGTCGTCCTCCACGTCGGTGTGCGAGGTTTTGGTCAACCAGGTATCTCCCACCAGTGGGGCACCGCCCCAGCCGGGTCACGCTCTGAGCTCCCGTCTGGTCTCCCGGCATGTGTTGTAGTGTAGTGGATGTAAGTATGTGTGTAAGTAAGGGGTGGGGAAGGCAAATGTCAGAGCAAGCTGTTTATTTCATATTTATATTTTTTATATTTTATTCAAGACGCATATCTCTGAGGTTTCTGCACGGCCATAGCGGCTCACTTCTCAGAATTGTATTTCCAAGCAAGCTTTTAGATACACCACTGTGGCAACGCCTCGCTTCTTGGGAATCGGCTGACGCAACGATGCAACCAACTCTCGCCTCGCAGCTGCTGCTTTGTATTACTGGAAATTTCCGAACGCGTCATATGACGCAACACAGAACTCTCTCTTGCAAGACGCTGGCCCAACCGCCAGTCAGTCAGTTCTTCGCTGTTGGTCGACATGGGCGGAGGTGCTCTGCGCCGCGCTCGCGTCGCAACGGCCAGTCAGTATTTCCTCTGCCGGTAAGATGGGCAGACGTGTTTCACGCCGCTCTCCACCCAAGTCGGGCGGACATGTCGCACTTGTAACTCTTCCTTTTGTGTAATGTCCAAGTTAAACGGACGTTGCGCGTTGCTCCGCGACGTGCATACGGCACCCATGGTTATGGACGCCTCTCAACAATGGTGCCTAGCTGCTTATACGTGTGCAACCGGCTTACGCCACACATGTTCAGTGCCCGTGCTGGTAACATTAGTACAACTTACTAACGCTCACGCCCTGTGGGCAATCAGTGCATTGTAACCATGTTCATATGTGTTATTTCCATGTTACGTGTATTCAGTTATTACCTACAAACTAATGCACTTACGCCACGTGTGCTAATTAATCTCATTATGTGTTATTTCCATGTTACGTGTATTCAGTTATTACCTACAAACTAATGCACTTACGCCACGTGTGCTAATTAATCTCATTATGTGTTATTTCCATGCTACGTGTATTCAGTTATTACCTACAAACTAATGCACTATGCCACGTGTGCTAATTAGTTCATTATGCATTAATCTCATGTCAAATATGTATCTTTATCATAGGTTAAGTTGTATCTTTAATTTATAATACACGCTTATATATTCTGTATTTTATCCTTTTATGGTAACAAGCACTCTCCTTCCTCTTTATCCTTGCAGTCCCAGACCTGCAAGGGTAGTTATAACCTGTCTTTTCATTACAGGAGTCTGGGTGGTCCTTCGAAGTTGATTAATTAAAACTGGAGCTATGCTAGGAATGTTTGGGTAGGGGTCGAAGCCTCATTACTTCACAACCAGTCCACTTTGCTCGACCCGCCCATCCATTTTGGACCTCCGAGCCGGGATTTTGAACCAGAAAACCTATGGATACTTACATCTATGTATTTTATGTATTCTGTATATGCTCTTCGGACCATTTTGGACCTTCGAGCCTCGGATTCTACCAGCAAATTTATATACCTATATATATGCTTAACTTCTATTTTTAATGCCTTTCAGGTACCAAGCTGATATTCACATCAGCACTTATTCTTTTTGTACTTCCATTGTCAATGTCTACCAGGCATTAAAGCTGATACTTACATCAGCATTCACTTTGCATGTGCCTTTTGAGCCATCATCTCTTGTCTTTTGAGTGTGCTTGTTACCATATATGCAAACCAAGTGTTAATTGTATTTATTTTATCGCAAATCAAGTGTTAATTGTATTTACCTTGTCAATGTACTTGTTTTTTATGCAACATACTTATGCCTGATTTAAAATGTTACATGTACTTACTGTCCTGTATCGTGTAACGAGGCTGTATGCTCCTGTATCGTGTAACGAGGCTGTATGCTGTACTACTTACTGACGCTGTCCCACTACTGATGCTGCACCACTCAGCTGGTTTTCAACAAATTGTAAGTGCAGGAACTTCATAGATGTGCGTCTATTCAGGGGATTAACTTGCTTGCTTGCAAAGATATTACAATTACTGATCTTTTATTAATTCCAACTCAATTATCAATCTCATTTGTTACAGCACGTAAAGTTGTGTGCTACTTTAACTTCATGTGTATACATTTGTGCATTTGCATTTCATGTATGTACTTCTTTGATTGCACATATATACACAGTGTCTCACTTCCATTCACAAGTGTTACATGTACATTTGTGGACTCACATTATGTATGTGGTCCTTTAATTTCATATGTACACACTTGTATTTACACTTCATGTGTGTATCTCTTTAATTTGTACACACCACTTATTCACACTTCCAAGTGTTACATGTATACATTTGTGTATTTACATTCATGTGCTTCCTTAACTTTATGTCCACTCAAGTGTTCATTGTGTCACATACACACACATTTGTGCCTTTATTGCAATTTTTAAATGTCTCATGTATACACATCTGTGTTATTACTTGCTTCTTTTAAGTGTCATGTACATACAGTGTGCTTTGTTTAGTGTTTATGTATTTTTGGGGAAAGGTTAGTGTCAATTAGTGTTAGGTTAGGGCTCCCTTCTGATCCCTCAACATTCCTGTTCTATTCTGTGTCCATCAATTGCCGATTGAGCTTCCAAGATGGCATCACAAACTCTCCTTAAGAAGGTTATTAACTTAATGGCCAAATTGAAACGTTATTGCACCTTAACTTCAAATTTTCTTGGAGAAAATGAGAAACTCACCTTACTTGCGTGCCAACAGTTAATCTTCAGAAAGGAGACGCTGATTAAAACTTTTGATAAGCTTGATAATTTAATTGATGACACTGATCTATCTGATGAGACTCGTTCTCAAATAAACGATCTCTTTAATGTATATTATGATGTTCTCGCTGCAGCTGATGTGGCAGTATCTAATTACAAATCAGCTTCCGCTGACAATGTTTCTGTTTCCAACAGAACAATCTCCCCCAACCACACTTCTAGGAATTCCAATTCTCACGTTAATGACAAGCCTCACACCGCCAGGGCAGGCAACGTCAACAACACGGGAAGGAATATACTACCAATTTGTCCGAAATGCAATTCGGAGCATCCAATTAAGGACTGTCCTTCATTTTTAGAATTATCACTTAAAGCACGCAATGACTTTACTCTTAAACAAGGTGCAAGTTCTAGATGCCTTCACCCGGAGGCCCATGGTCATTCTTGTCTTACAAAATGTACCATCTGTAGTGAAAATCACCATAAACCTCTGCATTTTGGTGATGAACCTCCCACTAATCAACAGGCTGCATCAGCTGTTGTTACCAGCTCAACTACCAAAACCAGAATCGTGTTTGATGCCTCAGCTAAAACCACCACTGGTATTTCTCTTAATGATGCACTGTTAAATGGTAGCAAAATTCAAAACGATCTCTCTGATCTTTTACTCAATTCTAGATTTAACAAAATTAGCATTTCCGCTGTTCTTAAAACGTTTTGTCAAATTAATGTAGACCCATCTGACTGGAACCTACAACGTGTCTTATGGAGAAATTCTCCTGAACCCATGCAGGGCTTTGCCTTAACTACGGTGACATATGGTTTAAAACCAGCCACCTTTCTTGCTGTTCGCACCTTGCATCAGCAAACTACAGACGAATGCACTGGCCTCCTTATAGGCTCACATGTGCCAATGTCTAATCTTTATGACGATGATTTTCTACATTCATCTCCTAACCTGCATGCTGCCAAACAATTCACTTCTGAATTAATTGGTCCATTGTCAAAGGGTGGTTTCCTCCTACGCGAATGGGTTTCAAATGACAAATCTGTTTTGTCAGATCTTTCAGATCACCTGCTGGCCAAGTCAGGCCACAAAATTCTTGAATCTAAAGCTCATGGAGCAGCAAGCTATGTACGCTCTCCAAATGAACACGGTACTTACACCGTAAACACCTTTGGCACTGAGGGGGTGGACTATATGTTATCTGTAACATGTTCTTTAATTAATCCACTCCGCCCATTGGCCACTTGCATAATTACATGTAAACTGCCATTCCAAGAACTGTGGGACTATTCCCTTAATTGGGACCAACCGCGCCTACCCGACATTGCCCTTAAATGGCAAATAGTGTTTACGTCACTAATTGACATACCTACAATCAATGTGCCACGATGCATTCTGCCATCTGCACACTCATTAATCGTATTTCATGGCTCTTCTGACAGCACCCTGAGACCCTACGGAGCAGCAAGCTATGTGCGCTCTCCAAGTGAACACGGTACTTACACCGTAACACTGCCTTTTGCCAAATCTAAAGTATTGCCCTCTAATGTGAAGTGTAAAGGTAACACCTTTTGTGTGTTAATCACCTCTGGCATTGTGGGGGTGGACTATCACATGTCACTTCAAATTTAAATATAGGTAATTTGTAGTTATTTAGTGTTAGTTATTTAGAGTTATTTTGTTTATTATTTTGTTAGTTGTAAAATTAATTCATTATATTGTAGATATGTTAGTCATTAACATTTTTTTTGCATTTTTTGCATTTGCAACCTCTCCGAGGTACAACATCTCATCCGAGATATGCCTTATTAGCTTTGCTATGGCAACATTTTGCATTACTGCATTTGCAACCTCTCCGAGGTACAACATCTCATCCGAGATATGCCTTATTAGCTTTGCTATGGCAACATTTTGCATTTTTTGCATTTGCAACCTCTCCGAGGTACAACATCTCATCCGAGATATGCCTTATTAGCTTTGCTATGGCAACATTGCTGTTTAGTGCTAGTTATTTAGAGCTATTTGTTTATCATTTGTTAGTTGTAAGATTCATGTATTATTATGTAATATGTCAGATTACTTTACTACATCTTGTGCTATCGCACTTGCCACCTTTTCGAGGTGCCTATTTGTCTAAGGTCAATTATGCCCTTCTAATGCTACATTCACTATTACGACTACATTCACTATCCTTGCCACATATCTCCATACACCCTACCACTCCCATCTTATGCCTAACTACCTAGCTTGCCCTAACATCTTCTTTTGTCGGACAACTTAATCGTCCTGTGGGGGTGTATGTCAGAGCAAGCTGTTTATTTCATAATTATATTTTTTATATTTTATTCAAGACGCATATCTCTGAGGTTTCTGCACGGCCATAGCGGCTCACTTCTCAGAATTGTATTTCCAAGCAAGCTTTTAGATACACCACTGTGGCAACGCCTCGCTTCTTGGGAATCGGCTGACGCAACGATGCAACCAACTCTCGCCTCGCAGCTGCTGCTTTGTATTACTGGAAATTTCCGAACGCGTCATATGACGCAACACAGAACTCTCTCTTGCAAGACGCTGGCCCAACCGCCAGTCAGTCAGTTCTTCGCTGTTGGTCGACATGGGCGGAGGTGCTCTGCGCCGCGCTCGCGTCGCAACGGCCAGTCAGTATTTCCTCTGCCGGTAAGATGGGCAGACGTGTTTCACGCCGCTCTCCACCCAAGTCGGGCGGACATGTCGCACTTGTAACTCTTCCTTTTGTGTAATGTCCAAGTTAAACGGACGTTGCGCGTTGCTCCGCGACGTGCATACGGCACCCATGGTTATGGACGCCTCTCAACAATGGTGCCTAGCTGCTTATACGTGTGCAACCGGCTTACGCCACACATGTTCAGTGCCCGTGCTGGTAACATTAGTACAACTTACTAACGCTCACGCCCTGTGGGCAATCAGTGCATTGTAACCATGTTCATATGTGTTATTTCCATGTTACGTGTATTCAGTTATTACCTACAAACTAATGCACTTACGCCACGTGTGCTAATTAATCTCATTATGTGTTATTTCCATGTTACGTGTATTCAGTTATTACCTACAAACTAATGCACTTACGCCACGTGTGCTAATTAATCTCATTATGTGTTATTTCCATGCTACGTGTATTCAGTTATTACCTACAAACTAATGCACTATGCCACGTGTGCTAATTAGTTCATTATGCATTAATCTCATGTCAAATATGTATCTTTATCATAGGTTAAGTTGTATCTTTAATTTATAATACACGCTTATATATTCTGTATTTTATCCTTTTATGGTAACAAGCACTCTCCTTCCTCTTTATCCTTGCAGTCCCAGACCTGCAAGGGTAGTTATAACCTGTCTTTTCATTACAGGAGTCTGGGTGGTCCTTCGAAGTTGATTAATTAAAACTGGAGCTATGCTAGGAATGTTTGGGTAGGGGTCGAAGCCTCATTACTTCACAACCAGTCCACTTTGCTCGACCCGCCCATCCAGCAAAGGAAAGATTACGCGTGGTTCATGGCATGTTTGTTGGGGTATTGCTCCGCCAATTGCCTGGTGTCGATTGGGGAAACCAGTTAAAGTTAGCGATTAAAAAGCCGGCTAGAATTCTCCACCAGAAAGCGACCTAGCTATGTAGCTAGGGTAGAAAATGTTACCATCGTCGGAACTGTAACCTCCAGACCTCCCGGTCAGACGCACTGCAGCGACATCAATTGATACCCTGAGACACCTAAGCACGCCTCGTGCTTTGGCCGGCTCTTCATGCGCAATTCTTTCCCTTCTCGCTTCTTTCAAGGCGCCGCCCATCAACGGCTCTGAGGAAATTCGCGACGAGCAAGTCAAGACGTCAGCTAAGAGGTTCTTCCCGGACAGCCAAGAGGCAAACGGCTCCTCTCCGTCTGCGTGTCTTCATAAAAAAAATTGCGAATTCTCTCCTAATTCTGCAACTACACTACTACTCTTATTAAATATCGTGACAGCCAAAATTCAAATTATTTTTCTGATGTTCTCGTATTTTGTGTTGTCTGATCCAAAAATTTGAATATGAAATGAAACTACATAAAACGTTACTGGAATCAATATTTCAACTTATAAATTGTAATTGTTGAGAAATTGTGAATGAACTAAAGAAGAAACAATACAATACATTATTGAGAACTAAAAATAAATAAAAAATCGGAAATAAAGTAAGTTTGAAAGAGAAAACAAGGGAAGAAGTTGAAAAGGACCGCAAAGAAAGAAAGAAAAGTTATTTTTTATGGTCACCAGTTTCAAAGTTGTTTGACGAGGGAATATATCTAAATAGGGTGAAGAAAAAACGGCAAGATTCGTTAGAAAAGAATAAACGTAGGTTAGCGTTATAAAACGTTTGTGGGAGTTTGTGGCTCATCCCAAGCCGAGGTCGCTATGGTTGAAGAGCGGTAGCTGCCTTGTCCCTGAAGACTCGCGATTTCAAATCCAGGGGTATGGATGTTTGTATGTCCATATACCGTTGCTTTTACCCCAATGCGACATACAGTGGTCGCTGTATGACCTTAGTAGTTGAAAAGCGACCTTAACAAGTAAAAAAAGGAATAATAGTTTCTATATTTTTTCAAAGAACTGTCTTCCCGTTCGTGTCTCCTGGATTACACCAAGTACTCTACCATAGTGATACCAAGACGACCAATCATGTGAACGGTTCAGAGGCCTAATATTACCCTCCCTGAAAGTCTCTTCGCAGTGTCTGGTACCTTATTGGTGAGAGTCCTTGGCAACGAAAATTATGTTGGTAGCACGAGCTGTGGCTTAAAAACGTACATTACGTACTCACCACAATCGTAACAGATGATGGAAGTGTTACCCTCTTCACTGGTTTCCCAGTGATCTGATTTCTACCTACATAAATGCAATTTTTAATTGGAAATCCTGATTTCTCTCCGTGCGAAAATAAACTGTACATTGCTAGTTATATGATAATGAGTTGTCATATCTCTATCACCTTATTTGCCGCTCTGAAAAGGTGTCACGGTACCAACAATTAAATAACAGTTTTGTTCCAATTGGTTCAGTAGAAAGCAAACTGCTCCATATCTGCTTCTCCTCGTCTTGCGTCTCCACACCCTACCTCCATCAAGGCGTTTACCACTGGTCGTCACAGTCTCCATTCCTCAGAACCCAACCGCCACACGCACGCCCCATCCGAGCTTCCCCACAAGAATCCCCCCCCCCAAGACACATTCGCTGTCCACACACGTAGCCCGTAGATCTTATCCCGCCGCCCGCGCAGCATGCGCAGGGGGGAGACGAGCTCTGCCCAATACCTGCCAACGCACCCCTTCTCAGCACCACTCATTTCTCAGGGAAGGGAGGGGAGCCGACGAGGGGGGATAGATCGAGAACATTGTTCGACTTTTCAATCGATCTTCCTTCGATCTTCAATCTCCGATTAAAGGCCACGCTGCGTCTTTGCACCCTGAGCAAGAAGGTATTTGAAAAGTCATCAGACTGAAAAGTCATCAGACTGAAAAGTCATCAGACTGAAAAGTCATCAGACTGAAAAGTCATCAGACTGAAGTCATCAGACTGAAGTCATCAGACTGAAGTCGTCAGACTAATTGAAACGTACGCGTACCTAATTGCATTTGAAATTTAATTTTCTTTGAGGATTATTTGATGTTGTTGTTGTTATGAGCCATAATACGCAATAGATGCACCTATACTTCGGTTTTTAGTTTTTGGCGCGTGAGGGCCTGTCTTCACGATGAGACATCTCACGGCATTTCGCGTCTTTCTCGGTTGTGCCGCTAGATGTCGCATGATCGCCAGCACTGCTCGATACGGTCACAATATTGCGACATCTAGCGGCACGACCGAAAAAGACGCGATATGCCGTGATATATTCCATCGCGAAGACAGGCCCTCACGCGCCAAGAAATAAAAACCCAAATATAAATGGTATGCTATGGCGTCAAATCACTTGGCCGATCCTGACAAAATTAGATCCTCTAGCAATTTAACACCAATCGGAGTTTTCATTTGAATTACTGGATAATTACGGATATTGTATCTAGGCCTGCGCTATCTGCTATTCAAATTAAACGTCAAAATTGGTGCACTTGCGCTCTTAGGGAAATCAATGGTACAATTCCCTAGGTTTACTTGCCCATGCCCAGGACCAGCATCACAAGAAGGCGCTAGGGATTTCTGGAGACTAGCTTACGCACTATAAGTGTATTGCTGTAAAAGAAGACGAAGCCGAAATGGCTTCTTATGGAAGAGCTGGAAAATTGGGCCGAAAGACTCATCAAACGATTCTAGGTTTGTGCATGAGAGGAGTGGGTGTATTGGGAGAAATTAATCGATTATCTTTCTTCTTTGGCTCCTTATTTAGGAGAGTATAGACCACGCTCTGCATTGACGCGCCATCATGGCAATCGCCCTGCAAGACAGCGGAAAATATAGCGACACTGAGTTTCAAATCCAAGACACTGACCATGCGTGAATTTATTCAAAAGCTTTACGAAATGCCAAGATGTCTTCTCGGAGTAGCTTCCCACACAATCCCGGAGTAGCTAACAATACATGCGAACGGCGCCTTAAATATGAGATAGTTGTTGTTGTTGTTGTTGTTTGGAAAAGCGACAATCTGAGGCGCTTTACATATTATTGTGGCGATGCTTGCTTCATCCCGGCCAGGTGGTGGTCTCTCCTGGCCTTTTGCGAAGCAGTTATTCGCGCGTTAATTCCTTTTTTCTTTGCATTTATGCTCGCGGGATATGAAGCAAGAGTACAAAAAGAAATGAAAATGATGAAAAATTATAATTTAAAAGATATGATTGTAAAAAATTAATAATTCAAATGACTCAGTTGTTTTAACTCTAAAATTTACATTAACACTTACGTGAAAGGAAACAATCATATGTTTGTTATTATGAGTCTACATGACCACCAGGTATGATGACTACGAATTTATTTTCTTCGCGACATTGTCACATTGAAATGCTATTGTGTACTCCGCTTTTGAATCTTGAAATGGCATCAGTGAAAATAAAATAGTATTTTTCACTCTTCGCACTAGTGTAATTGAAAATGATGTATTATGCACAGGGAGTTCTGAACTTAAAAAGAATCGAAAGCCATACTCAATAGCAGGATAATATTTCTCATGAGCAAAAAACGCCTGTCGACATTAATGAAAAAATACAAAATCTTGACTGGTAAAATCTTCATTTTTCATATAGATTTTTAACACTACCTGGCCCTGGAGTCTCTGCTTCCACAGAAAGACAAAACACGACCGTGCCTTCGATTTGTTCAGGCTTCCAGATATGTTTCCAGCTTGAATCAGGTTGATGCCAGGAGAAAAAAAGTAAAATAATGTAAAGCGTGAAAACAGTATAAAAGGCAAAATACAAAAAATAAACATTAGAAGCTAAAATAGACAAAATAAAATCTACTAAAACAATTCAGAAGCGCAATTATGTAATTCCTATTGTTAAATTACAAAATAGTAAGAAAATTAAAAAGATATTTCGCCAAACTTTCGGATTTTAATAATTAAATACGATTACTTTAGGCAAAAAATTGAATAATTATATATTTTCGAAGTCCACTTAGCAATTCGATATTTCTCTTAAGAAAAATTACTTCATTCTCTTTAAGCTCATCAATATTGGTAAACGCAAATGACTTGTATTTGTCGTTCAGAGACGTAATTAAATGCGACTCTAGAACAGTAAGAAAGAACGCGTCATTTGATTTCTTACCTCTACCACAGTATCAAATGACCGTTATCAGAAAAAGCATTTTCCTCTTTATTACTAGTCACTCCATACAGCCAAGAAGTTTCCATTTTCTTCCACAACGGAAAGTATCGCATTTCTTCCTCATATCGCCTCTCGCTTTTCCTTTGCGCATTCCGCACCATACAATATCGCCTTGCGGGACATGGTTTCCTTCTCAACTTCCCATCGCAAATCCCTGAGAGCAGATCCCCGAAGAGAGAATCGGCTGGTACTGTTTCACGCGTAGCAAGGAAAACATTCGCTACACACAATCTGCATTTCTGCTCCGAGACGTTGGCTGCGCGCGTTTCTGTGTACGAGTCGTCGCCGCAGCTGCCGCCGCAGACGACAACGACGACGACGATGACGACGGATTCGACGCTCGCAATGGAGTTTCGTCGTCACCCTCTCCAAGCAAACGCCACCACCCCCTACACTGCGCTCTTCGCTTCTAGGAAGCTTCCGTAGCGGACTTTGGTGACGCTCTAGTTGATGCACGGAGCAAAAATACTTCGCGTGTCTCAAATAAATAAATCTGTGTATATAAAGCAAAGTCGGGTTAGTTACTGTATGTATTACTCGCGAACGGCCTGGCCAATTTTAATTATCTTTGATTTGTTGGATTCATCTCCGCCCCGAAGAGCAGAATCGCTATTAAAATATCGAAAAATTTCAATAGATGGTGTTGTAGAACAAAACTAAATATTCATGTCAAATGCAACCCGCAATACATTCTGTAGAATTTTGTTTATCTATGTCGTTAAATAACTGCTAAACAAAGTGTCCTAATACATTAAAAACTAAAATTTTGAGGCCTAAGACCTCAAAGAAACGTTTCTCACGCCGTAATCTACCGAATGAGATATTTTTGAACATTCTATTACACTTTTGCTGGGGGATGGGAAACCGCGGTGGAGAGAGGGGGAGGGGAGGAAGGAGGGGGAGAGAGGAGTAGACAAAATTAGAGAAAGGGGGATGAAATGTAGAACGTCTAACAGGTTCTAGTTGTCTACTTATAAATAAAAGAGAATATGCATGTGTCTGTCGCATACAGTTGCAAAAACTACTCGACCGATTTCGCTCAAAGTTTCATTTTTTTTTCTTATTGGTACCGGAAGTATTTAAAGAGTTATATAAATTAGAACGGATATATGGCAGCGTTGTTTTTCCTAAGTTAATCGATGAGGTGGGAACTACGCGGATCCTAGAGGACCTTCCTGAGAGTACAATTTGTGGATATCATTTTGAACTACACGCCTCCTTTCGAACAACATCGAAGTTTCGATGTAGAAAGCAGGAAGTCTGAACCAAATGTTGGCAGTGCAAAACATTATTTGCATATTTTATTTTTAAAGTGTAGTATAATATAGTAAAGTGTGGTTAATATTCATTGAATAAATTGATTTTGAACTTTAATTGTATTTATTTAATACATCTCAATAGCGAAGCATTGTCGGGTGCGCTAGTGATTCAGGCCGTGTTTTGAATAAATTATTGAACGAAGAGGACCACGCTCCCCCTGGATCTGCTCGTTGGGAAGCTGGTTGCAAACTCCGCATGGCCCGCTGCTGGTTCTTTAAGGAACAGCTCCGGAACGCGCACGTTTTCTTGAGCCCCAGAATACCTACCCCTACACCTTTGATTAAATAAAAAATAAATGATTGCAATGAGTGTTGCATTAATAGACAACACCTGATAACCCGAAATGTTTGCTCACGTGTAACTGAAACAATTTTGCATCGAAAAACGAACTACAAGTTTGATGTAAAATGACTGTTAGTGAAAAGAACCAAACTCCCCTCTCCCCTCGCAACCAGTGAAACGAGGGGTCAAGAAAACGTGCGCGGAGAATATCTCCCGGACTAATCGAAGCACACTCCGACTGATCACAACAATAATCTAAAATGATAGCATCCAAAGTATCCACATTAATTATAACGCATATCAGCTGCCGTGCGACAAATATTATACACCCCGGTTTTCAAATATTATATAATATATAATATAAGGATGTGCATTACTTCTAAACACATAATTGAGAACGGTAAACTAAGTAACTATTATTGTTTACTTAATTTGTATTGCCTTTTAGTGCTTTTAATATCATGCGCATTGTACTTGTAAGCAATGTGGGTTGCAACAAGTAAAGTTATACGTTACATTGTTCAGTTATAGTAATACATTCCAACGCAGTGTTCATAATTCATGAAAATTCACGAATATTACTTTTAATTAATTTTTTTCCGCATACGTTTGTTAAAACATTATTTGTTCGTTTCGTAGTTTACTGTGATTCAGATATTCGATCTCCACGTACAGGAATGAAATGGATTTAATGATCTAGAAGGCGGTGACCAATTGTTAACATAGCAGCGCTTCCATACGCATCTGTAAACTAGTTAAGTAAATTAATGCTTCGAGTTTGAGTCGATCAATGTTGTCCAAAACAAAACACAATAATGCAGCAAGAAAATATACTCCATTTTTTAAAATCTGTGTAACATTTAGGATATAGTGTAGTTTCGGGTCACATGCTAAAAAGGTAAGGTTGATCCATCAATTTTAACTAAAGAAGTAAAACTGAAAGAGTTTATGAAACTCTTAGAATATGTAATGTGATAAGAGAGGAGACAAGCATATGCTCATTCAGTTTTCTATAGATTACATTCTTCTAACTCAAATTGAAGAATTATTGTGTATTTCAATTAAAATAAAATAAAGTAAGAAAATTAAATAACTTAAAATAAAAAACAAAAATTACAAATTGTTTTTGTTATGCTGCCAAAAACATTAGTGGATATACACAATAAGATGATTTTAAAATCGTACTGAGTTTTGACAAATTATTTGTGTTAATTATGCCTTTAATCAATGAAATCATAAAGTAGAGAAACACCTTACTATTTTTTTTTCTTCCTTACCCCATCCCTATTACCAAAAACCAAAGGGAGAATGTTAATTTCTCTCTAAGAAAATCATGAAAATCCAAATACACTGTTTACAAAAAAGGAGCCTAAATATTCCTATGTATACACTTTTATAATATAGTTCTGAACTTCGTTTAACTATTTACACACAATTTATGTATTAAATGATTTACTCTCGTTAGAATATTTGAGCTCTTTCAATGTTCTCTGTTTGAAACCTGAAGTATAATACTAAATATCATTTGGCCTGGGGCAATTATATAGATTAAACTAAATTAAACAAAGTAGTTTAATACATTTAATCTCTTACCATTTTACAGCGATATGAAAGTAATATTTGTTAAATCTCAACCTTAGCATTTTGTCTCAATTATAAATGCATCAATAGTTTCCGCTTGCACAGCTGTAACCAATTTCAGTACAAAACACTCATTTTATGCTGTTTACCGACCGCCTCATACCGTGTAAAATGAAGCTTTTTGGGAAATCGCTCCAGTATCAATGAGAGCTACCCTCATCTTCATAAAATCCCGAGGTGCGACTTCGGGTTAGATGAGGCATGCGAGGGAGTAGAAAGTAACTAAAGCAGAAACTGACTATCGAGGAAATGAAATTTTGGCGTTTTGACGCCCCAGGCGGTCAATAATAAAACTGATAAAAAGAAACTACCGTGTTCATTGAAATACTGAGCTCTACAACGTTTTTACATTGTCTAAATTTCAAGAAAAATCTTTTCATGAAAGTGACTGTCGAGGAAATGAAATTTTGATATTTTAGATGCCCCAGGCGGTCCGCCTGTCGGGGTTGGGCAGTTGCGAAGCATGGGCTTGAGACCTCTGGCGCGGCGGTGACGGTTGGTGACGTGGACACGCGACTCTCAATGGCCTCATGTACAGTGATTCATTTCGAAGACGTGTGTGATCAAACCCCAAATGCGTAAACATGGTCGACTGACTTACCGTTTAGTGTATACGTAAGCTTCCGCGGCTCGAATCCATGAATTCTCGGCTATCCGGGAGACGCCGCGTCGTTGGCTGGGGTGCCGACGTTTCGCCTGACATATCGCAGGCTTCCTCAGGGCAGTGAGAGCTGCCCTGAGGTTCGTCACTGCCCTGAGGAAGCCTGCGATATGTCAGGCGAAACGTCGGCACCCCAGCCAACGACGCGGCGTCTCCCGTATAGCCGAGAATTTACCGTTTAGTGATTCCGAGCGAGACAACTGCTAATGTCACTAGTCCCGTTAGTGTATTGCACGTTTTATCGCGGGAGATGACGGTGATTTCCCTCGCTGACTGGTGAGATCCGGCGCCGATCTACGTCGTCTTGCGATGATTTTCCTCAACCAGCTCTCTTCCACCAGCGGGGCACCGCCCCAGCCGAGGCAAGCTCCAAGCACCCGACCGGTCTCTCGGCATGTGTGGTAGTGTAGTGTGCTTAAGTAAGGGGGTGAGGATACGACATGGAAGAGGAAAGAAAGATTGCGTGCGGTCCGCGTCCCGTTTGTCAGGGTACTGCTCCGGCATTCGCCTGGTGTAGATTGGAGAAACCTCGGAAAACTACTGATCAGATCAGGCGGTGAAATAGCGTCAAAAAAGTAGTAAAGACTCCCTTCATATCGAGGTTTAGATACATCAGTGGTAGACGCATGGTGATGAGCAGAGTAAACGGTTGATCAAACCAACAAAACAGAATTATTTTATACCACAAGTTAATTTTCATACTACAAATATTTACTACACTTTGGAGTAAGAAAAATATTCTTTCTCGGTATCAAGGACCAAAGATAACAATGTTTTCTACAGCAGTACTGGCACTTGTCGCAGATGAATCACAGTTATTACTTTTAACTGGTATTCAACAAAGTCAAGCCCTTTTCCTCTTCTATGATATGCTGACTGTCTACTATCAGATGAACCAATTGAGGTAACAAATTAAGGGAATGTGAAATTATGGGGTCTTATCAACCACTTTTTATAAAATATCAATAATAAAACCGATAAAAGTAAATTACCGTGTTCATTGAAATACTGTGCTCTACAACTATTTTACATTGTCTAAGTTTCAAGGAAAAACTTGTTATGAATGCGGGAGATTAAGTATTTACAGTTGGAAAGTTTTCAGAATAATTTTGCCATGACAATCTTTATGCAAGCGGTACAGCCATAAACAATAATACTTCCTATGCATATTTCCTATGCGTATAACTACTACATAAACTTTGGAAACTCAATTCTTAAATATATTCATAAACATATACATGTTCTCAAATTGCACATAATCAAACATGGATTAAACATACCCTTATTCGACATTATCGCCCCCATGCGGCTTTTCAGAATATTAATGATTTGAGCGCTACTCACTATTCAATAAATTATGTTCAGTGGAATCTTGGTTACTGTTGTTATAATTGAGTTTCTTCATCTGGATATTGCGGAGCAATTTTTGACAAGAAATCGTCTCAAAATCTCAGGGATTCAGGTTCTAACACCTACCAAAGACATACAACAACTGCGATAAATCTTGGGACTAGGCTTAGCAACCAGCGTCGAGAACATTTTGAGTTACTGTACTACGAACAATAAAATGTACAGTTTTTCTTCAAAATATCTCGTAATGAGAAGTTTTCAACATGTTCGTGTACGACGTTCGTAAATGATAACCGCGCAAGTATTTACTCCAGCTTCGCAAATCCACCCCGGCTACCCCATGCCGTCCTCAATATCAAGGCAGGTGATTTGCAGTACGTCCATTCGTTTTTCGATTATAAACAACGATAGAACCTTTAGTTCGCTTTAATGGGTAGATCGTCTTTGAAAGCACATAAAACAGCTCTCCTGAAAAATTCATATCACTTGACTCAAATATTTTGTCATAAAGGGATGAGTTGGATTCTTTCATGAAGAACATCCACAACTTCTTTAGCATGGCCACCCCTTAGTAAAACTTTTCAAACGTTATTATAGCTTCTCTCGTTTGTTTCAAACGTTTTAAAAACAGGAATTGTTCATTGATAACGAAAGGTTTCAATAAGGAAACAGTTTTTTAACTGTCTTTCCGTCGAAAAATGTGTTCTTATAATCCATAACCCACATTTGAAAACAACGATCAGCTTTGTGATGAAAATAGGTTAACGTAAATTTTCTAATAATCCATGGCTTCCTGTTTATTAGTATCATCATTAATATGTTGCCTATCGCAGGATGAATAGTTTAGTTTAAATGAAAATTATAATGCATTTGAATTTCAGAAAAGTAGATAAAACAAAAAATGCCATGTAGCTTTAATGTATGTTTACTCAGAGCAAATATATGCTAACTAGAGAGTCTTCAGCTCACAGCCTTCTATATACTATTTAAGGATTTTGTACACCCATTTAAGTTATGTTATCAGACCACAACCCTGGAGTACTCTTGTGAAATTGAACCGTGACTACTTCAACCTCTTACTGATGACGCATTTCGTACGTTTTGACGAAACTAGCCCTTAGAATTATAATAACTCACAGGGGCAAAACGGAAGGTTTGAGGTTTTCGAACGGTTGTGTAATATTTCAAAGACCACATAAAGAAATCGGCGAGTGAAAACACAACCAAATTGATAGAATTGATTGGGCAGGCAAACCTGCCATTAATATAACAATGGTATCTGCAGAAACTGCTGTCTCTAATAACCCATCACCTTATGCGGCTATTTTATAGTGGAACCAATTACATTTTCAAAAAAGAACGGTCTACTAAAACGAAGCCGTCAGCTGTCCAACGGTAAGAGGCAGGTATATTTTGCAGAAACACTTATTTTTGACCGTGCATTGTAACAAACTACTGATATGTAAATATAATAATGTTATAATTGTAATGAATCATTTGTAATAATGTTATATTAATAATGATATAATGCATGTTGAAGTACGTGTAATAGCCTTAACACTTCCAACAAATAGATAACAGTTCTCAAATAAGTATCAAACACATGTTACTGTCAAATTTTAATACTGCGCAAATAATCATAGAGGAAACAATGTCTTATAGCGATGTAAGGCCGACATATTACCATTCGTTCTGGAAATTTGCGGGAACAAAAACATTCTATGTAAAGTTCTCAACCTATCAAGTACGATATGTGCCTTCTTCATGGCCATCACAATCATCAAGAAAAACCAAATGTTCCCTTTTATAGGACTCATCCCTATCCACACTCAGAACACGAAGAGCCTGGTGATGCATTGGTGTGTGTTTGGGATAAGGTGCTGTGGGAAATATTAGGATATTTATCTTGTATGTATGCCACTGCATTGCACCAAACACCTCCAGGGATCCACCGCCATGAAACTCTTCCTCGAAATAAAAACCTTCCAGCGACTTCTGGGAGTCGTGGATCTCTCTTCGCCACAACCGGCGTTCAGTTTTCCAGTTACTTCAAACTCCGAAACGCGACAGTCGGGAAGCTCCTTGAGAAGATTCTTCGACTGACAGTGCTGAACAATCGCCTCCACCCCAGCGCGGATCGCATCCACCCACAAACGAATCCACGGCGTCTGCGCCCAGCCTTCGATCTGCGAGCGAATCAACAATGAAACCTCGACCGCAGGGATCAGGGACTTTGTGCTACTCCATTTGCGAAACATCCCGTTGGGGACAAGATTGCCCGAAGCAGAACTCCCCGAAGACAATCCTCATGCGATGGCCAGGCTGTGAGAACCCTTGCTTTATTTCACGGTGTCCAACACGCCAACTATTCCCGCAGCGTTGGCACCAGGTTGGACCACAAGCGTTGCCACCGAGAAATACAACTTCCTTCCTTGGGATAAGACCGGGTCTGTTTTCCTCCAGTGCCCGCATTCCCGAAAAGCCTTCCTCCGTTGGCGTGGGACGCGTTCGGCAGCAGAATTCTAGCAGCCACCGCCACGAGATGCCGGGCTGCCGAGAACGCTGGTGAATCGAAGCCGGCGGCGTGCGACGGGGCCCTAGCCCGTCACCGCCGCGTGATTCCTTGAGGAGCCGACTCGAAGGCGCACCGAGAGCTGCTGGATCAGACTTGCCCGATCGCGTTGGTTGTCCGGCCAAGGCACGGCGGCCCGGCCGCTGTGGTGTAATGAAAACAAACGACGGGAGGCGGGGCGGTGACGCGTCGGGGTGGTGGCGCGCCAACCGCCGCCACCACCGGCGCCAGCAGCGCCACCTGGCGCCTCCAACCAACAGTGTCGCACGAGGTCGACGACATTAACCGCGCCGACTCGCCACGCGACACGCCCGTTCCGCAGCCTGTCGTTGAAGACAGATGCTGGCAGATGGCAGTTTATCCACGGTGGGTCCTGACCTTCTCATTAGCAAGTCCTCTTCGATACATCTTGATGGAGTCCAATCACGTGACGTATGGTGGTGTCGATCGATATCACATGCAGCTGGTCATTGTCATTGGTCTTCTTCTTGAAGTAGGAAGTGTGAAAACGAACTTGACCCTGCTGATGTGTGCTGCTGGGTGGTCACGGGTACGCAGTTGAATTTTTTTGGTGTTATTATTCCTGCGCTCGTGGCAATGGAGGTATTCGATGGATGTTGTACGGAGTGAAGGGAGGAAAATTGAGAGTAATCAGCGGCCTGTAGCAAAAAAATACAAAACTAGTTTTGTATTTATTAAGGAATTTGCAAACACGAATTTTAAAAACATTAAAAAGTGATTCTCAGTCATTGAACGGTTTTAAGAAATACGTTTAAAACTAATCATATTACTTTTATTATTTAAACCTTCAATCATTTAAAACAATCATTTTAGTTTTAATCATATCGTGTAAATTCTTTAATCACATTTTTTAAATAAAAAATACGAAAAACTAAGAATACATGGTTTTCAAGTAGTTGTTCAACTATATAGATACCTACGTTTTGTATTTGTTAACTAGATAATGCTAGAATATTGAATGCAAAAAATTCAATTCAGATTCCTAAGTGAACGTATTCTGTGAAATAAGTTTCGGACGACTGTTGCAATCTATCTGAGCAAGTACATCCAACAAATGTCATATTATTACTTGATTTCAATACTTACACATGTGAATGTAGACAATAATGAGTATCAATTGGCTGAATTTCTTTTACAAAAATTTATCAGTGTAGGTTTCCAAACAGACTATCAAATTTAGTTGTCTGTTATTTTGAACAAAAGAGGGTTTATTCCTTCATTGTTAGTTTGAAAACATCCCTCAAAACTCTGTTATAAACCAAACCCCATAAATACGACGTTTATTTTGAATGCGTATTCACAGTGCGTCATTTTATATTCACCCCCAAATGAACTATTTTGAAATCATTATTTTGAAACTTACTTCAACTGCCCAAAGAGTTTGTTTTTTGTCCAATATGCGGAATTTACGGTGGACAATGACAGATGTCTTCGGGTTTTCTCGTTGTCCCTGCCTCTCATTATATTATTTTGAATAATAATAATAATAATAATAATAATAATAATAATACTCGGGCTTACTCGCCACTTCCGTGCCGTATTATAAATATGTGCCTCAGAATGTGCTTGAAAGTAGTGAGCACACACTCTACTGGGATCGCTCCATTATCACTGACAGACATGTCGGCGGCAATAGACCCGATATAACGTACATTGATAGAAACCATCAGCAGCTTTTCCTTATCGATATATCAATACCCAATACCCACAACATATCGGGAAAATATCAAGAGAAGATCCAGAAGTATACCGATCTTGCCCATGAAGTCGCATCTCAGTGGAACTTCAGTAAAGTGACAACTGTGCCTATAATAATATCAGCTACAGGAGTGATCCCAAAAACGACACTTCGGGCACTGAAGTGTCTTCACTTGGATGCCAGGAATGTATATAATATGCAAAAGTGTGTAATTTTGAATACATGCCGTATTCTCAGAAGCCATCTGAACCTTCAGTAAAGCAACCACACACCTGGCCATCATTCCTGTGTGTGGTTGACATACCGACCAGTAATACTGTGAATAATGTATAATAATAATAATAATAATAATAATAATAATAATAATAATAATAATAATAATAATAATAATATAAGTAAGTTCCCATAAATGTGCATTTGTCGTTACAATAAACTTTCTTTCCCATGATTGGGAGTGTTCACAGGCTTTTCGTTTTGATTACATAGCAGCTGTCCGATGGATCGTGGAAAGTATTTGTGCTACAGATGAGGTGGTGGAATCCGTATATGGCCATCCGAGTGATGACATGTCGTATTATACTAGTTTTCCGTCATCTCATAATAATTACCTCTATTACCTACTCATTAGATCATTCATTGACCTCTATAACCTCCGTGATTAAGGAGAATTTAAACCCGATTAGAAATTTAATAATGAATAATTGAGTAATCAATATTATATATAAATGAAAAATAACAACTACTTTCTTAAAATGAAAAAAGAAAAATATCAATAAAGATAAAAATAAGCAATTTAATTTCTGAAAAATTCAAATAATATGCAAACAATACTGTTTTTAGTATTTAATTGAACAAACACACTATTAATTCATCTAAATTTTCCGCGGATTCTATGAAATTCTCCGAAATATTTCATAGTTTTATTATTCTCAGTTTTCTAAATCAAGTTTCCGGAGTACACTCAATAGGAATAATCCATCAAAGCATCAAGTCATTGATTTGAACCAGGTTGGTACCCTAATATATGTGCTGAATAACTGCTGTCTCTCTGTATTTTCTGTCTCTCGCCTCCAGGAGCAACACGCAGTGAATGTAGGTATGTTTCAGCCAACTGCGCGAGAAGTAGAGATATTTTTAAAAATATTTCATGTTTCTTAAGTATCCGTTGTTTCTTTTTAAGCGAGATACAGTGGTCCCAACCAAAACAAATTGAACGCATTAATTCCACCTTTTGTTCTGAACGGGCAAAAACGCCATTAGATGGATAAAATGAAGCTGATTTATAAGACAAAATATACTGTCGCTATTATTTCAGTTATTGCAAATTAAAATAAATAAATAAATAATTTCGTGAATTTGAAAAATCACACAATGTAATTCATACTTTCAATATATCTTTTATTTCCACTGCAATAGATTTTTGTTTTGATTTTGTACGAATAAATAACGGAGAGATTATAATTATAAAAATATATATTAGACAGAAAAAAATACCGAAAAACTTGACAGTTTACAAGATAGTAGGTGAACGCAGCACTGGCCGTCAACCAACCATCTCCACCTATTCAAATATAACTCTCTCTTAATTAGTGGGTGGTTGATAAGAAAGTTGACTGTATAATGAGGTAGTCTTACATACCCTTGCCAGAACCCTAAGATAGCTCAATATGGTTACTTCAATGGGACGTGGGTGGCAGAATTCTGCGTACAATATTTATATGCACAACTAGGAGTAGAACATTTAGCATTTATGGAATTCGAATGCACCAGCTCTTGTAATAGACACATAGGACATCGCACATTTTACATATTGATACTTGTTGATATTTTACATCAGCCGACTCGTAGAGTTTGTTCGCACTGTGGAGCGAGGATCGTTCTGGTATCACGTCGTCATTGCATGCACTTAAGCACATACGACCGATTCTACTAGCGCACGAGAAACAATTTCGTTCACGGAGCTCTACAGTTAGTGCGAAGCACAGATTATCGGTTCATGTCAATTGGTTCGTGGCAAATAGACACAGTTTGTTACTTATTAGTGCCAAAACTAGAATGGGATTTCAGTGTGCACGAAGGCTCTAATAATTTTACAAGATACGCAGACACTTCTGCCTGCCACAGAGGCCACGTTGAATCTGATTTTGCCGTACTGCGAATGCGTTAGGCAAATTAAGTGGGGACTGCATTGTCCAATTGAATTAACGGATTCAAAGGCTACTAGAGCACACGATCTGGTAACAATAATTGGGTGAAAAGCGGCGCAGTCTCTCAGCGTAACACCAGAGAATTCTTAGAATATGAAGCGCAAGTGTCGGCGGTGTGACCCACCTTCCTGCTTCTGCAGACACTCAATGAAGTGCACAGTTCCAGCTCTGTTAAAAAACACAACGCCAATGGCACATAAATAAAATGTTTGCATAAAGCATGATATTTGTGCTGAGATGCTCTCGCGGGAAACAGTTATCCGATAATTGCAGTGTATTTTCTCTGTATAATAAATGCGCTGTTCTTCGCGGTGAAATCATTGTTCTTACGCCTTTCGTCTTCTTTTCTGAACAGTTTAGAGAATATATTAAAAAGTTTATTTCCTTATTAAAAAGTATATATTTGCCAGCTTCTATTCTAGAACACACCTTCTCATTCGTTTAGATTTATATCAGAAAACCATTTTGTAGCTAAAATCATCCTACAAAATGTGATTATCCCATTACCATTGTCGTTTGTGTTGCACATAAAATTATCCTATAAAACGTGACCTATCTCATGGGGTATCAACTCCATGAGATAGTTTGAATGAGCGCCGCTTTTCACCCAATCATTGTTACCAGATCGTGTGCTCTAGTAGCCTTTGAATCCGTTAATTCAATTGGACAATGCAGTCCCCACTTAATTTGCCTAACGCATTCGCAGTACGGCAAAATCAGATTCAACGTGGGAGGATGAACATTTTACTTCCGAGTTTATCGAAGCCCTGCACCACGAACTATAAACAGCGGCGTGCGGGCGATACATTCTCCAGTGACCTGTCATACATCGCCTGGTTGATGTGGGCCACCTCTTCGGTCTCACATTAAGCTATTATCACAAGTGTTTTGGCGTCGACAGAGGCATTGACGATGGTGCACATGGTTTGGACAGCCAACATCAGATCGCAAAAAAAGGTAAAAATACCCTTTTGGAGAAATTTCTTTGAATGTTCTGAATGAATCCGAAAAAATCACCGGTTCCCCTTCAGGAGACCGAGCCGCGTCCAATGACATCGCATTTGTCTCGATTCGAGGGCGGAAGGGGGTCTAACTGTCAGCGACGGACGAACGCACGAGCGATTACGGTAAAAGTATATCAGGATAAACTGTATTTTCAAAGGTTACTGTTGACTTAATGACATTAACTATGAACAGAGGAAGTATATGTCACGTCCCATTTTGAAGATCTAATTCAACCTTCACCATGTTCCTTTGAATATAAATGTTCTCATCATCGACAGGTACTAAAATAAGATGCGAAGTGTTTGTCGGCAGGCTGCGGGAGAATGCCAGTGGCTGAGACGTGATTACAATAGCGACGGTTTCACATTATTTTGTAAACACCCGATAAGCGTTACACAGGTTAGTAAAGATTCATATAATAAAAGCCTTAGATGATAAAACAGTAACTCCTTAGGAGTTACTGTTTAGGAGAGATTAAAAAGGAGATTAAAACTGAGCTGGGGTCCTTAATTAACTTCCTCCACCAACCCATTGGTAATCGATAAGAGACTGGAGCTATCTACCAAAGAAAACAAATTCTACAATTTTAGAACTATTTTTTTTCCTTTGTACATTTCATTTCTTTATGATTTTAGAGATCAAACTTTTTTCAATTTCTTTAAAATTGATAAAAATGTAGGATTTTACTTCAAACATCATAACTCTTCGACAAATTAGTATATTTTGGTAATTATTTTTTAAGTTAATCACTATTGAATTACCTAGTGAATGAAGTAGGCTGCTAAAGATACTGTGAAAACTAGAGAGTCATGACTTGTTTATTTGAGAAAAAAATATTGATAAATTTTGTCACGGCATTTCAGTTCATAAAATTGAGGATTTTAGTGACAGATTAATTGCAAGTTATTGCATGTTATTGCCTTCGATATGTATCTCGATATAAGCTGAATAACCTGGATTGAGAGGGCCGTGGTTACGAGGGAAATATGAGAATATGAAATTAACGTTGTCTTACGGAGGGAATTATGAAAGGGAATTATGGGAGGGAAATATAAAAAGACAAACCGAGTCAGGTTAACAGCTATTTAGTCAGTAAATAAGTAAATGTGAATTATAAAAATCGGATAAAAAATAAAACCTTGTATGTACCACGGACTGGTTATAGCAGGGCCTTTGACCCGAGACCATTTTGTCGCCGCTCAATCATTAGAACCCTTATAACATCTTTGGTGTACAATTATCTATAGCTGGTTTCCAAAGAAAGCCATGAGCTGCTCCCGCTAGAAACACTGTTCGACTGTCTGCCTCGGCCGTACCCTCGCCCTCCCCGCGCCTCGTCGCCTCCTGTCGGCCGCTGGAGGAAATAAGGAGAGCGCCTGCGGCGGCGGTGGCGACGGCTGTGGCTGGCACGGGCGCGACGAACCTCACTCCATCACCGCCACAAATCTGGAGGGAGACGTCACCGCCACCTGGTGCCTCCGCCGCCGCCCCCACCCACACACACACCCGCCCCGCCCACGGAGACAAAGACGCTGCCGCTGCGGCCAAGCGGCGGGGAGCGGAGTGGGGCGCGGAGAAGTGTAGAGAAGCTGCAGAGGAGCCGCAGCCATTTTTAGCCGGCGGAGGATTTATTCCGCACGAGTATTCGCCACATGTGCCGTACCGCTCTCGGTGTTGGGGCAGATGGAAAATGCACCGCATGTAACCGCGTCCGCCCACTTTCTTTCTCCTTGTTTCGAGACGGGTCTGAGAGTCACGTTTTCTACTGTGGAGTTAATACGTGAAAATAATATAGATTTAAGCATGTCTCAGATGAATGGTCCTGCAAAGATTGTGATACCACACAGATTTTAGACAAACGAGGAAATACTTTTGTCTGATCTCACAATTCCATTTACGTCTTTGAAACTACACTATCACACATTCCGGGAGACCTGTCGGTGGATTAGTGCTTGTCCCGACAGGGGAGGTGCCCCGCTGGTGGGAGATACCTGCTTGAGGGAAACACTGCTAGCCGATGGTAGGACTCCATCGAGCGGGGGAAGATCACCGTCACCTCTCGAGCAAAAAACACGCACCACACATATGGGATACTGACCTTAGACGTCTACGCACCCGGAATCACTAACAATCAATCAATCAATCGTTGTCATTACTGCTAATGTCTTTTCCGTCATCGCTGCCTCCGCGACAGCCACCCGAGCTTCTTTTGTCACAAGCCACCACCTACCTCACCGCCCCACCACCCCTGCGGTTCCCTTCGCCCCTATCCCCGCCGCCGCTCCTGCACCATCGCTGCCAACGAGTCTGCCGACCCCTCCACCCACTCTGCACATGCCGCCTACACTGCCCTCACTTCCACCGTCGCCAGCACTAATATATAAAAGAAGAGCCTCTTCAGACTTGCCGCAGTTTTTATCCCCCGTAGGTCAGCCCGGATTTATCCTACAGGACTATTCCCCGCATGTGCAAGAGCCTTTTCACCCCTGGTTTGGGAAAGCTGCAAACCTTGCTGTTGAGATGGGAATCCACTTTTTGTAGCGAATCGAAGACTTTTATAGTACTAATAATAATTAAAACAACAACAACAACAACAACAACAATAATAATAATAATAATAATAATAATAATAATAATAATAATAATAATAATAATGCGCTACAGTAAGCCTGAATAACACTCAAGAGCATCGGACACTTCGCCGTAATCCATCGACTTTACTTAAACATGCCATCCTTGAAAAATATTTCAGAAATGGCCTCCTTTTCTCTCAGTATGGCTTCTGCGTTAGATAATTTCGTCTCCTCTGAAATATAGTATCATTTTGTATCATCGCATATGGTATCATCGACTTGTATAATTTAAATTCAGTGTCAGCTCCGCTACTGCTTACGCTTGTAAAAATATTCCCTGAATTTTTACTAATAACTACAAAATAAATTAAATCAATACTATCAAGTTGAATAGTATTTAACACAATAACGAAGAATAGTTGAATTGCTCACTTTTAAAAACCCCGTAAGTCACTCTCTTTTTCATTTTCGGTTTCTGTGCGAAAATATCAGCTGCAAGATAGGTGCCTCGTTACATATGTAAATCTCGCACATCAGATGAATAGAAGGGCCGCCCGTGAGGATAAGTTTGGGTTGGGTTTTGAAACTCTCTAAGTCACTGACTTGCAGGGAATTTATGTATGTATATATGTGTGTATGAATAGAGTGTGAATAGAGTGTGTATGACTAGGATACCACTGTCAGAGACATTGGTTAAAAGGGATGTTCAATACGGAAATATTCCTGTGTACTATCATACAAACACATTTCAAGCAACTGTTTCTATCATATGCATCATGTTCGATATAGTATCACAACGTCATTTTACATAATATTTTAATAAATGTGCCAAATTACAAGCCGAACACGGAATGTTTTTATTTACATGTTTGGGTAACAAAATTCCTTATTCGAAATTGAAATCCCGTAAGTCATAAACGTTAAAATAAGTTCAGCTATTTTCTATTGATATAAGCAATTTACATATCTCAATGGCATTCTCAATCAAGTTTTATGCATCAGAAATAAAAAACGAGAAAAGTTCTCTATATTCTTAATTTTTCACTTTTTCTAGTTTTCCCATAACTTAAAAGTCCTGACTTTCAGGATTTATAAAAATCGATTAAATTAATACTATCACGCGGAAAGAAACAACAGCAGAGGAAATTTTGTGATTATACGTTATCACATTGATGCATCAATCAATTAACAAAATAATGTACTGTATCACAGTGAAGGTATTCGGCACCACGAAGGTATTCGTGTCGACATTCTGATGTGAACAAAGAAGCATTCGTATTTTCCAATATACCCAACCAATATTCACAGGACGTTTTGGATTGTGATCTTGAAGAAATGATACAATTTCATTTCAGTGCCGTGAAAACCCTCACATTTCATACACCTTCCCTTGATTAACTCGTAGTACTACCCCCTGCTGATCCGTCGCCTTCAACATTTCTCATTCTTTTCTTGCAGTCCCCTTTTCTGTGCCTGTCCAAACTCACGAACAAAACTCATCGCTTAAAGAAAACCATTGTGTCCTTTTTCTGGATGATCACCAACTTGTAGGGGGCGCCAAGAATGGTAAAGGGGGTGAGAATTGCAAAAGAGGAAGGGGATGAGGTTAGATTGACGATGTCGGTGGCGGAAATAGAAACGAGACCGGCGGGACAAAAAAGCGAAGTGTCGACGGGACCAGAAGAGTAGGGAAAGAAGCCAGGAACATTTTGAGGGATGTACAGGTGAAGGAAAAAGCTATGAAGTGGCACAAGGAAATTCTTTAAGATTTTTTGTCCTGATATCGGTTTCAAAATTCTATATATGAAGAATGTTTTGCATAACTGCCATTGTACCAAAGGTTAGATCTATAAATTCCTATTTCCTACCTCATCGCGAGTGAAAAGTCGCGAGTTATCTATAATTTCGTTCTTAATGTGTGTAGGCTTGTGTATGTAGAGAACAGGTTTGTAGGCTTGTGTAAACAGAGAAATAATAGCTTATTCATGGCTGGGCGTTTTCAGGAAAAGAATCTGTCACTTTCTATTGTAGGAATGACCCAGCTGGTTCAAAGATCCCGCAGCAAGATACGAGTCTCTTATCTGAAAATCTTCAATTTGGCATCCATAACTGGTAAGTAATGAATGTATAATAAATAATGATATTTTATGCTTTTAAAGCTTAATGTATTTATCGTAATTGTTGCCATTGATAAGGTGCACTTGTGTTTAATACATATTTGTGTTCCGTAACAAAATGTCTTTCCGTAATTTTGCCCTAAGAAATAAACATAACTATAGAAGAGTGCTGAAAAGCATCTCTTAATGGCCGGCTATCATTATAGTTATTAACGTCATTACGCCGATAAACACCAAATAACAGACACGGTTTATAACCAACCAAGTCTGTTATTTGTGATATCGGCAGTGTGTCGTTCAATACTTATCATAATACCATTTTCTCATAAGAAACAAAAAAAATATAAATAAGATTAAATATGAATAATATCTCATTTCGAGACGAGACGAACTTGTCATTGACTCGTATTTATATAGAAACCATGAGCAATGAAGTGCCAGTTACACTGAATTGCACAAAAACAAAAAAATTGAATGTAATCACTCAGTTGAATTTTTTTATAGGTGTTATTTAGGTTGTGTGTGTATGTTACTTATGTTGTTTCTCGCCTGTTTAATTAATAGTTCAAATATCACTTGGCTCCTTAACGGCCGGCGGCTATTAAGATTACCTTTTCATTCCTCTATGGGGTTACGTTTCGCTGATATATTAACGGAGATTATTTCAAAAAGTATGTTGTCGGTCGCCGACCTCTAAAAACAATCCAAAGAAGTTTATGGATTCTAGCATATGTAGGTGTACGAGTACTATTATTTATAACAATTTCTTATAAACACTATTTTCTTTACAAGAAAGGGGCGTTATGAAAAGTATTGAATGTCACACAGTGGATTACAGAAATGACTGACTTTTTGGATTATAAACTGTGGTTGCAGTCTCAGGCTCAGTGTAAAAACAAGAAAAACGTCCGTTATTTCCTCTGCATCCTCCTAACGACTTTATTACAGTAATTTACGTAACAAGGGCGCGAAACGGGTGATTAACGCACAAGTCGACTTTGTCGTCCAAATGGAGCGAGGACGAAAAGAAGACGAGTGTGGGACTCACCTCGCGCCCGAGTTGCGTATACTTTTTTTTAAATCACGTCCTGAGCTAAACGCAATGCATCAAGAAAATGATTTTATTTTACCTTTCTTGCGCAAAAGTAAATGGAATTCAGTCAGTGTCGTAACACTATTGTTTGTAAATAATAAACAAAGTCGTTGTCAATGCGAAAGATAATTGAAACCGTTACAGATGTTTCGCACACCCTTCGTGATGTTTAGCACACTGTGGAAAAAGTAGCTGTTTATCACTTGAACAACAAGCTCGAGAAACCGCGTTTTGCGCACGGCATGTTAAAAATATATTATTAAAGAGTATTTTCATATTTAACGTTGCCTATATTGTGCTAACAATTTTTCAATGATTAATGTGAAGACAGAAACCGGTTTCAATTGAGAGAAGCCACTTTGAGTTTAGAGGAGAACTAAAAAATGTCAGATGATAGGTACTCCTGGTCACTAGATAAAATGTCCAGGTCTTTAAGGTCGAAGCCTTCGAGTGGAGGTGGATGCACCGCGAAGAAAAGTAAGAGAAACGTGGATAGGACAGTCGGGCGCCTCAACAGACTATACTCCAACACGATTAAAAAACCGTTACTCTTTCAACGCCTTCCCAAACATATTCTCCAACAATTGTGAACAGTAGGCACAGATTGTAGTTTTCTACCCCTTCCTGTAATAAGAGTTATTTTTTAGATTAGGAAATAAGAATAGTTGTAAGCAATAGTTGTAATAATATGAAAAAGTGATGTATACTGAACTATTTACTTCCGAATGAGAAATAAATACGTAAGAAAATGGATAGTCGGGAGCCAGGCAGGTGAGCTGGATACGGTGAGGATAGGGCAGAGGGAGGTCGGCAGAGGATGCGAGGGCGGCTAGAGGAAACGTTATTAGAAGGGGGCAGAGGGGAGAAAGCATAGGGAGCCTTATGGAGGTAAAGAGGCGACAACCCTTTTGTTCGGAAGAGAGGGAAGAGAAAAGGAGGGTGACCCGGTAAGAAGAGATGGGAGGGAAAGCGAGAGGAAAGGATGAAGAAATGTTAAGGCGTGGAAGAGACGTGGGGGATGGAAAAAGCTGTAATGTTGGGGAGTAGAAGAGGTGGAGCGGGATGAGTAGACGGTGGAATGCTATAATGAAGAAGAGTGAGGAGAGAAAACAGAGGAGTGAGTTCAGGTGTGAAAAACGAGACGGAAAGGATAAGCACGGCAGAAGCGTGAATGATAGGAGGAAGCTTGAAAGGAAGAAAGGCGTCGAATGAAAGGGGCGACGCAGACAACTTTAACAGTAAACAGGTAAGGAAGCAATGGGAAGGGAAAGAAAGAGAAGGACCGAGGAGAGATGTTGGGGTTGCTGTGGGATGAGGCTGGCTAGGGCTCGGGCCGGGCAGAGCAGGCAAAGGCGAGCGATTGGAGAAGACAGAGCGAAGGCGGGGCAGGGGGCGGACACGCGCAAGGCATGTGAGGGGGTGTACTGGCGTGGAGCACGCCCACCGCTTCGCAAGACGACGTGCGGCAATCAATTACGTGGAGGGGACGGGCGGCGCGAGGGGAGGACAGCGGGCGGCGCGCCGCGGAAAACACCCCCACCGCCCCCGCGCTAAGTGCTTCGCTCGGAATGAAGTCGTCACCCGTCGCCGGCCGGCCGCCAAGGGCACCTCCTTTGTGTCCGACGACTCACCCCTTCGACGCTGTCGCCTTCGCCACCCGCGCACCAGTCACCCCTTCCACAACTCCAACGCCCCATATTCCCACGCAACACACGCCGCACCGGTCACCCCTTCCACAACTCCAACGCCCCATAATCCCACGCAACAAACTACGCATTGGTCACCCCTTTCACAACTCCCACGCAACAAACTACGCACCGGTCACTCCTTCTCAAACTCCCACGCCCTATCCTCCCACGCAGCACACGCCGCACCGGTCACCCCTTCCACAACTCCCACGCCCCATACTCCCACGCAAAACACGCCGCACCGGTCACCCCTTCTCAAACTCCCTCCCCACACACGCCGCACCAGTCACCCCTTCCACAACTCCCACGCCCACTCCCACGCAATACACGCCGCACCGGTCACCCCTTCCACAACTCCAATGCCCCATAATCCCACGCAACACACTACGCACTGGTCACCCCTTTCACAACTCCCACGCCCCATTCTCCCACGCAACAATCTACGCACCGGTCACTCGTTCTCAAACTCCCACGCCCTATCCTCCCACGCAACACACGCCGCACCGGTGTCGCCTTCCACACCACCCACGCGCCACACGCCGCACCGGTCACCCCTTCCACAACTCCCACGCAACACACACCGCACCGGTCACCCCTTCCACACCACCCACGCGCCACACGCTCCACCGGTGACCCCTTCCACACCACCCACGCGCCAAACACCGCACCGGTTACCGCTCCACAACGCCCACGCCTCTCTCGTCGGCTTGCCAATTTCTTCCGATTCACTCAATGGCACACGTGCAGCAACAAGGAGACTTGCGACACCTCCCACCACTTGCACGGTGCCCAGCCAACCACTTCGACACACACCACGGCTCACACATCTCAGGACTAATAATTGCCACACCGCACTACCCACGCCTTACACGCCGCACAGGTAACCCCTGCGACATCCACCGTTCCTTTAATGCCATCCTGTCCACCTCTTCCGATACATTCCATGACACATATCCTGCAACGAAGAAACTTGCGAACCCGCCACAACTTGCAAGGTGCCCCACCAACCACTTTAACACACACCACGCCTCACGCTCTTCAAAACCAAGCGCTTTCTACCACACACGCCGCTCTACCCTGAACACGCGGTACTATCTATTCATTAGATAATGCTTAACCAACACCTTCGCTGCAAATTTTTTCTACTCCATCGTCGCCGTAGCCCTCGTATGTGGTGGTTACTAGGTACCCTTCGTTCCAATTCTTCCTGCAACGAATGTATGATTCTTTTAATACGGAAATAATGTCTACCCAACAATTCATACTTTTTGCCGCTTCATATATAATTAATTGAAAACAAGTCCAGTTTTTGTTTATTTATTCTAACAAAGTGTATATATAAATATTGATGGAATCTTTAATGTGCCTTCAAAATGTAAATGGCTCATTAAACATGAACATCCCTGAGAGAAAATACACCGGCCCGCAACAGAACCCTCAGGAACACCACGTCGTTAACTTCACCGTTCCCCGAGCAGAATTCCAGAAACTCTCGTTATCCCCTGACTGATCACGGTTTTTTACCTCAGAGCTGAACCAAGGCCACTGGCCAAGCAATTAGGCGGTTGGTGGTCTCACCAAACGCATCCCTTCCACTTCGCTATATTGACACCCCACCTCCGCGTCACACTGCCATCCCCCTTCCCTATTCATACCTTCGAAGCAGCTCATCTCTTCGTCACCCCAACCCCCTACACACACCATCCATCGTACGCCATCGCCACCATTTCCGCCACCGCCACACCCACCGCCGCAGGCTAAGATATGCACAAAGGAGCCGTGTGATGTATATTTAATTTCATCCGGTCGGAAACCCACACCGACGCGACCTCGCCTCGCGCTGCCGCACCCGCCATCTGCATACGCGACCTCGAACTACCCGCTCGCGCGTATCCGTTTTACATATGCCACTCCCCATCCCTACTCGCACCCCACCATTTCTGCATCGCTCTACCTAGTCTCGCCCCGCGCCCTCAGTCTCCTCGCCTCCGCCTACCCCAGTCCCGTTTCTTCCCCTCCCGCCCCCATGTCCTCCTGCTGACCTGTCCCGCAACATCCCTCCACCGCCTTCCTCCACGCTTGCCCCATCCCTTCCATCTATCTCACCTCGTCCTCTGCGACCCACAGATATGTATACACAGGATGTCTGAGAATAAATGTTACAATCTTCTAGGGCTTATAGAGGGGTTGAAAATGCTCTCGTTTTGCTTACGAAGATGTAATGGAAAATGTCATATATCAAAATTATACTCATTTTTCCTCGTTTTTAGGCAACACTTATCCCTACATCGGCAGGTCACGTCTTGACGCAGTCACAAAAATTCCTATATCTGCCAAATAGCATTTAAAAATGGTATTGCCTAAAAATCAAGAGCAAATGCCACATGTATAAACACATGGACAAGCTTTGTTGTATACAATTTCCCCATATATATTCACTGACAAAAAGTTATCACTTTCGACTCCTCTACATGCCCTAGAAGTTTGTCACATTTACTCTGAGACATCCTGTATATTTACGTATGTACCCGGAGAGGCAGGCGCGAGGTGTTTAAGTAAATGCGGAAAACTTGAATTAGTTTTAGCAATCTGCATAATGCGACCGCGTCGCCCGACCCAGAGTGCACGTCTGTTTTCAGGCGCCAGGCCCGCCGCCGGGCGCCGTCGCCACCGTCGCGACGCCTACGTCGCCGCCGCCATCCGCCGCCGTCACCCTGGGCGCCTGAGACGGCGGCGGCGGTCGCCGCAACGTCTCTCTCCGTGAAATGAATTATTCACCTGCACTCTGCATCCCTTTGCTTAACCAACTCGAATTTTCGCGCTCTGTGTGTGAATGCGAGTTGACGAGGGCCACGCGGAAATAAACTGAAGCGGCGAGCGCTGTTTACCAAGAAACTGATAATTCAATACCCAGCCGGGCGGAATAAAAATAAATCTGGTTTGTTTTCGAGTTCGCGGAGGCTGAAGGGTGAATTCGATGTGTGTTTGGTGGAAATCGAGTGTTTATTCAAAATCGCTTCCGGAAGAACAAGTCGCGAAGGTTTCCATGCAGAAATGAGATTGCGAAAGCGTTGTGAGAAATTCTGCTGCATGGTCATGTAATTGTGGATTTAATTTGGAATAAAATTTCTTTAGTGGCGGTTGACGGCATCTCTTTCTTCAAGCTCGCGTAGTTAATTACCAAATAAAACACGGAACTGCGTGATTCAAGATGCGTGATTATGAAATAGTATTCTAGAAGGACTACTATTCCAAAACAGGTAGAAGTCTTATGCCGTTTCGGTTACAGGAACAATTAAACGTCTTTAATTTCCTTAAAGTAAACTGCTATTTTTTTGTTAACAGAAAATTTAACAAAATATAAAAAAAGAGTTACAATGTCCCAATTCATTATTGATGATTTCTGGCAAACGAAATTACTGCAATACAAAATTGGCATTAAAATTATATTTCAGTAACAGTTATCTCTTCGGAATGGACCTACAACAACAAAAGCAGAAGTGGATCGGGAATCAATTACGAATCAAACTTTTTGACGTAATTATCTTAATTGAAAGCCAATGGTGTACTGAAACCTTCAGCAATTGTAATAAAGATATCACTCACTAAGAGTTCCTGAGAGCTTAATGACGTGGGTGTGTTATTTTTGTTACTAATAGTTGGCTATAGTTATTTTAAAGAAAATTTTAAAGATTTGTGAGTATGTTATTAAAAAGTAAATGAGTTTTTTCAGCAATTTGTGAGCGAATTTTGCAAAACGTTAAAGTAAACTTGTTTATTGTGACAGTCTCGTCTCTGCTTTGTGTTACGGCACGTGAATATTTAAATATACACTATACATTTTTTAAATATTTTGATTTTGAAGTTTTGTGGTTGAAACTGTAAAGGAACTTCTGAGTTCTGTTGACACAAGCAGGGAAATCCTACATGTCACCTCTTCAAATGATGCCCATGATGATACTCAGGAATGTTGTGACACTTGTACTCATTGTAATAAATATCAATATAACATATGGTAAAATCTGGATAAATTGCTGCAATGATAAAGTTAAATAAGTCTATTACCGGGCATATCAGCACATATTAAACAAAGCTAGTCCTCAACAAAGCAAGATAAAGAAAATGTAATAGAATTGCTAAAAGAATAAAATAAATTATAGTATTAAAAAATAACTCAAAGTTTATCAATTCATAACATATATAATTAAGTTCCATATTTGGTTCCAGGCACCAATTGTGGATCTGAACTAATAATTTTCATATTTTCGTCATTACGAGTATATGTATTTAAGGCCTCCATATTCGCTGTGACGGTAAAAATACTTTTCATATTGTTATAAAAATCCATTATTATCAATAATATTGCAGGTGATGTTTCTTTTTAGTTAGTTGAGAAAAAGATTTCTGTTTCATTCTTAAGATCTTATCCATCGCGTATCGATTAACATCATAGCTAATCTGAAAATATGTACTTGTTTCTGTATATATTTTCATATTAGCTTTGATGATGAGTGCTACGCGATCGAAAAGATCTTAAGATCAAAATAGTGATACTATACAACAAATGTTTCTCAAATCAAGAATTATTACAATTATGAAGACACGTTTCACTGATTAATAGACCTTGTGGCATAATTCGTTCTTTGAAAATATTTTTTTAAATGTGGATGTCTACTCCCTTTGTTTCAAATTATTATCAGATTTCTAAATTTCAAGTTCTTCGGAATTTGTTTTCTACGAACGCTGGTCAAATTGTTCATCTTGTCAATGTTAATCGCGAAAATTGGACTCTTGTATCCCGCGATCAGAAAACATGGGCGTCCCATCAATTCGAGGCAACCAATTACTCTTGTGAAACGCTTCACCCAGCGCGAGAATACTGTTCGAGGCAGACCTTTAATCAATTTGAAAGCAATTTGCGGTATTCATTCACCATTAATGCGCCTACGCTCTGCATCACAATATAAATTACTCCTGTTTGCTATTTGTTTCCGAAATGATTCCCGCCTCGATTAATTGCTTGCGTAAAATAATTGTCGGCACAGGAAATGAACCGGTTAAATATTGAGGTTTAACATAAAATTATGGGTATAGAATCATGTTATTTAAAAGAGTATATCAAATTCCAATGTTAAATTATTCATATTCTTTACAACGAATACGTGAAAAAACGTAGCTGCCAGAATTAATTGGTAATAGATGTTGTGGAATGGAATTTCAAATATTTACTTATTTGTTTTTTAATCTCGTATTATATTTTCGAAAACGATGAATATTAATAACATTAATAATGTAGAAAACACTATTATTGCTATACAATTATGACAATAGTAATATTACTTAACTCTGTTACGATGAGCGCCAACTATCAATTATAATTGGCAAATAGCGCATTTCACGAAGAAAGTTTTCAAAGAAATATTTCAAGTTGGAAAAGTGATGCATCGTGAGTTGATTCCTCATTTTGTTTTTCAGCTGCAGTGAAAGGTACTTGGGAAATCATAGACTGATTCTTAAAAGATACATGATTCCATTCTATCTTTAAAATTTTGTGATATTTTTCAATGCAATACTTTTCAACAAATTTATACACCACGAACTTTAAGGTAAGAAATAATATTAAGACATTTTTAAATAACGTGATAATTTTAGAGTATAATTCAAAGTAATAAAAGATTTGGACCTCCGTGGGAAAGGGCTCACATCGACTTGCATATATCAGAATGAATCATTTCCATTCACGATTGATGGTTTTGCAAAAGCTGTATCATTTTCCTCTGGATATATATTTCACTAGTAACATTTGTACCTCCATCATTGGATTTGAACCCAAACCTGCTCCTTTTTTGCTAGCATGGACAACGTAGTTCACATTTAAATGAACCATTCACATTTGCAAATATGCGTTGACGTGCTATTTTCCAAAGCCGATTTGTTTCACTGTTTTACAGCTTGTTCCGCGTTCCCGCAGCTATGACTGGCTAGACATTTTAAATTACACAAATTTTGCACACGCTTGGCTGTTAGCACTGCACATCCATGTTTAGCACGAGCCACTCAAAGGTGGCTTACTCTTCTTTGGTCCTCAGTATCGTTGACGCCTTTAATTTTAGAGTTCTTAAGACTCTTCCTGCACAATTGAGCTTCCTGATCCTATTTAGATGATGTCACATTTGTTCTTCCTTAAAACTCATCTATAATTTTCATCCATATTTTTGGGGGTGGTAAGGGTAGTTCGTAATTAAATTCCATTGCAACTCTAAAACATTCAAACCTCGGACGGAATCTATGTAACAAAATAATAGCAAGCTGTTCCTCATTTATGGTCACATTCACATCAGCCTATTCATAGTCTGTATGATAAAAATATACCCATATGTTCGGTCGCATATCTGCCCTCGCTCGTTTTCTCAAGTGCAAGTCACTTTAAAAACGTTGCTTCATGCTCCAGTCCCTTCGATTGAAGAATGTCTTGCAGTTTGAGCCAGAATTCTTGGAATTGTGCAATTTGTGGTTGTCCAAGTTGACTTGGACCAATCAATAGGCTTAGATCGAACATCGATTTCTCATCATTCTGTTTCCAACATGCAATTGTTGCTGCTTTCCATAGGTCATCCATAGCCTTTCCATACGGCCTTGTTTCTCTTGATTTCCGATTACATATCTCCAAGCGTCATTCTTGATTACCAATAAACGAATTTGCATCTTTCAGGTATAACTGTTATTACGATCTAAAACATCGATACGTACAACAGCACGTGCTGCATTTCTAGTGACCCAGACTCAAAAATACCGACATAGAAACTACACGACAAACTTCCTAAACCTCGCCACAGTCGTATTAAAATTTCACATCTTTCATACTCATGGGAATACCGACTCCAGCATTCATTCAAATTACTTTTCATAACAACTTGCATGTTTCTGGGGTTAATCATATGCCAATGGGCTGAATTTAGAATAAACTAGTTGAACCCTTGCAAATATATTGCACAAAAGAAAGCCCTTTAGTAAAGTTACAACAAAAAACTTATATATGATGTTTGTACTCCACAATTAATTCCCTAATTAATGTTAGTACCGGGGACTACTATACAATTTTTTTCTCCTGTAGCATGACAATATATTCATTTCATATGTCATTCATTATATATGTAGTATGCGATAAAGTAAAAATTGTGTCATTAGAAAAGAAGGGTTATCCATATTATAACTCCACATTAAAGATTTATTTGTAGGGAACAAATTTGATTTGAAAGAAACATCACAATCACACCTCACCTCTTGTAGTAGTAGGAAAAAATGAACTATTGCAAATTTTCGAAAATTCAATGAAATTCGGATGAAAGTTTTTGAATTTAATGAAAATCGGATTTTCACCATTTTTACTGTGTGTTGCTCTATTCGATAAAAAAACAATCCAAAAATTCGAAGCTATTTTTGTAAAACATTGATAATGTCCTTCTTGTAAAGTACGCCTAGAAATTAAAATATCCATTTCAAATTCATTGGGTCCTTACATTAATCCCATCGATAGGAGAAAGCAAATTTTGGTGAAAATCATGCACACGGTTCAGTTGTTAGCTTTGTTCACAGACAGACAAAATGACAGGCAGACGGCCGCACAAACGTTTTGACGTAAACTAATTTTTCGGACCAACGAAACGTGGATTCGAACTACACGTGTAAAATAAAGTAATTTAAAATGTAGAAGGAAAAATTACACATTTTTGGCATCAGGAACCTACAATATAAATTTTTCTTCTGAAACATTACAATACTTTCTCTTTATTACATATGCAGTATGCGATACAGTAAAAAAAATATGCCAGAATGTAGAGAAAACTTATATTTGGTTATAAGCCCAGAGTTGTGTTAAAATCCAATGTCACCTAGTGAACAATTTGTTTAATTGCTTCTCGCAGCTATAATCAATCTCTGTCACTTTCTCTGAAAGCCTTACTGTAGTTTGAATCAAATGATCTGCAAGCGGCAAAAGTATGGGCATCATTCTTCACTGTTCACTTTGTAAATAATAAATACATTTTTAAAGCATTATATATTTGTTTCAATTTTTTTTTGTGTCAGAAAACGTTCCCATATCTTTCAATATCTTCATTAGAAGCCTTTGGTTGGAAGTTACCCTCTCATTCTTTATCACATCGAGAAATTGCCACAGCCCTAACGGACTCGTCGGCCAGAGGTCACCACGTGACTATCACTCTCGCTGTGCGGCTGTCACGCACCCCCAGAATAAATTTAATCAAATTAAGTGGCCGCGGACGGGACATTAGAATTGCTAAATGCAACAATTTGTCAAAGATAACGTAGGTAGGAACCCTGGATCTGAATGTTGTATACAAATTCTCTCGGCTAAAACAGTTTACATGTAAACCATCGTATTAGCAAACAACATGGGCTGGGACGGTGCCCCACCCTGGGAGTTACCGGTTAACAAATACCCGCAATCCTACGTGTGGGTCGGCGCCGGATCTCCCCATCCAATCCAGGGTAAACCGCCATTTCCCGCGATAAAAACCAAGCACAAAACTTTACGGGACTAATGACCTTAGCAGTTGTCGCGCCCGGGAACGCACACAATAAATAAATCGATCTGATGCACTAAACTCTTACATACGGGCTCGTACGATCGCTACGAATAAGGTATGAGATAAATGTTACTCTTTGCTGAAGACTTAAGTATCTTGAGCAGGGCTTGGATCTCCGCACAAACTATTTGTGCAGCAAAGGGATAGTGACACCCAACAAGAAGCAAGCAACAGCAGTGGCTGTATGTGCGCTCCAGACCGGCGAGACGACGCGAGGGCAGCGGAATGATCCCACAGTTCCACTCTGGACGGCCCTGAATAATAAATACCATTATCGGCTAGCAATAAAACGGCGGTGATGGCAATTCATCGCGAGCGGCGCGCGCCAATGAATAATGCCCTTTCGGTTCGCGCGCGCAATAATTGGCGAGCGGCTGTCGGCCAGACGGACGATAGTCGGGCGGGAGAGTCGGGGTGTGATGGCGCGTGTCTGCAGGGCGGTTGGGGGAGGCGAAAAGGGACGGGGTTGAGAAAAGCGACGCGTCGTGAACGGGCGAGGCAGAAAAGGCAGAGCGGTTTTGCGAAGGTGGAGATGGGAAGAAGTGGAAAACACCCGCGTAGTGTTGGGAGTAGCGGAAAGTATCAGGGAAGAACCGGTCGAGGAGAATCTAGAGTGTCGGAGAGGAACTGGGAGACGAAGGGACCGACGTGGTCGTGGTTGGAAATGAAAGGATCTGTTGGGATCAGGAGAAACTGGAAAGACCGCGGTGGACCGGAGTAAGATAAAAGTGATCAAGAGGCAACTAGTGACGACTAGTGACAGCAAGGAGTGTGCGAAACTAGACAGAAGGAACACAAACGAGTATGTAACGGAATGGGTCTTAACGGATCGGAGTCTGGTGGTCGGATCCCGTCTTAACGGAGTCGGGTGGTCCGGGTCGGATCTAGGCAGATTCGAACATGGCGAAACGAAACGCGACCTTCTGGGAGAGAGGCGGCCGAACAAATGTGGGAATGACGGATGTTGGGAGGTCTATATGTAACGAGAGCGGGTAGGAAGGCAGAGGCAGTGGCGCAACTGGATGGCTTAGAGAGTGCAAATGTGCAGAGACAAATGACGGAGCAAGTCAGAGCAGGTGGTAGTCGATAGAGAATGGAACGAGACGAAACGAGAGGAAACGAGACGGGACCGGACCGGACGGTACGGGACGGAACGAGGCGCGACGAATCCGGCAACCACAGAACGGGACAGGATGCGCTACCGGACTGGGCAAAGGTGGCCGGGGTGGGATGCAATCCATTGGAGCGGCTCGGGGGGTTGCAAAGCGGGTACGCGGGCGGCCAAAAAGGGCGAAGGGAGGCAAATGGGGGGGCGAGGGGTCATGCGTCCTGACAGAGCGACTGATTGATGCGACGTGCGATTTCCGCGCGGGTGGCGACGTGCGATGCGGCCCTCACGCGACATTTGCCTACCGGTCAGGGAGCAGCCTCTGCGACCCTGCAAGCGCACACGCACACACATACGCACACGTATCCCCGCGCACAATGACGTGCATCCACGGACACACGTACACGCTCACACATGAACGCACACACACGCGCGCGCGCACATACGCACACGCACACACGCACTAGCGCGCGCATGCAAGCATATACACGCACGCGCCCACATGCACGCACACACACGCATGCACGTACACGCACTCAGACAAACACACACGCGCGCACGCACACACAAAGGCATGCATACACACACACATACACACACAAAGATTGCACAGTGCATCTATGTTATTAGTGTGCCACCGCCGTGAAAAATTCTGCTCGGCTAACGATCTGTCACTCGCCAGGTACCGATGGTAGGGCTTCAAGGTCTCGCCCTGCAAATCGCATGATTTCCACTCTTGTTGAGTAGTCGGTTGGTGATGGCTTGATATCTCCCAACAGCGTGGTAACGCCGCAGCTGGGACAAGCTCTGATCTGCCGACATGTACGGTAGAGGGCGTTTAAATGTGTGTATGTGTGTGTGTGTGTGTGTGTGTGTGTGTGTGTGTAAGAAAAGGGCGAGAGTAGAACAAGAAAAGATCGCGTTTGTTGGGATACTTCTTCGGCATTCGCCTGGTATTGATCGTAGACACAATTGAAAACTACCGATCAAAGCAGACTAGACCGCTAGAATTCTCCTCCAGACAGCGGCTGAATTCGACCTAGCTATGTAGCTAATTTAGAAAATCCTTGCATCGATGGGTCCCAGTGTGATGGGTCCCCCTCCCTGTTAGAGGCACTGCATTGACATCAGTTAATGCCCTAAGCCACCTCAACCAGAATTTTCTCTTATCAATCCGTGATTATCAATTAGACCAGATTATCAATCTGTCAATAAAATAACAGAATAGAAAACTACATTTAAAGGACTTGTATTTACGGATTTTACAATTGTGAATACAAACATACATCCATAAAAAATAGATTTATTTGAAATTAGAGTTTTTTTATGTTTTTGCAGCATGGCTAGTTGGATAATACTTGAGACCATGAGGCAACACTGGCCCTGATTTTGAGGAAACATTTTCTGCATTTAACCTCTCACCAAGTGCACGAGATTGAGTCGAAATTTGTGACCTGCGTATCACTTCCGTAGTCGCTAGAAGCAGGAAACGATGCATGGAAGGTACGGGATCGAATCCCACAGTTAGGTTAAATACTTTTATTACGTGTTCATGACACGCGGCAGTTTATGGCCACTATTTGTATTTCCATATTCGAACTGCCAATCATCATTATTCCCTCCCCATACCTGTTACAATAGAGCTGAGTTGAGCCAACGAGGTACCTCAGTATAACTCTAAGCTAGGTTGTCCTGCAAAGGGATGGGAATATGAGAGCCATCCAGAAAGAATTACTAGAAGGATCTACGAGACGGAGAGTTTCGAAGTGATGAGAGGTAGAGGAAGGGTACCTCTATGGCTCTCTTTGGCTCGGTAGATAGCCGAATGAAGGTCACTCAGTAATACCGACTGCAGTCAATTGATAGGTTTTTGCAATAAATATAATTGACTTTTGTAATAATAACCATGAACATTTAAACATTTCTCAAGTTCTTTTTAAGTTCTTAAGAGCCTAGAGGAACATTCTCGAAAAATGTATACTGTGATACAATACGGTTTTGGAACAGTAGAGTATGATAATTTTCAAGAAGTTATTTACTATATCAAAGGCAAAATGGTTTATAGAAATTATAAAAAAAGTCATTGAGTGTACTGTACAAAACAGAAAGAGAACAAATAAAGATACTTCCTAAAACAGCACTATCCCTACCCCGTACAGAGTTTGAGTTGAATTCTTGTTCAATTACTGACTTACTAAATGAAACATTCTGTCTTTACAAAAATGTTTACAAAAGTGTTTACAAAAATAATATACACATTCGGCGAGACCATGTTTGCCTACAATTTCCACAAAGAATAACGAAAGTCAGAAGTCGGCCTACGGCCGCTTAAAGACAGTATTTCATCAACCACATGACAGCATCTCTGCCCTTCTGACGATATCACTCCAGCGGCAAACAATCTGCTTCACAGGCAATCAATTGCCAGCCAGGTAAGCTGGGCGCTTTCTAACGGGGCGATAAACAAGTTCGCTCGCTAGGTCGACGAAATCGGCGGCTTTCTTCTCAAAGCCACCGCCTCAGCCCCCGTCCGCGGGCGGTGATCATCGCCCATAATGAGCACGGCTCAGCAAAATCCACACAGCTCGTCACCCCCTCACCCTAACACCCCTTCTCACCCTTAAGAGGCGCCGACGCAGGCTCTCTGTCTCCGCGCGCAAGTGTATAACGTAAATCTTCGCCGCGCGCGCCCTCATCTATCATCGCCTTAAAACCAGCCGCCCGGCCGATGAATCACCCGCGCATCACCGCGTGAATGCTAAGGAGCGGCGGAGGAGGCCCATCGCATTTTCATGCGCGCCCGACGCTAACGACGAAGCAATGGCGACGCGGGGTTACCCTAAGGGTGGCGAAGAGCGGGGATTCCCGCCACGCAGGCCTGCCACCCGTTCCAGGAGGAGCAACACACCGCGGACGAACTGACACAAAAAATGAACAGAAGGGGTACTAACTTAGTGTGGAAATAGTCGCAGATCTCTTGATAACTTCAGAAGTCTGTGGGTTTATTTATCACAATATGATTATTAATTTTCAAATGATTTTGATATTGCTATGATGAAAATAACTTTATTTGAATAGCTACTACATAAATTCAAGTGATTCTAGAAATAGTTAACTAATTTGAAGAAGTGATGGCGATGAACATACCTCAATTCATAATCTTTTAAATCGCTGAACTTGTTCAAGAAGAGCAAGAAGTCGGGTTCAAATAACATTGAATTACTTTCGGTTTTTAATTTCCTTTTCTTTAGTTTTTAAATGACGAACGGTCTTGCCTTGGTTAATAACTTAAATTGAAAATCAATTTCAAAGGTTAAACCACAGTATACATTCTAGGATTCAATAAATGTATATTTTTCAAAACAATTTATTTAAAAAATCTTTTTTTTTTGCTAAAACCATTCATTTTTTATTGAAATGTCTTTTAAACTATAAGATATTTTCTAATACTCCGAAGAGTTCCATCTTAAATTCATCATGTTCATACTGCTTTCGATGTTTAGTAGCTATTCTTCACAAAGTAAAAATGGAAAAATCAGACGTGACGAGACTAGATAGGATTATTGTTAACATCAAGTCATATAATATCGATGAAATTGTTTTAAAAAGTGACTCTCACAACAGTTGCAAAGTCCTCCATTTATTATTAAAATTCATTTTTAATTAGACGATAAAGAAATAATCTCTTCCAAATAAAACTTTTTCTAATATTCAGTACACTGAAACACAGAGCTTCTCATTACTCTTCGTGCTCATTTTAAGCCCATTCATCACTTATCCTGTTGGGACACAACATTCCAAACAAAAAATGCCGAATAACACGATGCAGATGGTAGCACGGGATCTAACGAGCTCCCCTCCCCTTTCCGGAGAAGAAGACGCTTAGCCCGGGCCCAAGCGGACAAGGGGCAACGAACTTGTTAATCAAATCAGCGCAGCGGGCAGGGGGCGCACTCTTGCCGGGGAGGGCGGTGGGCGGCGTCGCGAAGCTCCCGGGGGGGAGGAGGGCTTAGCCTGGACCGGGCACGAAAGCGCGGCCAGAATTAAGGGGCGTCCGCGAAATCACCAATTGTGCGCTGCACTACACTTCGAAGCCCTTCACTGCACCATGTTTCTAAGTCCATCATTCAAGCTAACATTCGAAATTAATTGATTGATGATTCCGGGCCCGGCAACTGTTAACGTCACTAGTTCCGTAAGTGTAGTGCACGTTTCCTGTCGTGAAGTGCCAGTGATCTTCCACCGCTGGATGGTGAGATCCGGCGCTGACCTACTTGTTAGCTTGCTGGATAGTAATGTAGTGCTAGAAGTGTAAGAGTGTGTAAGTAAGGGGGTGAGCATAGAACAAGGAAGAGGAAGATGACGCGCGGTCCATTTGTTTGGGTATTTCTCCGGCATTCGCCTGGTATTGATCGGAGAAATCACAAAAAACTACCGATCAGAGCCGCCTGCTAGATTTCTCCTCCACACAGCGACTGAATTCAACTTGGCTATGTAGCTAGTGTCAAAAAGTCTTACCACAGACGGAGTTTGAATTTTGCAGTGCCTCTAACCTCCCGGTCAGAGGCACTGCTGTTACATCAGTTGATTTCTTCCACCTCTAATGGTAACACACGAAATGAAAAATACATTACGTTAAATATCCATTTAATTTCTAAAGTTCTAAAGGCTTTCTGTAAATATTTGAAAGACTTGTACAGACAACTGTTACATTATATTACGATATGTGGTCGAAAATTTCCAAGAATCCGTTCTCTGTGGCACTAGCTGAATTTTATGCTTGTAATCTAGCGAAGTATGTAGTTGTAATTAATCACCGATTATTTATTTTGAAGTCGGATAATCGCTATATTATTTACACAATTAATTATTTACACATTGCGTTGTTTTCCCGTGATTCGTAGCCTTATTATTTTCTCGGGATCTTTCAAAGTAAATTTAGACGTCCTAAGCTCTATTCACTCAATTGCATGTTGTCGTGGTCACAAATAAGATTCAAGAAATGTCCGGGTTGGGTGCGGTAAAAGGTGAGGGTAAGGTGTCCAACAGAAGGAGAGCAAAGGGAGTATTAGACATTTTTCTCATTTTTTAAAATTTGATATTTTTTAAATTTTACTTGTAAGTAACTTGATTTTACTTGAAGAGGTAGGGAAAACAAAGTACTAAACTATATTTCTGTAATTGTGGTCAGCCAGAGGAACGAAGACAGACAGTCAGACGGACAGACGTTTTGCCGTCAAGCAATTTTTATTACAACACGGCAACCAATTGGCCAGATCCCAGGTAGAAATTTCTCTAGTAATCCGCAAGTTAACGTTAATTTTTCGCAAGTTTTCCGTGAAATTTTTTAGAATAAAAAAACTTGCGTTAAAATAGCTAGTTTTTAGCGAATATATTTTGCAATTTACTAGATCTAAAAAAACTTGCATTAAAATAGCTAATTTTTAGCGAATATATTTTGCAATTTACTAATCTGAAAAAACTTGCGATTTATTTGTAAAAAACTCGAGAGTTTTTTTAGATCTAATAAATTGAAAAATTAACTCGCTAAAAATTAGCTATATAAAATCACATTAATTTTCCAAATATTATAAAGATAATTTATTAAATTATATTATTAATTATGTAATTCAATAATATTATCGATAACCTAATGCTTTTTGAAGAAATTTCCAAATTTATTACTTCATCATCGTTATTCAGAAATTATAATATATTTGTTATAATAATAACAACAATAAGAATTTCGGCATAAAATATTCGTTTTTTTTTTTTTTTTTTTTTTTTGAGGGATTGGGAATTTGAGAAGGAGGAAAAGGAACATGAAACATTTTCCTTCCAAATTAAGATAAGATTTGAATTAAGATAAGAATTGCACCACGTAAACGTATGTCGAGATTTACGAGAGATAAAGGATCTTATAATATCCATGGGGAAACAGTCTCCCAATTTTGTGGGGACGGTGGTGAATATAGAAACTTTTAAAGAAAAGCATGGCCTCGACCTTCCTTTAGTAAATTGTGAAGACTTGGACAAATTAAATAACAATTTAAATGATCTTGACGTCCGTCAAGAATTTGTAAGTATATTTTTAATATAATTATTTTAATATATTCTGAGACAGTAAAATAATTATTCCTTGCTATCGTTTTATTGTATTTTTGTAATATATTATTTAAAAAACATTTCCTTTGCAGTTCAATGCTTTGCTGAATATATACTCGGAGAGTGGATCACTGTCAAGCAATTTGACCCACGTCCTTCAAAAAGTTATAGATAAAAATTTTGCAAAAAAATACACTTGTACGCGGCAGGTGGAGAACAAATCTATTTTCAAGAATACAAGGCTGTATTCGCATTTATTAAGTAAATATAATATTTTCCTTTTTGACACATATCACTTTAATATTAATTTTCATCTAAAATTATATTTTTGTTGCAGCCTTCTTCACAAACAAATATGCTTCAGAAGGGCGAACATTGACCGAAAAAGATTTTTTACACAGTTTGAAGACCGTGCTACCAAATGCGAAAGATTGGAAATAGTGTATATTTCCAATCATTTAATGTATATTTAATCTTGTGAATAAATAAATTTAATAACAATTCATCAATTGAAAGACTTTTTCGGAAATTAATTAAAACAACTAATTATTCATTAAAAATACTCACAAGTTTATCGTTATATTAATTCACAAGTTTTTCGCTATATTTTTTCGTTAATAAATCGTGAGTTTTTGCATGTACACCACTCACGAGTTAACCGTTCAAAAATTTCACGAAATTTTAGAGATGAAACTAAAAAAAATCGTGAAAAATTAGCTTCTGACTTGCAAAAATTTCTACCTGGGATGTATCCACTTGTTCGATTCCAGGAAAAATCACCGGCTTCTGCCACATCATTGCAATACTTTATATTTACTACGTATGTACCAAGTATGTCGAGAAAATGAAAATTATTTTTTACCCATTCTATGGTCACCAATTCGATTAACACCAAGATATAAAAAACACGTAATTGTTTAAACGTTATGTAGAAGGATATTAAAAAATTTGCAGAGGGGAAGTCGAGAGGAATTAATAGTACTGCTGGAAGTATTAAAAAACCAAGGACTTTTTTATAAATTGGTTCAGTGAGTATTTTCTAACCTTTCTACAAGTTTACAATGTTTTTCTGTTAATGTAAGCACTAGCGCGGAGTTGGGACGAGGCTTGCGTGACCACTGACGAGCATGCAGAGCTAATCCTTGACCTCAATCCTCGCGGTTGGACGAATAGTCGTGGTGGACGACTGCCGTTCGCGACACCCTTTCTCCATTACACCCTTTGTGCACTTACTGCGACCATCCGATACCCTTGCGCACAGATTGAAGTTGTTTAATGGAATGCGGATCACTTGTCGCCTACTAACGTCTTTTCTGGTCGTTGTGACCCGTTGACAAGCTTTCCTCATTCCGTGTGATGTCCAACTGTTAGTACGAAAGCTTCTCACTGTGATCTACTCGATCCTGTACTGGAACATCCGGCTTATCTGGACGACGTGCCATTGCTTTTAAGTAAATTATAAAATTTCCAGTGGAATACAACAATAGGATTTCTGGCCAAACACTATACACTGCAAGTTTGATAATGGCTGAGGTCATTTTCCCATGTGACGAATCTACAGAGCGAATACTCTTGACTCTAAGCAAAGTGGTGTCTTCGGATGACTTGTTAATATTTCGATCATAACATTGTAGTCGTATGTAGGGCTAAAGTGCTAGTTACCCGGGTCTCTCATGAGAGGTGATGAAATATAATTTTGAGATTTTCCCCTCCCTAATCTTTAGAAAAAGGAACATGAAAATATTGAATAATTCCCGTGTTTGACATAGGACGAAGAAAGCGTATTTGATATTTCTTTAGAACTTCTCTTTAAAAGAAATATAGTTTTTAGATTTTTCCGGAAAATGTAAGTTATTTTTTCAATAATTTCGTTCTTTTTTAAATTTTTTGTCTGAATGTTTTTGAGAACTGTAGAACTCTTTGACCGCTTTGACTTCGTGGAATTTTTTTTAATTTTCCGACTTTAGCCAGCTGCGCTTTTTTAGTTTTTAAATTTAATTTTTTGTTATAACTTTCGAAATTTTGTGAAAATTTTTGAGAACTCTCAAAATATTTAGGATTTTCAAAATTCAGCCCACCATCCTCACAGACCCCAATTATCCTCGTGGGCACACAAAATCACGCACACATACGCATGCGGAAACGAGAGCGGGCTATTGTTACTGCTACTGTTCGAAGCGAGAAACTTTGAATCTCATAATCAACTTCAGCTATATAGGTCGCCTCACGTTACGTTTATTACTTTATTTTGTTTTATTATTGCATTGCTCTTATTGGATGTTTCATCATATACGTTATTTATTGACTTAGAGCCCGTTAGTTATTATCAATACTGTGAGATGCATCAGTTATTTTCCAAAAATACACATGAGGTGCGAAATGGGGTTGCTACGTTCTTCTCGTACTTTGGGAACTCTTTTAAGACAAACGATACCCAAAACTGTAAGACAATTTGGGTTTTGTTTTTCAAACCGTATCTCAACAGTCTTGAGCCATGTCGCTTGCTGATTTAATCTGTCGTAGAAAAAATCCAATCAATAATTCTGTACGTAATCAATTTTAAAAACGTTGATTGAAAACATTCCTTGCCTTGATAAGCAAACTTTTTCTGAAAGTCTCTTTGTTAGAACTATTGTGTACTTGAATATTTAAGGTTAAATGAAAGCGTTTAACTATCTCTTTGAAATAAATTAAGCGTTAGTAAAAACACTATTTTCTTCTGCGAAGATACAAGGAAAGGAATTAAAAAAATTCATTTCAAATTGATACCCATGAAATCTTATCTGATGCAATTCGCCTATATTCAATATTATAAATAAAAAATGGGAACTATTTTACGAGTCATTATTAGAAGATACAAGGAAAGGAATTAAAAAATTAATTTCAAATTGATACCCATGAAATCTTATCTGATGCAATTCGCCTATATTCAATATTATAAATAAAAAATGGGAACTATTTTACGAGTCATTATTTACGCACACATTTATCCGCGTTCTGTCAGGGTATTGCGTGGGCCAACAAAGAATCCACAAGAGAACAAACCATCTCTTGTAGATGCATTATATAAACATTGCCTCGTAGAATGTTAAAAGGCAAAGGAAGGAGGGAAGTAAGTTTTCGGGCAATCGAAAAACATTCTTTACAGCCCGTACTCCCTTCCCCTCCTGCCTTTCTATAAAGGTATAGTAACCCATTTCTTTGCTTCTTATATTCAACTTTGTCCTCTTCCTCGCTCCCTTCTTTTAAGCGCCGAACGGCCCACTTTACCACGTGAAATACAGTGGAAAGAAATGTTCATCTTAGTGACAAAAAACTAACCTGTAAAAACGAAATTCTTGGGATAAAAATCATATGATCTCCAGAATTCCTGAAAAATCAAATGGCACAATAGTTGCCAAAGTTTCATGTTTGTCTGACTAGAAAAGACTGCAATTTCAGAGTAGTAAGCATACCATAAAACAAAAGAATTTAAGAAAATCCCAGAAATCTGTATGTTGAAGACTTAGTACCATTATTCATTACGGATCTAATGTGGAGAGAATTGAAATGACAGGACGAAATCAATTAAAAGTATATGTCGACTCAAATATTTATTATAGAAGGGTAAGAAGATGTGGAAAAATTAATAAGTAGAAAATAAAATTTTATAGTGTTTAGGGTTCGAAGGCTTTTGTGGTGTGAAGTCCAAAAATAAACAAAACTATACAAACAAAATCTTTTCGTTATTTGCAAAAACAGTACAAAGGGAAACCCTCAAAAATACTAGAGAAAAAATTGTATGCAGGTAATAATAAATAGATACTTTATTGTACAATTGACTTTGTGTTGGCGAAGCACAATATAGAAACATATAATAAGAAGTTACAAATGAGAATGGCAGTGTAGTCAGTAATTGTACCATGTTATCTACCTAACACACCCCAATGACATTTTATATATAAACAAAAACCTACTATGTACTCACACAATTACAGTCACAAGTATTCATACCTTGTAAAACTCATATGTACCTGCACACATATAATCATACATATATACACACATCAATTACGATCATTTCAAGGACAAATTTCCCGAAACCTCTTTTTTAGAAAATGTACATTATTTAAAGATCAATTTTTAGAGGAGTTTTAAGAAAAAATCTCTTCTTTCAATATTATACTTTTGCAACGTTATTCTTTTGCAATTTTAAAAAATTAGAGTGTTTACCGAAAATGAGACCAGCATCAATATTTTTAAGAGTCTTTTAATATAAACGAGGAGAAAATTAAAGAAAAAATTTGAAGTCATTTTTGAGAACATAATTGTTTAAAAATTTCACGCAACATTTCGCGAAAATCACTCATATTTTCGAAACATTGTACAATACCTTATTTCTTTCAAGATCTGACTTTGAGCGCCAGATTTCATTAAAGAAAAAATATCTATCATCAATATTGCAGTTGTAAACAGACCCCGTAAAAGTTTCTAAACTTGCACAGCTTTTGGAAAAATCAGGGATGTCGACGAAAGTAAGTAACGGATAGAGAGATAGAGACAGAAACCGAGATAGAGACAGACTGACAGACGTTTTCCGTCAATCGATTCTTCGGTATCAAGAACTCACAAAACATGGATTCTTATTACATAATGTGTTCTAGTAAATAATTTACAATACGCGAGAAAAATATTTTTTCACTTCGTTATTGCCAAGACCCAGTAAAAAGAGTCTACCGAAAAGTTGCCTATTTATAACGCTCGATTGCAACACTTTTCCCTCTTAAGTACTTTTTATTAATTTTCTTTATAGCGCACTTTTTACTAATTTTATGTGTTCTATACTTTTTCGCTGTAGACTACACATTACTATCGAGACTATACATACTTATCGTGTCTTTCACTTCTTTTTAACCTATTAATTATTTCCCTATCATTTTCTGAAAAACACTCTGAAAAAGAGGAAAGGTTTAACAACTGCCTCCGTCAAATTATTCCAATATTATGTTGTTCGGTTTACAAAACATGAATATTCCTACATTCGCTCTTTGTATCTCAAAATAGATTGATTCTTTTCTAAGACAAAGTCTAGAAGATGCTAATAATTTGCTAATAAACATGAAAAATATATCATATAACTCATACAGAAATGTGAAATTGGTCCCTGATAGGTAAGCGAATAAATCATCGTGCTCTGAAGGTTTTTTTTTCAAATAGATGTTATGGCTCAAAGATCCTCCATGAAACTGAGAAGCACTAGTGCAAGGAGAGATTCCTACCAATAAGGGGCGAATGTCATCTGTGTAACTTCATTGCAATATATTTCAGTATATGTTCATTTACAAAAAAATCATTATTGATCCAAGCCCCTGCACGTCCTAGAAGTTTATAACATATTTTCTCAAACTCTTTGCATATTGTTGTGTTTAAGCTTTAAAGTGAGCACACGAGCATCGCGTAAAGGACGTTGCGACGTCTTACATTTTTACGGACGTTAGTACTCCAGCGCACAATCAAAACACAACGGACGTCGCGCAACGCGCTCGTATGCCATGCTCCATTTACATCGCGCCAAATGCGTCGCGCAACGGACGCATTTCTATCGTGCGTTAAAGTACGCTCGAGTGTTTCCGATCTCAAACTACGTTTGCGCCCACTGTGCTGGAGGAAATAGTAGGCAGCGAGCGTAAGAAGGATCCGGCGTTCGCCGCAGGATGCACGATGGCGAAAACGCTCACAGCGCCGGCCAAACTGGTCATATAGTGACGCCAATAACACCTAAAGGGTTAAACTGCCCCGTTCCAGAGAATTCGCCGTCGCGGGCAGTCAAAGTACATCTTCAAAAGGAAGCACAGGACTATTACGAGCCCAGGCGACATTAAGGCCTGCCTCTCTTCTTCATAACTCTGGCCAGGAAATAACTTTAATAGAGCTGTATAACCTTGCTATATAAGCAATATAAGGACCGCGCACCAACAGAAACGGCCGTTCCACGGCTACCTTACATACGAAGGCACGGCAATCCGAATAATACCAAAAACAAAGTGGATGGAATGATAAAAGTTTATGGGCGGAGGAAACGAACGCAAGGCCCTCGATGGGCCTTTCTGGACGGCGGCGGAGGGCCGGGAAAACCACTTAGCCGAAATTGGAAAGCTTTCCCCTTTTCGGAATTCATTGATGTTACAACTGCTCATATCGCATTCAAAAGCGCTTGTCCGCTTCTTAAAGAGGCAAATGGGCGCACGCGTGTTTGCGGGGAACGGTCGTCGTTTTGTGCTCGGCCAAGCGACAGTGGAGGGGTAGGAGAGAGAGAGAGAGAGAGAGAGAGAGAGAGAGAGAGAGAGAGAGAGAGAGAGAGAGAGAGATGAAGGGATAGAGAGGGTCACCATAAGCTCGTCCACGTCTGGTAAAGTTAAGGTTTCCAGGACAGCCGATTCTAAGGATGGGGATTACGAGCATAATTGTTGGAAGTTTAACGTGTTTTTGTTCATTCTGCTTTCTCACACCAGGTATTTTGTACACTCATAATTGGCTCTTTTCAGTTGATGATGGGAAGAACTAAATAAAACCTGCCTTATTTTCTTTTTCATCTTATGTTATTACAATATTGAGATTTTGAAAGCATTGTCACACATATTGGCTGCCATCTGTTAAAAGCGAAGTTCTTATTCTACATCAAGAGTCAAAAAAAGCTCAAAATTAATAGAAGTCATCTGAAGTTTCCTTGATTCTAAATGTTGTTTTCATGAACAAAAAATAAAAAGCCATGCTAAAAATAAATGAATCTAAATAACAAAAAATATTTGAATCTTAATAAATTATAATTTAAATAAACATAATAAAATATTTTCATTATAAATATTTTTACAAATGTGAAATACAATTTAATAAGTGTCATAACTAAATTAATAAAAGTAAGTAGAAGTTACTACACGTCAGAAAGCTTACCACATAAGTTTCAACGACTTTTCTGTAAGAAAACTAGAAAAAATTACTTTTATATTCACTTTTTTAATAAATGTGTTTTTCATATTAATGAGTGAGTGCACTTTTGCCTCGTCCCGCTTTACTCCGAGTTCCGTATCTAGTATTTCCATGTTTGCACCTGAAGATCTTTTTCAATCGTGTACGCGTATAGTTTCTGGAATCCCTTCTATAATTCCTGGATACGCAGTGCTGCTCCCGTCACTGACCTTTGCCCCATCGCCGCGCCGTGAAGATGGTGGCGGCGATGGTGTGACGGTTAGCGTGGATTTTTAGGGCGACAAAATCCTTCGTACGCCTTCCTTCGGAGGGGAAGTAAAGCCGGCTGTCCCATGTTAGTAGATTTACTTGCATGTAAAAGATCCTCAAGCCTAAATGACGCCTCTGAGCTAAATTCAAATCGCATGTTTCTCGCCCAAGAAATACCTCCTTTCTCTGCTAGTTGATGAAAGGAGCGTAGCGAAAATTACGTGGTCAGACGGAAGAGCGGGCCTGATGGTCCGAGTCTCGCCACGTAAAATAAGGCAAATTCAATTCAATTCAATTCAATTCAAGATGCCCAATCCATGGCTGGCGCATCGCAGATCAGGGACCTATGTCCCGCGCCGAATTGGCATCAATAACGCCAGCTGCAGTGCCTCTCGCAGAGAGTTCCAAGGTTTCGCATCTCGTTGGTGGTGGCAGAAAATTCGACTCTAGCTAGATAGCTCGGTGAAGTCAGTTGCTGTCTGGAAGAGAATTCTAGCGGCCGGCTGATCGGTAGTTTTCTGTGATTTCTCCGATCAATTCTAGACGAATGCCTAACAGACGGACCAGGGACCGCGCACGACATTTCTTTCCTTTTCCTGGTCGTTTCTTCACCCCTTATACACATTTACACTAGCATTCACTACATTTTTACACATGTCGGGGGATAAGTCGGGAGCTTAGAGCTTGTCCCGGCTGCCCCCGCTGGAGGTAGATAACTGGTCGGGGAAACCCCCGCTAGCTGACGGTAGGTCAGCGCCGGATCTCGCCGTCTTGCGTGGGAAGATTACCACCACCTCCCGCTGTAAACATTTACTACACTTACGGGCCTAATGACCTCAGCAGTTGACGCACCCGAAATTACTACTCGTAATCAATCAATCATCCCCTTGTTTCCAGGCCTCCCCTGTTCCACCTCCGTTGCTACTGAAGGAGAAAATTGAGAGGTCTGAGAGGGACAGATAAGGATGAAGAAAAACAAAAGACGGAAAAGAAGAAAAAGAAAGAAAGAAAGAAAGAAAGAAAACCGAAGACACGGAAAGGCAGAAAAAGTTATAAGGAAGCAAGAAGAGTAAAGAGAAGGAGAGAAAGGTAAGTCTTTTGTCTGCATTAAAAAAATACTTTGATATAATCTAAATCGTATCAAGTATTTTATGTAACTTAAAATGCATGTATGAAATAATATATACGTCCCTAATTTTAATATTTCCATCTTCTTGAGTAGCACTCTTGACGCATTCTGTAGCAACAGGAGGCTGCAACATGGCCGTTTCAAGTTCTATCGCCCGCCTGCGACCATCCCCTCCCCGCCATCCTTCAATCAATGGATGGCGCGTTGTCGAATTAGCACCGCCGCGATCGACAGTGTCGTGTTAACATCGACGCCGCTGCCGACGCCGGTCCGCCGCGCCCCTCCCCACCTCTACCCGCTCCCCCCGCCTCGCCTTTCCCGCGCCGCCTGCGCTCCCGTTGTCGCCACAAATTGCTCCTTGGCGCATACAGCGACGTTCTAATTAAGCAATTTCCCCCTCTAATGAAGGAATAATGAGGTACTAATTTAGTCATCTCTAGCAGATAATTAAAGTGCAGCGCGGCGGGGCGGGGCGGGGCGGGGCGGGGCGGGGGGGCGGGGAGGTGACGGCGGAAGACGCGCGCCTCCCGACGAGCTGACGATGCGCACTAAGTGGGTCAAGAGCAAAGACTCCGTTGTGTTAAACCCGTTATCCCAAAACGTGCAACGTGCTTTATGGGATAGTGCCGTTGCCGGGCGCATTGCGATAATCTTGGGGTCTCGGGTAACAAGCGAAATGTTTTATTTCAACAAGGAGCAGGCGAGGCTTCATTTGGGAGAGATAAGGTGTTGAGTCGCAGGGGTGGAGCAGAGGCGGTGACTTTTAAATCCACCCAGAAGTCATGGTGCAAAAATGGAATTACACAATGGCTAGGAAATATAAAGTGAATTGATTGATTGCTTAGTGATTCCTGTCATGTCAACAGCTAAGGTTATTATTCTTGTAAGTGTAGTGCATTTTTTCCTCGCAGTAGATGCCAGTGATATTCCCTCGCTGGCTGGCGAGACCCGGCACTGACATGAGTCAGTTTGCGGGAATTTTCCCAACTAGGTATCACCCACCAGCATGGCACCACCCCACCCGGGAGAAGCTCCTAGCACCCGACTGATCTCCCGGCATAAGTAGTATAGTGCATGTTTGTGTATGTGTGTAAGTAAAAGGGTGATAATCTGAGAAGGAAGAGGAAGGAAAGGGTGTGTGTGTAACTAAAGAATGAGGGTAAGACAAGGAAATATTACCGTGGCCCGTTCGTTGAGGCACTGCTCCGGCATTCATCTGGTGTAGATCCGAGAATCCAGGAAAAACTTCCGATCACAGCTGTCGGCCGCTAGAATTCTTCTCCAGACAATGAATGAATTCGACCTAACTGACAAACTAATATCGAAAATCCTGTCGCCGTCGGGACTCGAAATCAGCACCTCTCGGTCAGTGGTACTGCAGTGACATCAACTGATGCCCTGAGTCACCTTTATCGGTTATATAAGATCAATACATTGTCCAAAAGGAGAAGGCGGCGATCGCGACAAAGACGATTATGTAGGGTGTGACGAAATTCGTAAATTAGAATAGCAAGTTTTTATTCTGAAAAGACAAGAAACGTTTCCCTACATAAGATGAATTTGTCATATCCGTATTTATACTCACAACTGCAATTTCAAATTCCTCTCCAGGATTCAAATCCCAAACACGAGAAAGTATTCTAAGATTTTGAAGTCCACGCATTTGGCCAATGGATAGAAACAATCAAACCTTGAAATCGAAATGTGAACTAACAACGATTATCAGACCCTGTTTATAACCCAGTCAAAACAAGAATGGCGAATATTGAACGAGATATTCACGGCATAGGGAGTCCCGCAGAATTTCACAAACAAAAGTAAGCCAGTTCTCGAGAAGAACAGACGTGGAGGTGTGAACAATCTCTCCGGAAGAACGGACGTGGATTGAGATGTGTTGGACAAATACGTGATGCCTTCGATATAGTTTGCGAAACCAAAATTTGGGTACAGGTGTAAATTGCTGTCCAGAAGATAACAGAAGCGCCGTATACTGTCGGGCAACCACTCTCAAGGTTGTTGCGTGACATTTAGTCCGTGCTCGAGAAGTCACGTACGTGTAGTTAAACAAAGGGTACCGAGAGAACAATAACGGTGTGGAATAGTCAGTTTTGTCTCGACATATCCTTAATAACGGAATTACCAACTATCAGTATTTCTAGAGTGAAAGTGCAAATACAGTCGACTCCGTTTATAGTAAATTCGGATATAGTGAACCCTCAGTTATACGAGGGTTCACTATATCCGAGTATATCCGAGTATGTCGTAGTGAACTTACGTCACTGGTCCCGTTTCACCTTCATTAGAAAAAAGCAAAAGAAATTTCAGCTATAGTGAACGTAGGAAATAAGTCCTGAAAATTAATTGGATAGCTTATGTTATCAGGCGAGTTGAAGTGTCATGGAGAGCGGCTTGGACGGCGTTAGAACAGTTTAAGAAGTATTGAAATGTGTCAATCCGCATTTCGATACTTAGAGACAGAGAACAATGCAGAATCAAGTATGGTAAGACCACGAACTCTGGAGAAGGATCTAGAGAATTTAATAATGAAAAATATACGAAGCAAACAATTGAAATTAATTATTTTTAACGTCAAATAAAGATATTGAAATTGTCAGTTCGTGCTGTTGATGAATTTTGCTGTACCTTCATATTAATAAAATCAATCATTATGGAGACATTCTATTAAACTTTGACATCCTCGATTATAGTGAACAAAACATGTTAGTCCCCAGAAGTTCACAATAACCGGAGTCGACTGTATCTTCTTGTGGAGCACTAAAAATGGGCGGCGACCCACAAGGTAACGAGAGAGTTGTCGCGGCTCTGCGGAGTGCATGAAAGAACGCGAAAAAAAGAACAGTTGCAGTATCATGGATCTGGTATACTGCAACTGTCCTTTTCTTGTGAAGGGATCATTTACCTTCATTTTGAGCGGCGGCGCTCTCCATACGGCCAGACCGGCAACAACTGACTTCAGATAAAACAGTAATATATTATGTAGTATCCGCTACAATGGGCATTGCGACTAGGATCCAGACTTAAAACAAAGCCTAACGTTGAATCTTTCCAAAAACCGACGTATGTTCATCCTCATTTTCCAGCCTTAAAATACCATTGATATTGAAAGAACGCTCAATTCAAGCAACGCTTGACCAGATGAGTTTAGCATTTGCTGTTGCCAGTGCAGCAATCATGACCGGGATGCTGCAGGGTTTTAGTTCCAATGGAGGAGGATTTTCCTCAGTAGCTATCGCTAGATGGAACTCAGTCGCTGCCTGGAGGAGAATTTAAGCGCTCGACCACTCTAATCGGAATTATTCCACAGTTTTTTCAACCAATGTCAGGCAAATGGGGGAGTAGTACCCTAACCAATTGGACAACGGACCGCGAGCGATCTTTCCTTCCTCATACTTAGCCCATCCTTTCTCTTTCACAACATTTACAAGCACTACACTACAAATTACCAGAGATAGTCGAGAGCGTGGTGCTTTTGCCGCATGGGACGATGCTGGTGGAAATTCTAGGAGGGGGAAACCCCCAGTCACGACGGGTCGGTCGCCGGGAACGTCGCCGCTGGATCTCACGTTCTAGTGGGTGAGGAACACTGCCTTCTCCAGCGATGTACACTTGGGACTACGCAATAGTGATTCTAGCATCAAAGCAATTGGCTAGGAACACAAAATAATCAAGCAACAAAGTGAGCAAAGCTTTGAAGAAGTGTGTGATTGCGGCTGCTAGTTGAAGGACCCCAGCAGGTAAAATTCAGTGGTAGGCCCCACTTCCATCCCGAAAGAAGACTGAGGTCACAACATTATTATTGTTGGATGTTTAATTAATTCATCTTATTTCATGAATTGTTAGAAACATAACATTATGGACAGTCACTGTACGCCTCAGCAACATGCCCTCACACCATCCATGACCATACATTAGCAAGTATAATTATGGTTCTTATTATGGACCTTACAATGGCGACTGTTCCCCTCCGGTAGCTCACATTCAAACACACACACGTATGAGTGTAATAATAAAACAAAAGGCATAAATTTAAATAATTAATTTAATTGAAAGGAATTAAAATTGAATGCACAAATTTCCCTTTAAAACCAAAAACTGACCACGCGCCGTTGCAGAAAGAACATGTTAAAATTACATTGCATAAAGAAAGCTGTTTCATGATTAAATTATACAAAAAAAGGTTTCATTAACAAAAAGACAAACAACTATACAAAAGGAAAATACATTGGGCCTTTCTTCGGCATGGTTTACCACCATTCCTTGTCCAAACCGTAGAAAGAAAGGCTATCCTCGTGTTGTGGCTTGCCCATGTACGAGAAACCAAAAGTCCACTTGCCCACTAATCTCTATCAGACAACCGTAGTCCATTCCATCATTTATCATGTGTGATGTCATCACTTAAACAAGGATATCACTTAAGAGATGCATCTTTCATCGCTAGCCCATAAATTACCATAGATCCATGGCTGGCTACAACATCTCGTGGCGCACATCACCCCTCGCTAACTGCCTAACAGCGAGTGTATGGAGATGCCGCGGCACCTAAGGGCAATGGCGAAAATGATGTGCCTGCCGCGTGAACGCAGAGGGGAGGGAGGGGGGGGGGGGGGGCTCGAAGCCTACGACTTAGTACAGCAGCCACTCCGACAGAGTGCGCTGATACCGACCAAACCCCTCTTGAAGAGCTTGTTAAATACACACGGGTGTGTGCAGGCACATTTACACATTTTGTTTCTACTCCTCAAATACCTTTTATATTTCGAAAATTAGAACGAAACTAGTGAGGGAAAAAATACTGCCTATTATTATATTTTGTATACTTTTTGTATATTTTATGTTGGTTGAGACTTTTAAGTTCAAGGGAAATATTAAATACAGTTCACTGCACAGAATATTTGCCTATTTCAAACGACAATATTAAAATATAAAAATAGATCAAACTCATAAATAAATATTCGCTTCCATTTAAAAACTTATAAAGTGATCTGTTAACTCTGTGGATGTTCATAAATGCTGCTTTCAAATCGAATCGACGGTTTTATTTCAAACGTTCTCTCATTTTGGAGCAGAACTCAGCTCTTCAAATCAAAGCAAAGGGTCTACACTGACCGCTAAAAAGGCAAAATCCATTTCCACTGCAAGTTTTAATAAGGCACTCCAATTTGGGATTGCATCACAAATCAAAGAGATCGCAGGGGGGGCGAGTACGAACGTCGAAACTGTGCGGCGAGGAGGGGAGGAAGCGGTGGTGGAGCGGAGAGGAAATTGGAAAGGCCTGTTCCGCTTGGGAGCAACGCGAACGAACTCTGTGGGGTTGCCATGAGAACCTCGTAGATTTCCAGACGTAGCAATAAGCGACCGCAGGTAGTTAATATTACAACTCGATTTGGTCATTTACGACAGTTGGGTTAAGAGTTTTCGACAGAATGCTCACGGCTAGCATATTGTATTCTTTCTAAGAGCTGAAATATTCTTTGGACATTCATGATTTAGGGTGAGAGTGTATTATGGTGGCGATGTGTCAGCTGGGAAGAGAATAGGGCAAAACCAAAAAACTAGCCCAAACAAAAGAAATTAGAAAACTATCTAGCTAAAGCTAACTACAGTCCATGTCATGTAGTAACACTAGTTACTTTCTCGCATACTGTTTACGCAGTGTAGACGAAGTATTGTAATGCTGCGGAGGGAAACGGCAATTTTTCCACAGAAAAACGTTCTTGCGGGCCCTGGTAACGAAGAGATGGATGAATCTTGTTCCTATATGCAGAAAATTACTTCCTCCAACACGTTGTGTTGTCACATTTGGTGGGTCTTCGTAACCAAAAAACTGGGTCCGACAAAACGTCTGCCTGGCCGTAAACTGTTCGTCCGTCTGTCAACAACGCCAGCACCTAACAGTAAGAAAGATTTCTACTAAAATTGATATTCCCCGGTCGATCTGACATATGTCGCGACCTTTTGAATTTGAAACGTAAATTTTAATTTTTAGAATACTTTACATCAAAAACAATCTCAATTTTTTCCAAAAAATATTCCCATTTTTTTCTTTAGTTTTTCACTGATACGTTAAAAGGCGTTTAAATAAATGCTGAATGTGCATTTTCTTTGAATTGTGTTTCCATATATAATACTTAAATGATAAAGGACATTAGATTTGTTTATTTTTATGGTTGTATAAGGCGAATGGCCTTTGAAATTATCCTTTCTTGAGTGTATAAGGTGCTGCAAATGTTGTCGCAGTTGAGATTTATTCTTGTTTGCTTCTTGAGTAAGAAATCGCTAGTGTTCCTGACTTTGAAAATAATTGCCAATATGTACCACAGGCAGTTCGTATGATTTTGTTTAGACTTTTCAAGTGATGGCTAAAGAATAAGTCGGGCAGAAATTGCAATATAATATAATGTAACCGTTCTAAATAATGCAAGACAGTATGTCTGTTGTAGCACCAGTAGTTTTATTATTTAGGTTATAGAAGGTCTCAGAATATCTGCAACTGGTTGATGCATCTAGAACCATCCATTCTTGGAGATTTTCCCTATCACTGGGGCAGGAACATCCGTCAATGGAGGACGTCTCATCACCGGCCGTAACAGGGGGATCGAAAACTGTGTGAACAATGAAGAAGCACGCGCGGTTCGTGAGCCGTCTTCTAGAGAACTACTCACACATCCACCTGGAATTGATAAGTGAAAATCAGGGAAACGGCGAATCACAGCTGCCCAACTCCAGAATTGTTTCTGGACAAGATCGACCTCTTTAGGTGAAGAAAAAGCTACCACGATCAACGACTTCTTTAAAGTTTCTGTTGCTTATTGCTATCATGCATCTGTTTTATTATATCTTCACGCATCGAATACCCTCCTGCTTAGTGCTCAAGAGTACTACTCAATTAGCTACAAACAGTTCCAGTTATTGTATTTTTGCTTCTTCTTTTTTTCGAAGAGGATTTATTATTTACTTTGTGATTGATGGCGCAAGGGCAGCTGATTTTGTTTTATTAATAACCGAATATTGTGAACAAAACAAATGTTAGGGTCGTGAAAATGATAAACGAAAACAACAGAATTTAAAATATTTGAATTTGAGATTAATTTTCTTGTTCAAAAATCATAACACCTGCTATAGAATATAATAAAGTGCGCAGGCGTGGAATCACATTTTATTTAATGGAGACATTACATTTTATTTAATTAACAAGGAAATGAACAAATAAAGATAATGATTATATTTCGTGTACGTGGGTGTTTAATACTCAAGAGCCAGTGAATTGTTGTTGTCGCCTCATATCAGGATCAAAAACGTCAAACGATTATACAGAGCATACAAATGTGCAAATGTGTAGAATAATTCTGATTTTCATTTAAACCTCTCAAATTTAGAAAATTGTAAAAATCATCAGACTAGTTACTCTATACAATATTTTTATTTTTACGTTCGCATTGCAAAGTGCAGGTAAAGATTAGTGACTAAAACTTATAAATAGCGTGGTGGAAAACAAGCAACGAAAAATTAACAAAGCTTTGGGCTCCCCAAATCCTTGAAGGGAAGACTGCTCCCGGAAGCCCAAACCTCTCTCCCCAATATGTTGAGTCGCGGTTCCTATCAACCTCTTCCGGGCGCCTAGTCCCCCAAAAAACACGACAATTTCGGCAAATATCCCTCGTAAAATCCGTAAGTGGGTAGTTTTGCACCCCCTGCCATAATGCGGTTATATTTCATACAATCAAAAAATACTCTTGCTACTACTTATTTATTTGTTGACTTGTTTATTCATTTCAAACTTTATTTACGGTAAATATTTTGACATACGACGGGTAAAAGCATTGCAAGTGGCTACGATTAGGAACCTCAAAATTTGCATGTTGTTCAACATGTATAGATATCATTTGGTTGTTGTAGTTTTTGTTTTGTTTGTTTGCTTATTTGTATGTATGTGTGTGTGTGTTTGTTAGAGCCGAAATCCAGTTTTATTCTCAATTTCCTAAAATCATTGGTGTCGCCTGTAATTTTTCGTTTCCTGTAATTTATTTTAAAATATTAACGTGAACTAGCATTACATAATACAACTAAAATACTAAAATGTCATGTAATAATCAGGTATGTAAATGAAAATATCAAAAAGAAAAAATAATAAACATAAAATATTTTCGCAATTTTGTTTACTTTGCTTACTTTAGACATAAGGTGTGCGTTGACATGCCAGTTAAACCAGACACCCAGAGAGATTTTTGGTATATACATTGTGTGTGTGTGTGTGTGTGTGTGTGTGTGTGTGTGTGTGTGTGTGTTGTGCAGTTTGCCGATGCTGCTTTAGAATTCGCACTCTCAGTTAGCACACATTTTCAGAAAGAGAATTCCGTGAGGTCGGAGAAGCACGTTTTTCGTATTAACAAATATTTCCTACTTTCCAACTTATTTGTCACCACACAAGCTACTTTTGTATTATTTGACAATCCACCTTATTTATTATATGAACATTGTTAATTTTGAATGATATTATAGTTTTTTACAATATTTAAAAAACCGTCTCGGAAACAGAAATGTATAAGTTTTAATTATTACATTAACGTTTCAGTGTGTTGTAAAACCGTATTGCATCCTAAAGCAAAGCATCGTATTGGATTTACGCTGTTATCTTCATATTTAATATCCAATCGCAACATCTCCTTTGAAACATTAATTTATTTTCTACTTCTAGATTTAACTAATCGGTAACATCCTCGGCCGAAACGAGATATTTATAGGTTCAGCGTATTTCTGGTCATACTTCAAACTCTAACTTTCTTTTAGTTCAGAAAATCATCGTTTTTCCACGCTATTTCTGCACAAGCAAGCACTAACTAGCCCGCGGGAAACCTAACAACGTTATTAATATTTCCCTCTGAAAGCCCCTGAATAGCGCGCAGGGCCTTTAAAACGGCGAAAAAAATTGAGGGTTCAAGTGGCGACTGCCCACGTATCGCCCCAATGCAACTCAGGCGCATCGTTTCCGAGCCGCGGATTCGCTTTTGGGTAATGGGTCGGGTCCCTATTCACGAGGGACCAAAATCATTTTCCAGGAAAGTAGATGTGAACTAGAAGGTAAAAAATATGTTTACCCAAAGACATCGTTCAGCAGATATGCTAAACTTTGTGTTAAATTTATGTTAAAAGTTATACTAAATTTCAAATTTAATGAAATCTGTCGCAAATGATTCCGGTGAAAGTTTTTCATAAACATAACATTTCATTCTTGTCATTCAAAGTCACATACCAATTCAATTGCGGTACTCGAAGCACATAAATGAGAAGGGGGACGGCGGACCCAAAATAAAATACAATTTAATTGAAATAAAATGTTATATATTTAAGATTATATGACATGAAGAGGACATATTTTTTTATAAAAACTAACTCAATATTCATTATGTTGTTCCGATTCCACCACTTTTACATACACCAACAGAAAATAAAATAATATTTTTAAGTGATTGTGGTCAGAACAGGCTCCACGAGAACGTCGGATTTTCCACGGAGCAATTGCGCATGGCGATTGTTCCAATATTTTTTGTAAACATCCGCTGAGTTGAAACACAAAACTATCACATAGTGATAAGGAAGATTCTCATAATTAAAGTTCTAAAACATGTACATTCACTCCTTTCTTTAATAAAGAAGGAAAAACTACGCTTGGGTCCATGATGACACCCCTCACCACACTGGAATGCAACTGTTAATGATCATCATGGTATTAAAGGTAGCACACATTATGTACACGTGTGCTACTTTCTACACAAAAATAGAATTTTTAATAATTTTTAATTATTTTAAGTTCGAAAATACAATTTGAACAAAGGATCTAGAACTACTGGGCTAGAGTAAAAAAAACACCTTTGATCACATTATTCAGAAATTTCAAGTTGTGTCTTCTAAACCAAACTCACACGCAAACTACACTTGAAATAATTCGCATTCTCTTGAACCTTTAGGGCAGGGGCGTCAAATGAAGGAGTACCCAAAAGGCACTGAGAACGATTTCGAACACTCGGCATTCTCCAGGTGTCCTTGTCAAATTCCCACAGACGGAAAATAGAATAACAAGCATACAATTGAATGGGCAAATCGAACAAAAAAATATGGAATAAAGATATGAAATATCAACTGCTATCACTACCTCTTTTCTGCTTCTGTATATTACGTGTAACAGATACTAACAAACTTTGTATCAAAGAGTGAAAAGAGGCATCAATATGAAATAACACATACGAGTACTAACTGCCTTAAGCATAGCACAACAGGAGGTGGCTTTCGTACAGATTGAAACGGTGTGTGGTGCACTGTGCTGTCGCGGTGTCCGGCCTTCCTCCTTGGCGAGCGCGCTTTGCTCTAGTGGACGCAGGACGCGCCAGCCGCCTCGAGTGGACGTCGCTTTCGGCTAACGACGACTGTGGCTGGTCCCAACGCTCCCGACCGCTTGAAATACTCCTCGTTCACCTCACTTTACATACACGTTTACACACGCACCACGCCATGCCTGCGTCCTGCCACGTGCCAGCCTCATTCCACTACACCTTCACCTGACGTACATGCGACCTTACCGACAATCCCGACCTTACCGACAAGTCCGACCTTACCGACAAGTCCGACCTTACCGACAAGTCCGACCTTACCGACAAGTCCGACCTTACCGACAAGTCCGACCTTACCGACAAGTCCGACCTTACCGACAAGTCCGACCTTACCGACAAGTCCGACCTTACCGACAAGTCCGACCTTACCGACAAGTCCGACCTTACCGACAAGTCCGACCTTACCGACAAGTCCGACCTTACCGACAAGTCCGACCTTACCGACAAGTCCGACCTTACCGACAAGTCCGACCTTACCGACAAGTCCGACCTTACCGACAAGTCCGACCTTACCGACAAGTCCGACCTTACCGACAAGTCCGACCTTACCGACAAGTCCGACCTTACCGACAAGTCCGACCTTACCGACAAGCCCGACCTTACCGACAAGTCCGACCTTACCGACAAGTCCGACCTTACCGACAAGTCCGACCTTACCGACAAGTCCGACCTTACCGACAAGTCCGACCTTACCGACAAGTCCGACCTTACCGACAAGTCCGACCTTACCGACAAGTCCGACCTTACCGACAAGTCCGACCTTACCGACAAGTCCGACCTTACCGACAAGTCCGACTTACCGACAAGTCCGACCTTACCGACAAGTCCGACCTTACCGACAAGTCCGACCTTACCGACAAGTCCGACCTTACCGACAAGTCCGACCTTACCGACAAGTCCGACCTTACCGACAAGTCCGACCTTACCGACAAGTCCGACCTTACCGACAAGTCCGACCTTACCGACATGTTCGACCTTACCGACATGTTCGACCTTACCGACATGTTCGACCTTACCGACATGTTCGACCTTACCGACATGTTCGAACTCACCGACATGTTCGAACTTACCGACATGTTCGAACTTACCGACATGTTCGAACTTACCGACATGTTCGAACTTACCGACATGTTCGAACTTACCGACATGTTCGAACTTACCGATATGTTCGAACTTACCGATATGTTCGAACTTACCGATATGTCCCAACTTACCGACAAGTGCTGATTTAATTGATTTGACATCGATGATTTTATGATCCATTAGTATACCATATTTTCTTCCTAACTTTTCCACTACGCACACATTACATAAACCTGAGAAGAGTTACTGCATTTTAACTCTCATCAATAATGTACTGAAAGTAGGAATTCCACTGTTGATTCGGCTTAATTTAATAAAGTTTTCCATTCGTGGCAAGTATTTGCAAAAAAGATGGAGACATGGACTTGAAACAGAAAAAGAATATCTTGAAGAAGAAGATAATGATGAACGGGAAGGTCGAGAACGCTAGCAGCTGTCACGCAAAATCAGCCTCCATAGGCTGAGGATCCCGCAACGCCCAGCCCCTGCGTGTCGCGCCTGCCTGCTGTTGCCCCGCCTCTCCGCCCTCGCAACCCCAGCACTCGACTCGCTCCCTTTCGCGGCGCGTGCCTCAACAGGGACTGCCAGACAATATCGCTCTCCCCCTCCCCCTATCCCTCCTCCTCCTCCCCGCCCCTCCTCGCCTCGCTGCATCTTCCAGCATCGCACGGCTCGCGCCGGAGGGGAAATCTCAATACAGAGCCTCGTGAAAATTTCTCTGCGTGGAAGAATGAACCGAACGGGCAAACTTGCGCGGAAAACGAGAGGAGGGAGGATTCCGATCTAGAAGTGGGGCCTTTAAAAATCGCTCCGGGCCGAACGTCCGAAGTCCGGTTCGCAGGCTCAAGAGGGCGTCACCACGGCGCAAGGGACGGGGCCGGTGCGCAGAGAAGGCGCTTTTACGGGCGTTGCGTCGATAAGCTGACCTCTCCTTCTATCCGCCTCGCCCCTCCTCAAAATCTATTCGTCTCGTCTGTGATTTTGCCTTTCTGGGTGTGCCCCAGGGACGGGCTGGAGCGGTCATCCTCTACTTCAGTTCAGGCTGAATGTTCGCAAATGCGAAGATTTTATCCGGATATCCTCGAAGACAGGGGAAAGACTTTTTTTAAAATTTAGTCGTGAAATGCTATTGCTACCATTCCTCACCACGATTACAACGCAGAATCCGTATGGTTACACTTAGATAATGATTTTCAAGGCTGGGTGATTATGATGATACAATTTATTATTGACGGATCATCGATACGAGTCAGGGAAAACGGGAAAACCCTAAACAAGATGCCGTTTCATTCACCACACGTTCCTTGTAGATCGATGTGGATTTGAAACCTATTCCCAGGGGGCGGAAGACAACATGACATCGTTTTATCACAAGGATCGGCCTTAATGCTAGCATTGCTGACTTCTCTCGCCCAAAATTAGTAATCACAAATGATTCGACTAGTGTTTTAGGCCAGAGTGTGAGACGGAGACTGATGTCAAGAGGGTGGCCGGGGAGAATGAGGAAGAAAAGGATATGGATGATAAGAAGAGAGGGATACGAATGAGGAGGATGAGAATATGGAGGAATAACAAAAAGAAGGGAAAGCAGGAGTAGAACAATGACAAGGCATGTCAGGATGGGATTAAATAGAGGAGAGAGTTAAAGATGCGCACTCAAGAAGGGTGATGAGGGGAAGAAGAATGATGAGGAAGAGTAGTGAGAAGGTGAATGGGCAAAGGAGGAAGAAATGGGGACGGAAAGGAATGATGAGGGGGAGGAAGAGAACGAGGGCGACGAAGAGAAGATTGAGCTAGTGGTGCTAAAACATCACCTACTTTCTCGCCCGTACTTTCACGACAAATTCCGCGCAAAGAACTCAAATTTTCGAAAAAATGTACTATAGCTTATATTAAAATCTATCTTTAAGGAACACATTCATTAAGGAAAATCTATTATCATAATTGTAGTTGTAGAAGGACGACGAAAACATTTTGGACTTTTGCAATTTTCGCAAAATAAGTTTTCAACGAATATGAGACCTGTACCATCTCTCTTAAATGCCTTTCACACCATCCAATAACAAAAGTTAATCAAAAACGATAGAGCCATTTTTTTTAAAACGTCCCAGAGACTTTATTTAAAGTACCTTCCAAAATTAAAATATCGGCTTCAAATTCAAGGCGTTGCGTCATCAGGCAGACCGATTGGGGAATATCAATTTTGGAGAAAATCGGCTGAACGGCTATCCGCTAGCGTCGTTCGTAGATGGACAGATGGCCGAACAGACGTTTTGCCGTCATTCGACATTTCGATATCTAGGATCCACAAAACGTGGATTCTGGCTTCATCACGTGCTACAGTTTTTTTTTTCTTCTAAATTTTTCAACTGGATTTATCAATATTTCCGTTCCCAGGGCCCTGCAAAAAGAATTTTTCTGCCCAATTTTTCGCCGTTTTTCACGCAGCATTACATACCTTTCTCTCTGCTGCGGAAGCATAGTGTAGCGGGAAAGCGAAAAGGAGAGGTGGGCGAGGGGGCGTGGCATGCGGCTCGCTGGGGAGGGCGGGGGCGCAGTCGAGGGCGCAGTGCGTGCGGTTGCAGCGGCGCGTGTTGCGTGGCGGAGCGCCCCTGCTTGTTAAGAGTCAAGGAGCGGCGAGGGGCACTGAGGATGGCTGTCGAGCCGGGGTGGATGGCAGGGACCTCGAAGGTCGTCGGATGCCACGGTAGAAGTTTGGATGACAACGATATAACGTTTCTTTTTAAATCCGGTGTTTTTCTTTAAAAAACGGATTTGTATAAAACACAATGCGTTTTATCAAGGATGCAAGAAAATCACTCACGTGTTAAGTGAAAGTTCAGAGACGCAGAAATAAAAATGTATAGGAGTAAAGGATTTATTGGCATTATTCCTCTAACGACAATGCCTTGAGAGTTTGGTATTTTTATCAGATATTTTAAAGAACGCTGATAAAAGGTCTGCAGGTCTGATTTTCGTCGATATCTTTGAAATTTCAAAACGTCTAAGAAACAATGTACAGTTGTATAACTACTACTTCAATTTTAATTTATTAATTATCTGGATAGCAGATGCTTTGAATGTTAGTGTACGTTAGCGAGTATATTACAGTATACCGAAAACCTCAAAACACAATATTACAAATTACAAACCTGATCACACTAGATAGAAAACCATAAAAATGCTGACAGACTAGTAGCTAAATAGCTAAACAAACAAACCTATTGATACAGTTACGTCTGAAAACTACAAAATATCATTTGCGGGTCCTAAAAGGTATTAAAATAAACATTAATTTTATCCCCAATGCAATTACTCATTTCAAAAATTGTTACCCGCGTCTCGCATTTTGATCGCGTTGTCAAGTGATGCGGTATAAGTTCGGATAACTGGCATTAAAAAAGTCCGAAAATTCGTAATTAATTATTTCCAGATCCATATTGAAATGCACCTAGCACGTGATCATTCCCTCCTCTTATTTCTCCTATTCTCTCCCTCTACTTACACTATCACGAAGTACACCAGTTCACACAGTCGGAAGACTAGATTTGTCCCGGCAGGGCGGTGTCTCACTGGAGCGAGAAATCGCGCCTGTCGATGGAAATAATAATGTGTGTAGATAGCATTTTAGGATCGGAATAGTCCGACTTTTGCCAGCTAGCGATCTTTTCAAGTTTGTGCCCTGTTTTTTTGTTGCGTTTTTTGGTTTATTATCCATGCCTGGGGTACGAGATTGACATATTCCCTGACATATTCCCATCACCGTACTTGACTTCATGGCCTGCCTGAGCTTTTTCTTTCGTCACACATGTATAGACACTGAGTAGATTTGTAGCAAGCAACATTTTTCACACCATTTTTGCTCCGCCCGGAAATCGAACTCGGGACTACCGCACTGAAAGCTAGCTAGCCGGTCTCAAGGCAGATAACTACTGCACATCTCTCGAGTTGCCAACTTCATAATAATAAATCAATACTATCTTTATTGGCGGCGAGACTCAGGGTACTGGGCCTGCTGTTCCGGCTAACTTCTGGAATATATGACAAAGTTATGGCACTGTGGCGTCTTTGCCGGGGCAATAAATCACAGACGTGAACGGTTTGTAAATTATTAAGTATTTATTTGAAAAAATGCTCCAACACCTGAATATTATGTACAATATTTACAATAAACAATACTGACCCGTTACTAGAAGGAATGTTCCTTGGTTACCACCACCGCTGGCCTGATAATTAGATATCATATTCGGTGTGATGCACCAGTAGCCTACGTGAGCATACAAGCGAGTATGCCCGCGCACAACCCACACGACTTCCTACCGATGCGCCCAAGAATCAGAAGAAAGAGTTTAGGTTCGGGGTCCGTTTATATACCTTCTGGGGTGGCTGACGGAACTGCGTCATCTCGCTGTTTCCGCCAACGCGTTTCCGCCGCCGGCCTGCCTACGGGGTTCCCAAGTTCGCCACCCACGACACGGTACCCCTTCCCTTCCGCTCCCTAGGTTTGCCTTTGTTGAGCCCAGCGTCTCTTCCGCCAGCGCTGTCCATGAGCATGAAATGCACGTGGCTGATTTTGGTACGTTTGTACAAGGCGACTGTTATGACGCCACAGCATTTAAAACGGGGAGCGGGGGACGGAAGTTGTACATTTACGACTGGGAGTGCAATACTAGCGATCATCTCTGGATACGCGTCAAGCGATTAAGTAAACCCAGGAAACCTCAATGAAGGTAAAGGTTTAGGATCGAACATTAAAAGTATAAGGCGGAACAATAAATGTAATAGTCGTATTCGAGTCTACTGCTCCAGGACGGGAGAAACACCAGCAACTCCCGGGATACAAAATGCACTACACGTTCGGGACTAATAATTACCGGTAACGGTCGCGCTCGAAACAAAAACTCACCGAGGGCAGGAAGAACCCGGAACGAGGATAACAGGAGCGTAGGGGAAGAGCGGGGAGGGTTAAACGCTGCGGCTCCCCTCGTTACCGACCTGGCGCACGCCCCTCTGGCCCTAGGGCGCGAGGGCGGCCGCGGGGGCAGATACGGAGGCAGGTGAGGGCGCGGAGACAGGGGTTGCGCTGCCTTCGCGCGGCTCGCGGCCCCTGAATAAATGGTGAGCAAACAACACACGCCCCCCGCGTCGCGCGCAAGGAATACGCGAATGCGAGCAGGCGAACTACCGACGGGATTATTCATGGAGATTACCGGGCAGGAAAACTTCACAACTCCTATACTGCCCATGAGAATACGGTAGGCTCTACGCCGGCTCATGCGAGTTTCGTTAGGCAATGTGCTTACAAATCGAACAAAACGAATGTTACCGGGTTCGAATATGTCACGTTTGACACATACTTTATGCAATAACATAAAAGTGCTCGTACATAGAGCATGCGTAATATATGCTATACTATCACATACTGTATAAGCAAACGAATGAGCTTAAGATGGACAAAACAAATTAAACACAAAGAGTTTTGTGATAAACATATATTTGCCTCGCCAACAGAATGAAGATTGCCAATCTGAAAGATTTATAAACGATAACAAAGAGATCATGGATATAATATTTTTTCTTTAGGGCAAGAATGAATTATTGAGAATTTAAAGAACCGCAAGGAAATGGTATTGATAATATCCAAGCACTTTATAAAAGAAACGATGCCGTTAAAAAGTGTATTTTACATTTTTCTTAGAAATGTTTCACGTACTTCAATATTTTGAAATTGTGAGATGATTGCCAATAAAAAGGAAGAATATTAGAGACTAATTAGCTACATTTCTCAAAAACTTCTCACTTTGAAGTTTTAGGACATGTAACGATGGACCTGTTATGATGACACATGACTTAATAAAGATTCTATTTTTTTTTTCGATCAAATATACTGGTTAATTCCACGGTCGTAGATTATTACTATATCAATTGCACACGTACAATTAAACAACCGTTACAACTACCGAACACAACTCATGAATGGGTAAAATTCGTGTAATTAAGGCTCTATTGACACACACAAAAACATGCACATTTCATCGCTTACGTAGTACATTAATCTGCAACATTCGTGAACAAATACTTAAATATTTCTATTTCCACTGATACTGAAAAATATTAACTTTTATAGTACAATTACTTAAATTGTATAATGTTACCCCACCTGTACGTGTCCGTAGTAATACACCAGCATTGTCTTATACATGCAACTTTATCAGCATGGCTAGGTATAGCCACAATCTCGTAAGATTGACACAAGCTGACTGATAGAGCAACATCAAATATTTAACATGAATAAAATAAATGTAAAGCTAGTTGGTGTAAGAATTCTACAAATATGAAAAATATAAACGTCAGTTGTATTTATCGGTTCTGAAAAGTTTGCAAACAAACCCATTTTTGATTAAGAAATGGATCGCTGTACCACTTTCCAAAATTTATAAATGTTTTATTCTCTCTAATGTATGTCTTCGCGTTTGGTCATATGCGTATCAATGAAACATCGACTGTATACCTCAAATGGTGTAGAGGTAAAAATTCTCAAAATTAAAATTATTCTTGAATGGAAAATAAAAAATATCGAATGTAGCACGAGATCAAGGGGTATCTTGAACTCGGGGTTAAAAAGCTCGCTCTTATTGTCGCTCATATTCTTGAATGAATGCTACCCGTACAATCATACCCTTCTTTATCAACTAGTTCCGTTAATTACATATTATTTCCCATATTATTTGTACCACATTAATACTTCTAGACCTACAGTTCCAATTCGTAGTCTTCAATAGATCAAGATATTATTTCGGGATACTTTACCTTGTCAATTCTGAGACTTAAATTAAATTTGACTTTTTTCCCTATTTCAAACATACACAAAAATATTACTTTAAAACTACCGCAATTCAATGTGTTCTCATAATTTCCCCCTATTATCTGAAAAAATTCGTTACGCCTAAAAAATCGCTATGCCACAAAAATGTTCGAAAACAGAAATAATGGCCATAATACACTTTATTTACCCCTGAAAAAAAAAGAAGACACTCGGAATGTACGTGAGAGAAACAGACCCGCCGTGATCCAAGACTGCTTTGCGTGAACAGCTACAAGTTAATAATTATAAAATATTTCATTATTCGGCTGCCCGCTCGACGAAAGAATGCTGCGGTCAGTTTTAATTGCAGGACGCAGAATGGCGTCGAAGGCTGCCCGAACCACAATCCTCATCCCATCCTAATCCCAGGCGAGGAATTTGTTATTTACGCATGGTCAAAACACCCCACGAAATTTTTGCATTTTAACGAGCAAAATGACTGTTCTCAAATGATATTCATATCCGCCTCCCCTTATACATTTTGTTATTAAAGAAATTGTAGGGAAATTTCATCGAAGTTCCGACATATGGAAGCGTATTTCATTTATTTCCGGGCATTTGCATAAATTGCTTCGTAACTTGTATTCCGTGCAAAACAATGTCCAAGAGAACTACATTTCAGTTTAATCAAACTTTTTTGGACGGAAATAAATTATTTTAAGCGCCGTTGCCAAATTTCATCTCTGGATGAATCGATCAGATATGAACGTTATTACCATTGAAAATATTAGTCAAGAATCTCCTATATAAATGTATATTAATCGTAAATTAATTCTTCTAATACATTGTACAGTCAAAATTCTCGTTTGGTGTATCATTGATACCGAAAAATTGATTGCCGGCAAAACAACTGCCCGAGTCTGTGGTCAACGGTACGGCCTAAACCGTTCAGCCGATTTTCACCAAGTTCATATTCCTCGATCGATTTAAATGAACCCGAGAAGAACCCTAAAATATTTTCCAACATTTCTCAAAAATGGGTCAGAGATTTTAAATTAAATTTGTAATTTAAGTCAATTACTGTGTTTACATTGGACGTAATTGACCAAACAAGTTGAAAAAAGTAAATTTACATAGAAATATTCAATTTATTTTGTTTCAATTTTAATTTGTTGAGAAATTTGTTACCTGAATTTTTAATATTTGTGGGGGGTCCTTTGATGAACAAATCTTCTAAACTTCAACGGAAATCCCAATAAATCCAATAAAAGCAATTTTCAAGTCATTCAGAATTCTTACGAACTTCCCTCTAATGTAAATCTGACGTTATTCGGCTGTAGACGTATTTTCATTTCACCATTTGCCCTTTGAATCATGAAAATTCGGATTAAGAAGTGTTGAAAGTAACCTCCTGCCCTACCAATTACACAACAACATTTACGATATGAAGATGGCAAATTTATTCTGCAGTTCCAGATATCTGCAGCTGAAGTGTAACTCGAGAGTTCTAATGTCCGAGCCAAATCGGTGGTAACGTTACGACCTTGTAGTGAAAATCGGTCAATTCGACATGAACCTTGTGTCTGCAACATACGACACTACCTTAATAAAAATTCTAGAAATCAGATGCTCTGATCTGTCTTTTGGGGATTTCAACCTATCTTTTCCTGGAGAAAATTGGGGCTGATCCTTACAAAACAGTCAACGAATCGTGTGCGATACATCTTTCTGCTTTCTTCTCCCCCTCTCTACCTTATACCCAGATGATCTGATTCCTCATTAATACATACGTCCCATTCTTTATGATCTGCAATCAAGAGCACAGTTGGCCTCGGCCCTAACAACATCGGAGGGACACAGGTGACACAACTTTTCGCTCAGCTCCTCACTCTGGAGGACACGGAAGACGAGCGGGCTGCTGCGTTGACGCCGGCGACTGGCGTCGTTGAGCGTCCTCGGCGTCCTCGGGGACGAGCAGTCCTCACGGCGCGCCGTGCTGTAATCGACTTTGCAAAAACCGCGGAGGCGGCAGCGACGGCGCGCCCAGGAGTCCTGCATTGTTAATTGAGCTTCTAATTGCAATTCTGCAGCGCCGGCCGCCCGCCTCCGCAATCCAATTTGAGGAGCGCGCCGAATCACCCCGCCACCTCCTTTGCCCCTCCCCTCTCCACTCCGCCTTCCCTCCGTGCCCCACCCCGCCTCACCCCATTTAGCCCGCCCCCGCCGCCCGCTCTCGCCGCCCGCTCTCGCCGCCCGCTCTCGCCGCCCGCTCCCTCCGCCCGCTCCCTCCGCCCGCTCCCTCCGCCCGCTCCCTCCGCCCGCTCCCTCCGCCCGCTCCCTCCGCCCGCTCTCTCCGCCCGCTCTCTCCGCCCGCTCTCTCCGCCCGCTCTCTCCGCCCGCTCTCTCCGCCCGCTCTCTCCGCCCGCTCTCTCCGCCCGCTCTCTCCGCCCGCTCTCTCCGCCCGCTCTCTCCGCCCGTTCTCACCGCCCGCTCTCACCGCCCGCTCTCCACGCCCGCTCTACCCGCCCGCTCTCTCCACCCACTCTTGAATTGAAGCATCAACCAAGTCACAGACTGCAAACTCTAGAAGCAGGATGCTCTAATCGGCCACTCCGTTATTGCTATCAATTCCCTCGGGAGCCAAGAGTGTGGGGTGTCGAAACCCTGTCAAAGGACATTGACTGATGTTTCTCTCCCCCCCCCCTCTTATTCTGAATCGAAGAGCAACCTGAAGGTCTGGAGGTATCACTGAGCTCCATTCCCTACTACTTAGAGAGACTGGATTACGTAGAGGGACACAAGCACGGGTGTGTTAAGCCAAACCTCAGGTTGAATTGTAGACACGCGAAGAAATGTACATACCTTAATCGCTATATGTAATTTCGAGAACTTTTACACTTTATTTTAAATAAACGACTTTTATAATATTCTCTAGTAAATGAGACGTATTGCAATTATCAAAATACGTTGTGTCAAACGTGGCATCAGTGCTATCGATTGATTGTAAGCGATTCCGGGCGCGTTAACTAACGAAGTCATTAGTTCCGTAAGTATAGTACATGTTTTGATCGGGAGGTAGCGGTGATCTTCCCCCGTTCGATGGTGAAATCCGACGCCAACCTACCATCGGCTAGCAGGGTTTTCCCAACCAGGAATCTCCCACTATGGCAGCACCGCCCAAGCCGGAACAAGCTCTAAGCCCCCGATCAGTCTCTCGGCATGTGTGGTAGTGTAGGGCTTGTTACGTAAGTGTATGTGTATGAGGATATGACAAGGAAGAGGAAGAGGAAGAGGAAGAGGAAGAGAAGATAACGCGCGATCGATGGCCCGTTTGTTACGGTACTGCTCCGGCATTCGCCTGGTGTTGATAGGAGAATCCACGGAAAACTCTCGATCAGAGCAGCCGGTCGCTAGAATTCTCCTCCGGACAGCGTCTGACAAGCTAGTGTCGAAAATCCTGCCACCATCGAGACTCGAACCTAGACCTTCCCGGCCAGAGGCCCTGCAGTGACACTAGTGGCAGTATTCAGACTCCTGTCACGGTATCGGTGTTATCAAATGAAGTACTTATTTTATTTTCTAAAAATCTGTAAATAGTTGTTAAAAATATAAAATAACAATTTAAATAGAAATGTTTAATTTGCCAGATGTTAAAATTGTAACTAACTTTACAACCAAAATCATTTTCGTTTCGCAAAATACATATCTTAATAATGATTCTTTTGCACATTTAAAAAAATGTATTTCTGTTTTTCACACACGTTTTGACTTACCAAAACATCAGTCACTTCGAGTTTCATCAACATTCATAAGGCACTTGGATTACGAAACCTTTCATCTTTTCGCATCCCAGAATTTCAAACAGTTCTTTGAGATTACAGCACTCCATTCCGAAATTACTGACGCGACATCATAACACATATTTGTTGATAACTTATACTCAAGCTCAACAAATTCTCGGCGAGACGTCTTTCAGAACACGCATACACATATGCACAAGAGCATTTATTTACGCCATCTGCAGCTGAAAATTATAATTTTCCGCTCAACTACTTCTTACCATTTAGAGAGACCGACGCCGTAATTAAACTCTCAGACATGTTACCCCCGTGGAAGAGCTTTCATACAGCGAGTCCTGTCCAGCGTGCTCCGTCCCTCATTAGGAGACTAGCGTTTGATGGCTAATGTCCAGCTCGTCTGCTCCTTTCATGACAACTCTCGCATGAAACGCCGAGGTGCCATTCGCCAGCTGTGCTGGAGCGAGAGCTTGAGTGTACGCAGTACTCTTGATGCCCTCCTCTCGAAAATATGGGGGAACAAGCCCGAAAAGTAAACGTTTTTTTGGAAGAAGGGATATCCGCGCATGGTGAAGAGAAGCGGAGATAAGGGAGGGAAAATATGAATACCAATAAAATTAACCTTTGGCTTCCTGTAATACCACACAGAAAATTATAATTTTAATATAAATCGGAAGGTCTGAGATAGTTATATCATGAAACTTTATTTTCATAAATATAAGCACCCTTTTTTAAAACAATTTTCAAAATCATGGAGAGGGGCTAGTATGGGAGTATCTCGAATGAAGCGAAATATTTTTTTCAAATATTGTATGTTATTTTGTCAAACAATGTTGCAAATGGATAAATATTATTATTTCCGATACCCTGAAATTTTCTGAGGATCTTCTGACAATCAAAATTTCAAGTAACTACCCATTTTAAACAACATTTTTGCAATGAAAACATGCCAAAGTTTTCAAAAATGTTTATGCAAAACCTGAGGAAGGGTAATGTGTGAAGGACAAATGTGTGAGGAATTACGGCAGTAAATCACTGTATTTGCGTAGTGAATGTTTTTAAGCAACAAAGTGCTGTAGCCAATCCGGTGGCCGAAATCGCTAAGGCAGTAGTGCCGTAGCGATCTCGGACCGAAGGATTGCGGGTTCGAGTCCCGCCTAGGGCATGGTTGTACAAGTATTTTGTTCGTCCTTTCACACCCTATCATCATATCGTTTCATCCTTACAGTTATCATACCGTTATAAGTAATAGTGGTCGCTAATGACCTAAACGTTGATGCGACCTTAAATAAAAAAAGTGCTGTTCCAAACTATCGAAATAATTGCAGATATACACCGCGGACGCTTCGTTTGGATTTTTTTGGACTTTTTTCAAGTGATGGTTGAAATGAGGACAGTTATCGTCTTCGTTATTTTAGTAATATGCAAACCTTTTGCGGCTTTCAAACGCCACCAAGCTTTATAAATAAGGTATCTGAAGAAAGAGATTTTCACGGAGTCTAATTTCACTTTGATTTTAAAAATATGAAGTTTTTTTTAAAAAAAAATAGCTTTTAAATATTCATGTCAATTGACACCCGCAGGCCTCAGTTATATTGTTGATTAACTCCTAAACGAAACGTTCTAGTGCCCTAAAAACAAAACTTTTGAGGCCAAAGAAACTTTCCCCATACAATAATCTACAGGATGAGATCTTCTTGAACATTAATACAATTTAATACAAATTTTTGTTTGCGATACTACCGATGCCATCTTTATTTCAACCCTCGGTGTTATTTCAACCCTCTTTGTGTTGTCACGCTTAGTAGGCTTACATTCCTCTATCTTATACAACAGTCAAACGTGTTAGATTGTGCTTATACTATTTACGCTTTCTGTGTAAATAGTGGTTTGCGCAGACTGATGAGGTTTGTTTGCATAATAATTAATTCAAGATTCGTTCTCGCAGCAACGACTAGAATTACTATTTACAGTTGCTTGATACTGATGAAGATTGTTTCTTATGCGTGAAGTGAAAACATTCATTTAATGTTTTGCCGAGGTCTACAAGTTCTGTTTACCTAACTGTGGACGGATGTGGGTGTGTAGTGAAGAGAGGAAACGTGTCTTGTTAGGTTTGAATTGTGCTTTACTCATTCTAGTATTGTCACATTGTAATATCACCAGTGATTCGGTGAAACTTACAAGTCAGGGTGTTCAATCACGTCGCTTTCTCAAGAGTAAAAAGCATGTTTTAAATATTTTTGTCACTATCACGAAAAGCGAACTGTCAAAGAATATTGAACAAGTACTTCAAATACTTTTAAAACTTAGAGCAAGTTTTGTGGATTTTTCCCTCACAATAATACTGAATAAATGTTTATTGAAAATTTCTTTTCAACATCAATTGCGTTGTGTTTTATTTTTATTTGATATTGTTTTAGTACACTGGAAGTTACTCTTATACATTTTCAAACAAAAAAATATATTTTGTTAACAGCTTTCCCTCTTAGAATAGAAATAGACGGTTAGGGAAGAGTGTGAGGTTTAACGTGCAAGAGTTCTCGCAGGGGTATGCGGAGTAGAGATAACTTGCGCTATGGCACAACACAAAGAACAAACTGCTTAAATTAACTAACGTAAAATAGTTTTAAATAAATGAACGACACAAATCAAAACGCGCTAGCCTACAGTAGAAGGTGAATTAATGTTAAAAAGCAAACAAATTTAAGTTAAAGAAAGTCACTTGACAACTGCCACCGATTACAATCTAGAGGCACGATATAAATGTTGGTGATTTCTGGAAGTCTGTAAATGATTTCCCAGCTGTAAATAATATTTCATTTTTATATTAAACTTAAGGTGTCGGTTCGCTAAGATATTCAATATGTAAACATCGTTTGAGCAGCAGCATTCCCAAGTACCGAAGTGAAGTCTAAGTCCAGTGAACCGTTTCTAACGCTAACAAATGTTTTTTTATTACTCACAGGGGAAAATATTAGTTTTATTTATTTTTGTCTCGGAATTGATTTTCCGGAAATGGTACGTAAGGATCCAGAAGATAATACAATACTTACAAATATTTTTTCAATTTTCGCACCCCAGCAAGCTGGCGCCCTGCCCCCATCAAAACCTCCACTTTCTTCACAACAAATCGAGAAAATTTAAATAATATTGCAAGGAGTAGGGTTGTACTTGCCCGATTCAGTATTTCCGTATGGGAACCTTTATTCTAATGTGTGTGACTATCAAGGAAAGCGAAGAACTAACTCTCAAGGAAGATTGAATAATTACATCAAATTTTGTTTTTAAGGGAGTATGAATTGTTCGAAAAACATTTCTATAACACTGAAAAAATACCTTTATTGAAAATTTTTTCCAACATCAATTGCATTGCTTTTATTTTTGTTTGATATTCTGTGAGTACGAAGTTACATTTATACATTTTTTAACAAATAAACAAGTTTCATTAACAACTTTCCTTGTTAATGGAAAGGATAGGGAAAAGGTGGGGAAAAATATGCGAGAGTTCCCGCACGGGTACGCTAGTTGCAACATATTACGTAACCGTTTCCAATAATGCGAGAAAGTGTGTGCCGATATAGAACCTCTAGCTTTACATCGATACTCATTATTTTACTTTCGAGCTCTTACTTCGTAAGAAGATAAAATATTATAATCGTGTGTCAGAAAACGGCGAATTCGACAGAAAGGCTTATTGCCGGGCCCTGAAGAGTAGTTTCTGTGTAGTTTGAGGTGAAATATAGACAACTTTTCAACCATTACTTTCTCGAAAAATGGCATCAAACTCTTTCAACTAGTATTTTAGAAAAATTGTACATAGCGTTATTTCAAGATTTGTTTTAAGGAAAAAATTTTTACTATTATAGTTGTAGGAGGACGCTAAAAAAATTTATTGGCCACATGCGTCTTCAACCCGTGTTAACATGCAACCCTTTACGTTTGCACTTGTACCTACCTGTAGGTTAAGAAATTTAAAAACTTTAGCAACGGGTTTTAACATCCTTAGTAACCTAAATAAACAACCACCCATTCATCGCAAGTCAACAATATTACGAAAAAATCACATGGTAATTTACAAGACAAATAGACAAATAGACAAAAAAATCAAAAACGCATTATTATTGGGTATGCTCATTATTAATTAAAGTTATTAATTGGGCAGTTTAAAAAATAAATATTTGGTAAATTAGCATTATTTTCGTTGCACTTGACAAAATAGATATTTGCTGACGATGTGGTGTCGCCACTGGTCGATATATCGATTATCGTGCTGCTACAACAGAATTCATGTGTTTCATATCCCAGTAATGTAAATTTCTCAAAAAATTGAGATTTTATGGTGACCGATAAAACGCTGAACATACCACGAAATGTTAGTGTAATTACTGCCTCCTCCAAATTAAAAATCTCGGCTCCGCCACGCTCCGCCTCTATTTTTAACTTTTGGCATCGGCAGTAATAACATTTTTAGGTATGTTAATAGCTATAACTTATGTAATTTTCGAACAATCAGATTATTTTACACTATTCCAGAACAAACGTTACTAACACATTGAAGCTATTTTTGAGAACATTTTGAAAATGTTTTTCGTGCTTCATGTAAAGTACCCCCAAAGAATTAAAATATCGAACAGGAATAGTAATGTTAAAATATGGATCGTAAATTAAAATATCGATATAATTATTTATTACGGTTCGATTTGTAAATCCTCGGTAATGACAAGATCATAAGTTCAAACTTCGAACCGTTCAATATGTTGGTCATGGTTTGCATAAAAAAAGAGAATAAACTGCACTTGGAGTCGTGGCATGGTCGGGAACGCGATGTGCTACGGAGCGATGTTTTGTGACCTGCACGAGCGCACACGCGCGCCCTCTCGACTGCGTTTGGACGGTGGCGCGGCGCTCGGCGACTGCCTGCACTTCGTAATAAGTGAACTCGGCAACCCGAGAATCGCGTGACGTACACGTTCCCGAGACGGTCGATGACATGACGCGCTATTAGGCGGCGAATCGCCAGAGTTGGATTAAGGCATAAGCACGTGCTAAGGGACCCCGCTGGATAGGGGACCCACATGATTTTACCTTTTTCTACATTTTACATTAATTCATAAGAATGTAAAAAAAAAAACATTGATCATTTAAATCGCAAAAGTTAGTTTATTTTCGTATTCATTTTGACGTAAATGTTGAATATTTCAATATCAATACAAGGTCCCTTGGTTTACTCATGCTTGGGGCTCGTTAAGATATTAATCCGACCGTGCCTGGCGAGCGAGCAGCCATGACTGACAGTGACGTCCAGAGAAAGGAGAATCTGGGGCAATTTGCCTCCAAGCCCCGATTGAATGATCACCCAACAAATTATCAATCACAAAGCATGCCAAGCATGGAGTACAAAATACGAAAGGGAAAAAAACAATCAAACGAAATCTCGAAATAATATTAAAGCATCAATGTTTAAAATGTAGAGGTTTACATGATAAAACCCGTAAATCAGATCTCTGATCGTAACACAACGAGAAGGAATCGATTCCATACCCCTGTCAATCCCTGTGAAATCGCGAACGACAGTGCACTTTAGAAAGGTACAAACTAGAATAGCATGTTTTATAACACATAATTTCGAATGTATTTTCACCCCAAAGTACTTTTGAGGCGCAGTTGACGATTCGTCACGCATTTCTTAGTTGACAACGAGGCTCCATCTCAACTTTCGAAAGATAAAACGAACTATTTCTTACTTCTTACAACATTTTTAAGTCTGTATGCTTCTCAAAGCATTTTCATGCCAAAACTACTGCCGAACGATTTGCATGTTAGGATGGAGAATGTTCGAAATTGAAATTATTCCAACTATGCGACGTACCGTCCTTGTTCGTTTCTATATACTTCCTACCTCTCGAGTCCGTTGAGATATAATACAAATGTATTTTTACGCTACGTTCTGGAAATATGTATTTGTGAAACGCGTGTATCAAAAAATAAGAGAAACAGCCGGAGATGAAATTGTGTACTGCTACAAACTTGGTATTGTAGTTAGTGATGAACATCACTCACGACTTCTCACTACGTCTTTTTAAAGCGAAAAAGTGCGTTTCACAAGACATGAAAATTTTGTTTAATTCGACGTGTACGTTCATTGTTCACCTTTAGAAAACGGGGAATCACCGAGTTTTGTCGCAATAGCTAACGTTATGTGAATTTCTGCGTGTCCGGTACAGAGGGACTTCCCCGAGTTTCGTAGTTGTATTCATGATGCAAAGACATGTCTTCGCATCATGGTTGCATTCCTAACGCTCGATTAGCGATCTACAGAAAATTGTTAATTACAAGAAATTATATATCATTGTTATGAATAAGAAGGAATTATGACATTATTCTTATAAGAAGGAATATATTCATTCGTTAAAATACGGTTTATTTAAATGTGATTGTAAGTCAAAACATTTTAAATACTATGTTAAATAATATAAAAGTATGTAAAGCCTATCCAAAACACGGTCGCTGCATATATAATTACATAGACATATTAATAAAGTTCTACTAGGAGATAGAAAATACGTGAACTCATAAAAATGTGCACACTAGTTATCACATAATGCTTAATTCAGGTGAAGCGGAATAATAAAGCGTTAATAGAGTTGTTAATTTATAGGTAATGACGTAGCGAAATTTTGAAAGCTAGTCATCTGCAGCCCGGGGAAAAGACGCACCTTGCAAAAACAAACAAAGCGAAAAATCGGTTTTCCCGAAATGTATATAAAGATGATGATGTGTATCATAAATTTTAAAAGTATAGCGATAACGAGACAGCGGACTGCTATAATTTGCAACCCTTTAGAATAATAGTATAAATTCCACAATTGATTCAGAAAGTACAATAGATGTTAGATTAACTTAATTGTTAAAAGCCACGACAAGTAAGGGTTAGATGGTTTTCGTAACGTATGCTCACAGTGCGTAAATGAGGAACATTATTAATTATAAAAACTCAAACTGGTTTCTCTTATCGCGAAAAAACGCTGTATGAGAACATGGACCTTGAATCATGTAAAGACAAAAAATAGGTCACGTTTACTTTCAGTTCTGAATTCAGCTCAAGGTTTCCGTGTATTCAGAGCGGATACTATAGTTAATGACGAAATAACTTTATAAATAGAACGAATATTAGCTTTTTTGACGTTGAAGCAGTATTTACTGGTCCACATCGAGATACTGGAAATCTTATCATATTTACTTCAAGCAGTAGACATGCTTCAGAATACAATTTCTTAAAGATAGCTTAAAGAGTTAAACATCCGGAATAACAAAATAACTTCATTAATAGTGCTGTATACGTACTTTAACCTTTACTTAAACTCCATCGTTCAAATTTAAATATAAACTATTTAGCAGACATTTCCAAATATCAAGTATCCACTACAATTGTTAATCAAATGAAAACTATCCTTGCAACTAATAATATTTTCGTGGTTACGACCGCACACACATCGGAGTAATATGTATTTAGTATAGTTTACGAATTTTGTCTTTCCGTCATTCCTTTCGAAATCAAAAGTGTTCGTCCCACATGTAGGGTTTTTTTGACCCACTGTCTGCCGTCCGCGGGAGTTGCTTGTTGCATTTTCATTACGGACGGTAGCATCCAAAAGCATGGCTTTCGTTTATACGCATGTCATTTTTATGTATCAGGCACCGAAGGAGAGGGAAATTTCTTTAAAGTGCCCATTGACTGAAAAAAACACAAAACAAGAAAAAACAAAAGAACATCCGAATAAGTCTGTGATGTATCTACGCCCAATTACGTCGCGATTAATTATCTGAGTTCCTTTGTTCCCCGTTATTCTACTGCTCTCGGAAATAGCTCCATAAATATACCGCACACATACCCTAAGCTATTCGTGAAAGTGCACAGTGCAAGACAGCTTGAACCAATCATCATAATCTTCGCAAGATAATGCAAATAAGAAGACAATTATCGTTCAAGTTAAGGAACATTCTGGCTGCACTAATAGAAGTTAGCAGGTATTGGCGAGAAGAAACCTACAAGACGACTTTTAGAACCTCAGGGCCAAAACGTCTTCCCTTGTGAATAAAAAAGGGCTTTACTCTCAAGTGCCACCCATTACAACAATGTAAACCAATTCGGGAAAATGACATTGCAGATATGCCCAAACAGCAACACATCTTCCACCGTTTCGACGAAAATGTAATCACAGAGACGTAAACAGATCGAAACATTACGATATATTACATCAATTTGATTACTAGCCAAATATACATATTTTTTCATTGTAGTTGTGATCACACACACACACAGTAGGGGTCATAATTTCAAACACCAGCAAGAGACAATTTAATATTTGTCTTAATGTAGAAAGGGGCAAAAGAGGAAGCTAAAGTAAATATCGATTTGTCAGAAATACTTACGTTTGTAAAATAAATGAATAATAATTAATTAACTCTGGTTATACAATATATTACCTTATATGATGTAAAAGTAATCGATTTACTCAAAAGAAACCTCTAGAATTATTTGTGCACTCCGTATTTTTGATGACTGAATCATTTTTAGTAAATATGTTTCATCATTCAGCATTTTGTAAAGGTTTACAAGAGCTGATTAAAGTTTACTTAGTAATCAACATCGGTTTAAAACTTTTCTTCACCATTCATGTAAGAAAATATTTGTCCTCTGGGAGCGTTGGTTCCAGGTAAACATAGAAGCAACTCCAGTATTTTATCCAATTGTTTCTCAGACGATTTGGATTTATGTCAGTAGTCTTAAAATGTTTTCCTTTCAAATTGATACCAAGTCAAAGGCGTACATTATGACAAACTTAATATTGTTGTAAGCATGGCATATCGATGAGTAATTGTCACAAAACGTCTCCATTTTTGTGTCTGGTTTTCCTTTCAAAAAGGTGAAACACGACAAAAAAAAATTTTGCGGCTAATATGGGATGTCTGGTCATGCATGGACATCGCTTAAACCATTTTCGACGTATTAATACAAGCTTTCCAGTACACTGTTGTCCTTGGTTCAAATAAGTACTCTATTAACATCTTCCTTCAATTGTTTAGCAGCTTTCGACGGTTTAGCCATCATCGTCAGATCTGATATATAATTATTAAGTATATTAAAATTACCATTACGTATAACCATTAAATTAACCATTACGTATAATAGAAAAAACTCTCTACTTTTACACTAATGGTAAAGTCTTTTTTAATGATTTTGAATCAGATTTGAAGGCAACAGATTAGAAGATGAAAGCTACTAATAAATAAGTGTTGGTAAAGACAAAAGTTTTAAGATCCTTTAGAATGCCTACCCTACAACAAAACAATGTCACCAATCAACCAACATTGCTGTCCTTTTACGACCCGTGCTGTCCGATAACAATGAATAAATTTACATAGATAAGCATTCAGTTAAGAAAAGCTGCCGTTCTATTAGGCTAAGATAAGGGTACAGTTTACTCTCCGGTCAAGATGCAAAGGGAACCTCGCGTCGGGCTTGAAGTCATTGCGTCACGTGATGCGCTTGGCAAACTTGCTCGGTCGCTAAGTGGGTTGATATGAATGTGTCAACTCTGCAGCGTCAACTCTGCAGCCGGCACACAGTAGTCTGTACGAGAACCAAACGCATCATCAACACGTCACATGAGGCCGAAGAATGTGGAATCAGTGCCGGATCTAGACAGGGGCATGCTGGCAGAGGCTAGATTGAGCCAGCGGCAATGCTGAAACTCCCCCCCCCCCCCTCCGAAAAAATCAAAAATGTGGAAGTTATGTCAAGAAACTACATGAGTTGTGTTATTTCAACAAATAACAAAAATTACGTTTAAGCTAGAAAAAAGTTTTTGGAAATATATTTTAAATAATAGTTTTAAGTAAAAAGTATTTAGTGACCAAATAATACAATTTCTACGGTGAGCTTAAACACTAGCAAATTGTGTTGCATTTAGTTAGTGCTTAATAAAATTACTTGTTGTTCTACATGAAATAATAAGTATTCAGTAGAATCTATTTTAATGTTAGCGTCATTTGATACATTTCATAGAATTCTACCTTACTGACTATAATTACCAATTCAATGTAAAAAAATAATTGAAAATTTTATAAAATATCAGACTATTGTATCGCTATTATAAAATTACAATAATGTTTTCGAGTTCTAATTTATTTTTCAATTTTTTACTATTTTACTATTTTTTCTCATCGGACTTGCGGAGCAATGGCGGTTTGCCCGGACTGCCCATTGCCTAGCCCCGACATTGTGTGGAATACTCCATATTTAATATTGGCGTGGAATTCTATGTCTAAGAGTATAGAGTTCTATTTTAATTTACAAGTACATTTATTGTTTTATTATCTAGCGTTTAATTACATGAAATATTTTCATTTTAAATTAATTTAAACTTAGTGAAACGTTTAAATAGCGTTGAAACCTTTTTGTTTGTAGCAGTTATGTCCCACTCCATAATTCTATGCACGTAAGTAGCTCTCATAGTAAGCTCTCATTAAACAATGCCATCACCATCTATAAAACAATAATTAGACCCCTAATGCTTTAAGCATGCCCTATCTGGATCAATGTTTCTAAAACTAATATAAATAAATTACAGATCATCCAAAATTTCCTCAGACTTACCACTCATGCACCCTGGTTCATCTCAAACATTCAACTGCATAAAGAATTTAATTTACCCCCTATACTTGACCATATCGCGCTCCTATCTAACAATTTCTTCTCCAAAATAAACACAATAACCCAAGCCACCCATTACGGCCTAGCCACCACCTAGATGCCAACAAGAATAAAAAGTAGATATCCATTAGATTCATTCCTCAGCATATTTTCAGAACTCAATTAATCAGATAGGTGCTCTGTGAGTTTCCTATTCATGTGTATTTAGATTTAGTTGTAAGATTAGCATTTAAGTTAAATATAAGTCATAAAAATACATATGATGTAGTATACATAATACTGAACTATGTACATTCGTTCACTAATAAAGATATACTAAAAAAAAGAGCGTTTGTGATGTGCGATATTATTCATTTTATTTATCAATGCATAATGTATTTGAGGAAAATTCCCATTACATTGTAACCAATGATGAAAACAAAATATAAACATATTTCGTACAAAATTATCATTACAATAACTCTAAATCGAATTCCGCTTTTGAAACGTTCACAATTATTGTACAATGTGCTTGTGAGTACCTCCAATATAATCTTCTAGTTCGGCACTGAAATACTACATAACATATCACCTGCGATCTATAGAAACAATATGAAACTGAAAACACAAAAACTACTTTTAGTCTTGTACTGAGACCACTACTTAAAACAAACAATCTCATCATATAATATTGCTCAAAAAAACTATGGTACCACACTCGTAAATAGCGCAAACTTAAAATAAAGAGTATAATAGAATTATTGAGAATCTTGAATTAATATCATTAAAATTAAATAAAAACTATAAACTTAACTGTACCGATTTTCCAAACAAATAAGAAAAAAATATATAATTTCATCATATAATTATAAAGAAACGGAGGTACAGTTTCTAAAATATAGTTGTTCAATTCGCTTACAAGTAAGTTGTACAAAAGAAAAAAATACCACCATTTAATTTAACATCTAGGGTCGCCAATAAATTCTGTGTCCATATTTGTATTTATATTTGTATACTTTTACAAGTTTATAAATTATTCAATATAACTTTTTCTTTTATATGATTAAAGCAAATAAGAGAGAATTACGATATATTCCACAATATAATTATATCATAAATACATTTACATATTAATTTATAATAAAGAGCCCAACTATAAATATTCCAAAGAAAGTGTCGCCGCAATTGGAACGAAAAACAACATTTTCACTTGCACGAGTGTAACTTTCCAAACACGAATATAACTCTTTTCCTCTTCGGCGTGCGTGTTTGGCCTCGGTTCAGGCTAGTGTGCCGCGCGGCCGACGTAGCAGACCTCGTTCCGGGAGCGATGTGCAGCAGCGATACCCCCGCCTGCGCCATTCGCAGCCATGAGGCCGCGCGTGAGCTGGCGGCGCGCGGCGGAAAATGAAAGAAGCTTCTGATGCACCGAGCGGAAACGGAAGCAGAAATGGTCCTACCCACAGGCGTTCGTGTTGACTGAAAACGGACAGACTTGGAACGGATGTGATGATAATCCTGTTTATGTATAATGCGCTACGGGTAAAGGAGGAGTTATAAGAAACCCATAAAAAATGTGATAGTAAATGAGATGTTATAAAAAAATCCATGGTAAATAGGAACATATCGGGGAAATGGGTACAGGTAGAGTTCGAATTGTTACTTAACTACTAGTAGTAACCAACAGAATGAAATCTTTTTGAACTTCCGGTAACATTTTTTTGAGTTTTAGTTCTTTCGAGTGACCCACGAACCAGAATTAAAAGCATGAACTCTTACGTAAAATTAAATTGCAGCGGAAAGGCAGAAGTAATCTTCCACGATAAAATCAAAGGGGTCTACTCGATATTTTGTGAACTTTATTCTCAAACCTTAGCAATATAAAACAGGTTCTCTCGCACAGTTCAGGTACTGGAAGTTAGAATTTGGGATGTATAATAAAACCATTTTCGCTTTTAACACAATTATTTTCAAAGTGCGTAGTTTTTGGCACGATTCTAGCCAATAATAATAATAATAATAATAATAATAATAATAATAATAATAATAATAATAATAATAATAATAATTCAATGGTTATTTGTTATTATGGTAATAAATAACATAAATAACTACCGCAGCACGAATTTCGGATTTCAAGTGAATGCATTTCAAAAATGGTGTTGCAAGATAATTCAAAAACACTGCAAACAGTTGACCTAAAATTACACGCGAGTCATAATGGGCAACCGCACTGTTTGTTGGAAAGCACGAAGAATATCAGTGATGTACGCAAGTCATTTGACTTTGAAAATGGCAAACAATTGACTGTGCAAAGAGAAAATTACAACCTCACAGAAGTCTTCAATACTGACAAAGGTGAACGTATTGGTTTCAGTGATAATAGGGAATACTCATGTTTACTAATCAGATTCAGTAAAAAATGTATAATTACTATCAAAATTACAAAATTACTTATAATTACAATCAATATCTTAATTAAATTATGTTAACGAAACTCAATATTTTGAGTGAAATTATATCTGCAAGGTGGCACACGACCAGCACACTGAATGAAGGAAATCTTGGCACTAATCCTAGGAGGAAGGTCGTCGCCCGTCTGACCTTGCGGCAATTCCTTAACGCATCCAAGCTTTTTCTGAGAAAACTGGCTGGCGAAACTACCAACGAGGAAATGCCGTCACAAAGCAGTAAAACGAAGAACAGGAATATAATTCAAAATAGATAAAACAGAAACACGCCTGTGGGTAAGGCAGAAAAAGGCTCTGCAGTGCACGATACGAGTTTCAGTTTGAATCTGATTTCTTTCTTGTGTGAAGATAATGCGTAGTGCGGGTATGTGTATGTGCTTCTACGCACCGATGCGTGAATGCGTCTAGTATGTACACTATGAAAATAATATACAACATAATGAGAAATATGTTTATTATTTCACAAAAATCTATGATTCCCCAATGATCGGTAGACTCGCCCCTGCGTGTAGATAGATAGATAGATAGATAGATAGATAGATAGATAGATAGATAGATAGATAGAGAGAGAGAGAGAGAGAGAGAGAGAGAGAGAGAGAGAGAGAGAGACCGTAAGCGTATGCGTTTATGTGTATTCGTGCATGTCGTATATTCGTGTGTTTGTATGTGAACGCATACAGAAACAGTTAAATCTGCGCGTTAAAGTGCATTGTCCATGATAATTGGGAACGGGTTACTCACTGAGAAAAAAACAACAATGTTAGATAGTGACCACAATCTGAGATTTCCGCTACGAACCGCGGACTTTGACCTTTCTGCCAGGTAATAAACTCGTCGAATAGCTCGGTTCCGTTGTCCTAGTTGCAGCAATGCACTAGTTGAAATTAAAAACCAAACATTCCAGTAATTTTCGTGATCTTTTATATTAAGCCTTCTGTTTTATATAAATCATTTTGGTAAGATGTGAGAGTATGAAAAGTTGTATTTCTTCCTACTCGGTATCAGAGTATAACAGCTATACAGTTTCGGTATTTCCGCCCTTCAAGGATACAAAGTTTAGTTTACTTTACAGGCTGAATCATCCTAAGGTCTGAGTCAATCTGCAATAATATTGAAATAAAATATATGAACTGCGAACTTCTTTCTCTCAAAGAGAAGATAAAGGCCTGCCAAACATTACAATGTAACGACTATGGAATTTCCGAAAATGTGAGCACGCTCTCCGTACTTCAAATTCCTGGTTTACAATCAACTACTCACTTTCTCAGAACCGTTATGTAAGCATTGCCGCAACCTTGATAACCCGGCTATGCAAAGAGCGTGTACAACCTTCCAGCTTGCAAGATTTTCTCGAAGTTAAGCGCCATCCGCAAACCACTTCGAGAACTTGATTTACAATTATTGTAAAATTACTTTTCAAGTATTAACAAAGTGGTAAATATTAGCAAAAAACTCCTTCTCCCATTATCTTTTTCCCATATTTATTACAGGAAAATTGACATTTATATCCTTAATGTTCAGAAGTAATAATAATTACGTTTACTATAATTATTGTAATATAATAATAATCTATTAATTATTATTAGTTTTGTTATTATTACTATAGGATGCATTTGCAAAAATAACATTCCGTAATTGAAAAATCCCAGAGCCTTTTAATATTAAGAACAAAAGATATTTGGCTCGTTGATTGATCCCATCTCTAGTACAGCCTAGTGAAACTCAGATCCCTTTTATGAAAAATTAAAACGATATGATCGTGGTTTCCACGAGGTGTGAGTATATGTGTGTGGATGCGTGTAAGTGTGTGTGTGTGTGTGAGAGAGAGAGACAGACAGACAGAGAACGAAAGGAACAAAAGGAATGAGAGGAAGAAAAAGAAAGAGAGGGAGAGAGAAATGTAGTGAAAGAGAGAAAGAGAATTACAAAAAGAGAAAGTAAGAAAGAAGGAAGGATAGAGGTAGACAGAAAGAGAGAGAGACAGAGAAAGAGAGGGAGGGAGAAAAAAAGGGAGTTTTAATACAATACCATGTTGAAGCGGTTGATTTTTAAAAGGAAGGAAAATCCTCAGCGTGCCACGTCATGCTTTACTCATATAATAGAATGTGGTGTAAAAGTAGCGTTTGGCTCCCACGTGGAACCAAATTTGCAAATAAGCAACAATTCAGTCCACAACGGGTTATTGACCGTTCTCCATGTCCTAGGCATCGGATAAATTTTAAAAGGTAATTGGTGGGTATTTATTGCTAAAATACTATTCGGAAGAGAAGAACAATTTATAATTTATTCGAATGTAAAAATATTAAATTTGGACTAATTTTCAAATTCCAAAACACGTACTGAAGATGATCACGATGCGGCCAAAGAAGCTCTCTGAAACAAATGTTTCTTGTGATGAAACTGCGTGTGATTAGGGTTGCCAGATCTGCTCCCAAAAAATAGCGGACAACGAGAGGGGGATTAAGTACAAATGATTTTTTTTATTTCCAATTCAATTCAATGTTCTCTTACAAATTTCCTATTCTTATTCTCTTTGACTGTACAGCTTTAGATTGCGTATGATGAATTGATACGCCATCTCATTTCATTTCATCACAAAACTTTTGAATTTTTTTAAATGTCCATTATTTTTTGAAAATAAAGTAGTAAACGTAATGTAAAAAAAGCGGAGTGTCCGATCAAATAGTGGACACCTGGCAACCATAATTAAGTATGATATAACAATTTTTTCGGAGAATAGAGTTCAATGGGGATTCGGCCTTTGTCTCATTCTAACTTATGAAATAAAGACAAAACGCAATTCTCCTATCCTCATTCTCTTATACTATATATCTTTATATTACGTACCATTTCATCATATATCGCACCTCCAATAGAAAAGTGACACAAGTGCGAATTTCTTATTTCTCAGAAATTGCAATTTCAAGTTTCGTAGTTCTGTAATATTCGCTATAGATTGTACCAAACATTCACCTTCTAGCGGACAGTAATTGAACTAATTGAAAATTAACTTCAGAATAGTAGCAGTACCTCTTGGTAACTTCTTATCAGCTTTTAGCTGAAAAATGACGATTTCGCACTTTTCTAATGGAGGTGCGATATGTTTTAAATTTTAAAAAATGTCCAATATTTCGTAAAAAAAAATAGTGAACATAACGAGAAAAAAAACTGTCTGTCCGTTTAAATAGTGGACACCTGGCAAACCATGAGTCTGATGTTTCCATGTGTTATAGTGCTAGTTGTATGTAATGTCGTGTAAGAAAGATTATGACGGACACTTGACGCCATTTTGCGAAGAATAGACAACAAATGTGTTTATTTCACTCTTCATCGTGAAAGATTTTGACAGATTTTCATGTGTGACGTGCCGTATGCCTGAGTGCAAGTATGCCTGTATGCAAGAGTGGCATAATGCATATAACTGTCACTTAAAATACAAAATGGCATCCGTTGAGATCCTAAAGGATTTCAACAGTTCGCGAATTTATTAAGCAGCAGTGATGTGACAATAAAATAATATGTCTACGTCACTTAATTTAACGATGTATTTTTTGTTTTATTTATGGAATGAATAGTTACGACAAATGTGTCTAGCTCTTGTGCTTTTAAGGAAAATAATTCTTTCAATCCGTAGTATCTCCTCAGACACAAAAACGCTGTGACACACTTCAACTCAGTGTCTTCAACTCAGTGTCTATGACATTAAGTGATACCACATCGATAATAGCCAATATGCCACAACACTAGTCTAATTGTTCAAGCAATAAAACAAACCATGCAATATACTCCATAATCAATGCTTATCATTCTCTACTGCTCACCAATTAGGAAAGAAACGATAGCCTATTAGCATCGTGAGACGAACTAAGGAAGGACAATAATTATCATATGAGATACGGCAAATGTAAAGCTTTGTTTCTCCATCCCTTTTTTATCTTCTTCTTCCTACAGCCCGTGTGGCCTTCAATCGGCCACCCGCGTTCCCCCACCTCCACGTGGGACTCACTATTTCTCACGCAAGTTTTCTTGATACACGAGCGCCTTAGTTCTCACCCAGCGCACGTTGAGATACTTTGGTTCGACTCGGAACAGCTCTTACCAATTTTCAGTACTGGCTACAACCAGTACATTCAAAACAATCGAAGCATTTCTCGTGTCACGCTTTGGCGAGTTAAGTTCTTGCCCAACGTCGGTACACCTATTTAAGCCGTGACATAGCCACTCCTCCCATCACAGAGCTCTCCTCCCCCCCCCCCCCCGCTGTGGAATATCAAAAAAACTTGCGCGTAAAGTATCTCAGCAATCATAAACCAAGCGGATTACTGGTGGTTCGCGAGCTATGTTTGGTGGTTTGCAGAAATATCTGAATATTATTTGCATATCTTGGCTAATAAAGTTAATGATAGATTTCAAATAATCAAGGAAAAACCTCTCTAAAATGTGTAATACTTAAATGTGCTATAACTGTTTTGTAATAAATAAACAGAAAATTGTATTACAATTAATAATATCTTTAAAGAGTTTGTTATGATTAAACTCACACTTACATCTTGTTCGTTATTACATAGGGGCACATCATATTTTAATACAAATGTGTTTTATTTCAATATAATGGAAGTACTCCAATTATCATTACAAACACATATATTTATCTTTTTAAAACATTCTAATGATTGGTTCGCAGAATTTAATATCATGAATGTAGAGAAACAATGTGATCTATATAATGTAATTATTTTCAATAAACTGAGTAAAATTACAAATAATGTTGGCTGTGCAGGTATGAAAAGCTGGTAATTGATTCCCCGATTCGTGAAGAGGGGCCATACGGTACCAAGTTCAACGCCCGGCCAGGGGCGGATTAATATTTTTGCCGCCTGTAGGCACATCAAATTTGCCGCCCTCTGTTTACAATTAATGTTACATTTCAAGTTGTAACGTTTCAGTAACAATTCCTCATTAATTTAAACGTTTTAACTTTAAAAGTAACATAATTTGCACATTGTTTTCTTAAATTAAATATTTTTTTTGGATTAGCTAATTTTGGATATAAACTGTATCTTCATAGCAAGTAACGTTCAACATTTTAACGTTTCAACACTGAAACGTTAACATTAAAAGGAAATTAAAACATGACAACTAGGATTGCAACATGTTTTCTTTCGTCAACGGGCCTTAGTTTCAGATTCATATACTCCTGAAATCATAAGGTATACTCCAATGAAGTAGACAAATAAATAGCTTATATTAAATATTAATATGATATTTTTAAAATAAAAATATGATTTATGCTGTTATAGATTTTAGAGAAACAAAATTTGTTTTAGAAAATATCAAGAAAATTTTGCGCCTTTGAAAATTTGCCGCCCTTGAAAATTTGCCGCCGTAGGCACGTGCCTACTGTGCCTATGCGTAAATACACCTCTGCGCCCGGCCGTAAAGGATGGGAGTAAGAAGATAAGAGAGATCGAAAGACCACACGATTTCTGTTGCCCACTGTTTGACTTCTGCTTCGGCATCCGCCTGAAAAATACGTATTCGAAGATAAGAGGTTTTTACAAGAAAAATATTAGTCCAAATTCGTGATTTTCCAGGAGGCACAAAAAACAACGATCTCAATGCGGTCAAAGAATGTTTCTGAACCAAATGTTCCTTATGATGAAACTGCTTCTGATATTTCTACGTGTTGTAGTACTACTACTAGTATGCAAGGACAAACATAAGAAATATACGACAGACACTCGGCGCCATTTTGCGACGGTTAGGTACGCCCGTAAATAAATCTGTTTATTCCACTCTCGAGCGTGAACGATTTTGACAGATTTTTCATGTTTGATGAGCCGATTGACTGTTTTTTATTACAAAAGCGACACAGTACATATAAATAAGTCACTTGAAATGCAAATTGTCTTACGTTGTGATCCTAAACGAGTTCAACCGTTCATAAATTTATAAAGCAGGAGCAGTGATTTTGTCAGTGATTTATTGTGTCAATAAACTGAGATGTCACACGTCACAAAAAGCATCATACCATAGACGTGCATAGTGACACATGTAGACTGTTTCCCGCCATCTAACTTTCAATGGGTTTGGCTCTTTCCGAAAGGAAATGTACCAGCATATAACGTCAATTGTTGAGAACAACTTGGTAAAATAACTCAGAATATAGAATTTTGGAGTTGTTTGGTTTCTGTGAGAAATCCCTCAAGTGAAGGCCTTCATAATTCGCATTATAACAATGGTCTTCTACGAGGCAGCTCCAAGGCTGGCGTCAATGGCGGATACAGAGAGGATATCAGAGAGAAGCCCATTTCCGCAGAACCACAGTAAATATTTTGGACATATTTTTTTTAATTATTAGCTTTTAAAAAACAAACTTGTATATTAATATCTAGAATACGGGTTTGTATACAACGAGATATTCGTGATGTAATCATTTTGAATAAATAGTGTAAAATTACAAATAATGTTCGCTTTGGAGGGAGACAGTCTGTTTGTCCCTCCCCCACTTTAATCTGCCACAACCCGGAGTCTAGTATCTGCTATTGCCGAAAGAAGTACCTATCTATCTTTCCATCAGTCAAACAATCTCTCTCTCTCTCTCTCTCTCTCTCTCTCTCTCTATATATATATATATATATATATATATATATATATATGAACCTATCAATAATTCAATCTAGCTAGCTGATAATCTATCTAGATAACGATCTACGTAGGTAACAATTTACCTGGGTAACAATCTACCTATCTAACGGTGTATCTATCAATCAATATATCAATCAATGAATCAACCAATCAATATATAAATAAATCAATCAAACATCTCAGACGATAGAGCTTCAGCTGCTGACTCACAGCTGCAACTTGGGTAAACGCAGATGGTTGCGAGCTTTCGCTTTATACTTATCTACAAATATACACAGCATAAAATTGAGTTCACATCAGAGATATAGCACCAAAATTGTCACTGAAGTGTGAGTTGACAAAATGAAAGTTTTCTATATGCAGGAGAAAAAGGTTTTTTAAGGCATACTTAATAGTACAAAAATTGCATTTAAATATCACTACACCAGATACAAAGATATTTCCCGATATTTTCACTGTGCTGTGACGTAGCTAAACTTGAGGTGCTATAACTGAACATAATTTCTTGCATTATTTCAAACTTTAGAAATTTTCGTAATTTCAAAAAATTCAGCGAAAGTGAGACCTGCGCCATTGTTTCAGCGTCCTTTACTCTTTCCTCAGAACAAATTTAAAGAAAACAATTGGACCCGTTTTAAAGATTGTTTAATAACATGCCTTTACTTTAATAAAAAATTACACGGAAACAACTCTTTTATTTCAATGAAATATTCGTTACAGATCTACATTTTCAGAATTCATTTGTATCAACAACAAATCACTAACATTAATATTGTAGCTTTGCAGTATTAAGTTTTTGCAATTTTTGAAATGCAGAGTTTTGTCAATAAGGAGAAATTATCATTTTTATAAGCACACTTCGCTTCATTCGATAAAAATGAAGAACTTGTAACTGTTATCTGAAATGTCTATTTTCGAATTTTCAAAACAAATGGTAAAATTAATGAGTTAATAGTTAACAAATAGAGAGCAACATGTTGAATTTCATCTGCACATATCATATGTTTAAAAGAGTGATTCTAGAGTGCCTCAAGGTTCAAACCGTGGGCCTCTATTATTTCTCTTCGTATTTATTTGTCACATGAGCGACGTAGGAGTGAGTGTCGTAATTTCTACGAGGGAATAATTGCCATTATGCGCGAGTAGAGGACCATACTTTCTTTACGACCTTGAACTATTCAGAATACATTTTGAACATATTTTTTTAAATTTCTTTTAAGAAAAGCAAGCAATTTAGAGTCAGCTTTTTGTCTTACTTCCTTGTTTTTGTGCAAGGGGCTTCTTAACATTGAGAGAATGTTCCATTAACTAAAGGGTTTATACTGAGAAGATTACGTAAAGTAAGCCAAGACAACGTTCTCGCTAAAAGAATTCACCCTATTCTCCCCTCCGTAAACGTATAATACTTCTTTTTTTTTCGTTAATCGGCCGACTAGGACCACGCATGCAAGCATCCTGCATTTACCGTGGCTCAGTTTTTATTTATTATCGCGGTGGCAGGTGCTTGCAACAACTTTTTGGGGGGACCAGCATTTTAGCTGGATCCGATTTTTATCCCCCACGGTTGTTAGCCCTGGGGGTATAGAAGATGAAATGATGATACGATGATAATGGGGGTGAAAGGACAACACATACAGACATACACAAATACATCCATGCCCGAGGCGGGACTCAAACCCGCGATCTTCTGGTCCGAAACCACTACGGCACTACTGCCTTAGCGATCTCGGCCATCTGATCGGCCGTATAATACTTCTTTGATATTTCTGGCAATAATTGTAAAGTGATCCAATTTGCTACAAGTACAAATTGCATTGTCACTATCGCCTGCTTCAAAATTAATTTTCTGTTGAATGATCAATGCGAAATGTAAAGAGAAATACCAGTACAACAATGTCTAGGTTATGTACATGAAACTGCAAAATAATTCACATGTCTATCGCGGTTCGAAAAAACCGCGAATTGCAAAGAGAATGCAATTCTGCCCGTGGATTCCAAAATTTCTAGAAATGTGATTGGTGGGACGGCCATGGATTTCGAACTGGAATCCGCAAGGTGTGCAATCGATTTCATTTGTCAATTAAATGTATAATATGAATATGTACATTATTAAATGGTTGTAGAGAAACTTTAATTTATTGCCGCCAGCACGGCGCCAGGAAACGTTCATTTTTGAATTGTAATTTTACATTTATAGACATCTTAAAGTATGCCCGTCTCCCAGAACCTTCCAGTGTGGCGGCAAAAATATTGGTAATATGTCAGACGCCATACCACTTCCGACCTTCGAAATATAAATGTATCTCAAGACAATAAATGTGCCTCAGAATGAATCAATAAGTGTGCCTCAGAATGACAATCACTTTTCTGTAAACTTATAAATACTGTCTGTAAAGGGCAACAGGCCACTACACATCTTCTACCCAGCAAGAGCTAGACCTCTCTGTATATTCATCTGTAATAATAAATTCTGTTGGAAAAGAACTTCGTTTCTTCTTTCACATGATAGCAGTAGAGCATTAGCAATCTACACCTGAAGAAGGCAACTCACTTTCGACTCCAAAGGAGGAAACGTGGGCACCTAAAGTAAAGAACAATGACAGAAACATCATAAATCACATTTCTTCGTTCAGAAATGGGTGCATGCTATTAGATTAGATTAGGAATGACAAAATTAGGCAACAATTACTTATTCAGCCAATGACAGAAATTGTAATCGATTACAAAAGAAGATGAAAGGAACATATAATGCCCATGATCCCAGGAAGAATCATCAAAAAGATCTGTATTCACAGATTTTCCGGAAGATGAAGAAATGCTGGTCAACCAAGAGGCCAGATGAAGAAGCCGGAAGAAATCCTGGAAAGGCAGAAGAAGAAAAAAAGAAAATAAAGAAATATTGTGTAGTCAGAATGTGTATATATTATATATACGGAAAGGAACTAGTAGGATTGAAATTCGAAATGAATTTGTTTATAAACTTATGCAACGTTAATTTTTGAAAATAATTGCTGCACACCACATGTTATGAAAATGCTCTTCTGAATATAACCTAATCAAGTGAGCAAAATTATGTTCTGTTCATATGTTAATAACCATAACATTAAATGTTTCAGGTAAGTACTATTATTCCGCATTGATCACCTTGTCGCAAAGCCTACGAGGTGTAACATTTAATTTATAACATTTCTCTTGACATTTAATTGTTTTTGTAATTGAAATGAATATTCATTCAACCTTATTTGTGTATATTTTAAAGAACACCACAAATATTTAATGAAAATTTAATTTACATTAGTGAATACGAACTTCAAATATATCCAAATTCAGTGTAATCACATTAGTGGAACGAATATTCCCTCTTGTTCCATTGTACTACGTGATACAAAAAGCACAACTGTTACCCCGAGTCATCACGAATTTAGTATTCGCAAATACATGCCATTATGCGATCCCACAAAACAGGCTCAAGCAGTTGAGCACATTTTCTACAAAAGCACGTCGAGATAAAGCATCCCCGACGTAATATTGTTCTCAGCCTCACGGACCGCCGCTGGGGGAAGTCCACCGAAACGCGGAATAAACGAAGGGATTCAGGCGGAGAGGTCGGCTACGCGGCCGAGGGGTTGCATTGAAAGGACAACGGACGACCCCTCATCCCCAGGAAGACACTGGACAGGCCGGCTCCTTCTCACCCCCATTCCTTCCCACTCTGGACGACAAGATCCGTCTCAGGCTTTGATTCTCTTCCACCGTCTACTCCTCCCACTGCCACTCGCATTTCCGCTGGAAATCCCGAGACCCCAGAAGCACGACACGCCGGCCTGGCAATGAACCAGGACGTACCGACATTGTCCCGACACAGACCTCTTGCCTCCCGACACAGACCTCGCCCCTCCCGACACCGACCTCTCCCCTCCCGACACCGACCTCTCCCCTCCCGACACCGACCTCTCCCCTCCCGACACCGACCTCTCCCCTCCCGACACCGACCTCTCCCCTCCCGACACCGACCTCTCGCCTCCCGACACAGACCTCTCCCCTCCCGACACCGACCTCTCCCCTCCCGACACCGACCTCTCCCCTCCCGACACCGACCTCTCCCCTCCCGACACAGACCTCTCCCCTCCCGACACAGACCTCTCCCCTCCCGACACAGACCTCTCCCCTCCCGACACAGACCTCTCCCCTCCCGACACAGACCTCTCCCCTCCCGACACAGACCTCTCCCCTCCCGACACAGACCTCTCCCCTCCCGACACAGACCTCTCCCCTCCCGACACAGACCTCTCCCCTCCCGACACAGACCTCTCCCCTCCCGACACTGACCTCTCCCCTCCCGACACTGACCTCTCCCCTCCCGACACTGACCTCTCCCCTCCCGACACCATGCCGGGATGCAACCTACCTGGCCTGGTCCTGACATCTAAAGCGATTCTAAATCTACTCATTGTCATCTTGTCACTACTATGAGGGCAGCTTACCCACAAACTGATTTGCAGGCAGAATCTGTTACCACACTTTTCAGCTGTCTCTTTCTCTCATCTCTGACCAGCTACATTTCTCGTTCCAAGCACCCTTCCTATATCATCGCTACCATCATTCCTCCTTCCCGCCTACCAAGTGTACAGCCACGTCTCCCATAATCAACCTCTCGTTGAATTGAATTCAATTGAATTGAATTGAAATGAATTAATGCCTTATTTTACGTAGCAAGACTCAGGCCATGAGGCCTGCTCTTCCGTCTGACCACGCAAATTTCGCTAGCTCTTTTCACCAACTAGCAGAGAAAGGAGGTATTTCTTGGGCGAGAAACAGGCGATTTCAATTTAGCTCAGAGGCGTCATTTAGGCTTGAGGATCTTTTACATGCAAGTAAATCTACTATCATGGGACAGCCGGCTTTACTTCCCCTCCGAAGGAAGGTGTACGAAGGATTTGTTCGCCCTTAAAAATCCACGGCTTCGATCGGGTTTGAACCCGCCAACTTTGGTACAACAGTCCGGTCTCGTTCGCTACGCACTCGACTTATCTCCCTAAAGCAGCATCCGACGTCCGTCCCCTGCTACACCCACTCTCCTCTGAATCCCTGCACCTCTGTCGAATTAGCTGCCGCCGTCGTCGTCGCCGCCAATTCCATTACCCGCCGCCCGCCGCCGCCTCCCCCGCGCCGCCGCCGCCGCTGGCGTTCGCCCGCCGCAAGCTTGTCGGTCTTGGCCGGTGCTGTTCTTCTCCTCGGCTGGATGCGGGGCCCGTCGCGTCATTACCGCCCATTCATCAACGGCGGCGTGACTCGGCCGCCGGCGCACAAAGACGCTAACTGCTCGAGCGCGGTCGCCGCCCGCCCGCCCGGGGACAGAGCGAAGGAGGCGACGACGGCGGCGGCGACGCGCAGCGCGAAACAGCGGGCGGGGATGGCGAAAGTGGTGGAGGGAAGGTAGTACGTTGGATGGAGCGATTGTATATTAACCGTTAAAACCGTTTATACAGTCAAGAAAAACGATGAAAACGAAAAAAACTAGAGAAAAAATACAAAAATCGGGTAAAATGGAGAAAAACGGAGTAAAGAGCAGAATATGAGAAACCAGAAATTACCCGGAGAAAAATGGAGAATAAAGAAAACGCGTTAGGGAAAACGATGGCGGAAGGAAGGGTGACAGTGTGTAACTTTCACCAGATTGAATCTTAACCAGTCAGTATATAAACAATATTTTACCTCCTTCATAAAATTGCTTCCTTTTCTTCTTTTACGAGGGTTGGTAGCCAATGACTCGTTCCGAAACTCCTCTGCCCACCTGATTCTAAATGGCATTTACCACACTATCAATATTTAACCTTGACCTCACATCTTCGTTTGGAACTCGGTTCCTCCACGTTAGACCCAGTAGAGCTCTAAGAAATTCATTTAGAAATCCTCTAACCTTCTTTCATTTTTTTCTCAGGGTCCACGTTCCACTTGCGAACTAGAGGGTGGGTTGAGACATCACATTGTGAAATCTCATTACTGTGCTATTCAACATAATATTTTTTTTAAACTTTTATTTATAAAGCTCTTCGACTTTGAATTTACTTATATTCTCTTGCATTTCTGGTTTGATGTCATTTAATATTTTGCTGTCTAGGTAAGTGAAGTTAGATACCTGATCAATATCATTTTAATTAATGGAAAGCAAGGGATTTTATCAGAGTAATTATTTTACTTTCGCCATCTTCAAAACGATTTTAATCAAATTTTCACTATTTTCTTTAGAACCAAAAATTGTGACCGGCCAAATGGACAATTCACTTGAAGTTCACATATTCACATATTTTCTGTTAACTTGTTTGGAGTATTGTTAAATTTTAGATTTCACGTCGTTGCCAAACACCAACCAAACAACTGACATCTACTACGCTACAAAGGCAGCGAGCAGAGGCGGAGTGCTCCGTCGAAGAGCGGTTTTCCCCGTGGTCGCCCCCAACAGCGGCCATTAGATTACGAACTGCGCCGCGCACCGTCCAGTTCCAATGCAGAGGGCGCTGCGTCGGAACCGAATGCCACGCCCCCGCCCGCGCCCCCGCCGACCCGGCGGTCACTCCCCGCTCAACACTCGCAGCCTCTGCGGCAACTTCGACGAGGGAGAAGGCGAGAGCAAAGGCGAAAGCGAGGACCAAGGCGAGGGAGAGGGCTAGGGAAAGGGTGAGAACGAGGGAGAGGAGGTACGCGAGGGAGACGACAAGGTAGACGGGGAGAGCGAGGACCAGGGAGAAGGCGAGGAACAGGGCGAAGGCAAGGGAGACGAAAAATAGAGGGCGAAGGTGAAGAGTGAGAGCATGGGCGGAGTCCGAGGGCGAGGGAGAGGTCGAAGGCGAAGGCCGAGGTTGAGGACTGGGGAGAGAGTGAGGGGGGGACAGGGAGTGGGCGACAGAAAGGAAGAGGGACAGAGAGAGAAGGCAATGGTATGGCGGAGGACGCCGGCGAAAGGAGATTTGGCCCAGGGCAAATGCATTCCCATATGTAGAGCTCTTTATGTTAAATATTAAATACTTTCTATTCACGCTTTGCGTTATGGAACGACTTCTTTTATATTCGTGCAAAGAACATTGTACTTTCTATCCGTATATACTCTCCTATGCCATTTTAACATTTAGAAGATTTTTGTTAAAAATTAATTTATTTGTTTCATTTATTTTTTTTCTTTTGCTTAATTAATTGTAATATTTGCTTAATTTATTTTTTAATTTTTTAATTTAATTTTAAAAAAATTTTCAATTTATTTTTGCATTTATTTATTTTTATTTTAATTTGTTTGATTTATGTTGGTATTTGTTTAATTTAAACTCGTTTAATTTAATTTATTGCTGATATACAAGAGTATTTTACTAATTGTTCTTGAACTGTTTGCATGCCACTTTGTGGAAAACCGTTTCGTTGTTTTGCTCAACAGCTTTTTTTTTGCTGCTTCACGTCTTATTTGGTTCAATACGTCTGCGACGTTCGGTATTTAAATTTCCCAAGGTAGAACTAACATAGAACTCTGCTGTGCGTAGTTTTGGCAATTCTAATGATCCTCCGGTCAAGATCAAGGTGCTACACTCACTATACTGGTCTTGAGAGAAATATTCATTAACGGCGAATTCCAGAAATGAACAAAGTTTCTCGGTATTGCGTCGACTTAAAACATATACGCGATCAACTATGTTGTAAGACCGGCGCAACAGTACTGCGATTTTACATGTTTACAACTTGACCGACAACATTATGCAGCAGGTTAATTGTAGGAGTATTTACAATAAAACTGTTCATTTCTGTAACATGTTAGAATCGTATAATGTAGATGTCGTGATAGGTACGTAGTCATGGCTCAATGCGGAAATATTAAATGCTGAATTCTTCAGATAACATTTTTTAATATTGAGGTGCGATAGAGTAGATCGCATTGGTGGGGGTGTTTTTATATGTATAAAAGACAACTTCGAAGCAGTAGAGGCATGGGTGGATGACAAATTTGAAATAATATGTGTAGACATTCGAGATAGGAATTCAAAAAATCAGTGGGAAATTATAGGCGTGAACCGTTGCAAAGACTTATAGAGAGAACCCGCGTAATCAGGAAAAGTGGAAAAAAACGTCCTTATTGGAGGAAACTTAATTTTACTGCATGCTAGCTGGAAGGGGGATGTGGGGGCTGAAGGCGCCGCTCAACGCCTCATTAACGAGCTGGTCTGAGACAATGGCTTAACACAGGTAGTGAACAAATCGACCCGCGATAATGCTTTACTGGGCTTTTTCCTTATTAGACCAGTGGACCAACGTCTTGCCTGCGAGGTAAAAAAGGAGTGCTCCTAAAAATGTGCAGATAGGGTAAACGAAATGATCTTGTAAAAGAAAGATAAATTTTTCAGTTTTCTCGAACAAACGTCACAAACATGCAATTATACTTGAAAATCAATTTTCCGGCTTGGACTTCTAGCGGATGTACAGTAGAACAGATATGGTCAAATTTTAAGAACATCATTTCTAATGCTTAGCAAAATTCGTGCCTACCAGGAAACTACGGTGCCATTCGGATCCTGTGTACTTTAACAAAGAAGTGAGGCGACTGAAAAGGCAGGTTAGGAAAGCGTATAGTAAACGTAATATAAATAAGGAACAGAAAAATAATTTTCTACAATTATCTAAAGACTTATTAGCATTTAAGTTACATACCCAATAAAATTACCTGAAATCAATTCTAAACGACCGATTGACCTGTTGGCAAAATTTCTTCAAGTATGTGAGACATGAGAAAGGGAACCAAGAAAGTATTCCAGCGATATGCGGAGCAGATGGTTCGTTAATTACAGATAACAGTGAGAAGGCGGCTTGTTTAAACAGACATTACTCATCTGTTTTCAAGCCGAAGGATCAAACCCTAGTAAGTGAAACAACACCTGTAATAGAAACCTTTCGAATCGATTGAGGAATTATTAGAAAACGAATTGCAAAAATTAGGAGAAATAAATCAGTAGGTCCTGATGAAATACCAGGAGAAATACTAAAACTGGGAGGGGAAGCCATGATTCCGTACCTTGCGCGCTTAATGGAGGTTACTGTAAATAATAACATGATTCCTCAAAATTGGAAAGAGGCAGTCGTAGTGCCGATTCACAAGGGAGGAGACAGAAGGTTTGTTAACAATTGCAGGCCTGTAAGTTTGACATCGGTCGTATGTAAACAGATGGAACACATAATCGCGGAGTATATTAGACGAGTTTGGAATAAAACTGATTGGCTATTTCAATATCAACACGGTTTTCGTCCTGGGAATTCGTGCGACAGCCAGTCATAGCAGATTTATTAGACGAAGGAAGCAGGATCGATGCAATAATATTAGATTTTTCTAAGGCATTTTATCGACATGGTCTTTTAATTGACAAATTGTCAGAAACGGGAATAGATCATCGAATAATCTTGTGGATAAAAGAATTTCTTACGGGGCGCACTCAAACAGTCAGAATAGGAGACAAATATTCATCGAAAGCCGATGTAACCTCGGGGGTCCCCCACGGGAGTGTGTTCTTGACATTATAAATTGCCTTTGTTATTCTTAGCGTTCATTAATGACATTGCAACTGGATTAAAATCAAAAGTTAGACTTTTCGCCGACGATTGCATAATATACAGGAGTAGTGGCTCGTCTGAGGACGAAAATGTTTTACAGAACGATCTTAACTGTTTATGGAACTGGGCGTGCAGAAATAAGATGGAATTAAATCCAGAAAAGAGTAAATTCATTTGCTTTACCAAGTCTCGCTCAAACGTACGCTCCAGTTATGAATTAGGAACTAACGTTATACCACGTGTAAAATACTAAGTATTTGGGTTTGGTCCTGCGAAGCGACTTAGATCGGTCGGATCATATTAACAATACGGTCAAAAAATCCTGGAGAGCGCTGCACTTTGTAATGCGTATTCTAAAAAATAGTAGTCCAAATGCCCGATCCCTAGCATATACTACTTTTGTTCGTCCAATTTTAGAATACGGAGCGGCATGCTGGGACCCGTACAGAAAAGGGCAAATCGAAGCGTTAGATAAAATTCAAAAACGGGCCTCAAAGTTTGTAAATCATGGGTGCGTTGGTGACGAACGAGAAGAATGGGAGTCCTTATCTAAGAGAAGGGAACGGGCGCGTTTATGCGTAATGTACAAGACATACAGAGGGGACAAAGCATGGGCAGATATCGGTAAAAGATTACAGAAATCAGATTATAAAAGCGAGGAGACCATCCTTGGAAAATACGATGTAGAAAGCAAAGAACTGATGTAGGCAAGTTCTCCTTTGTGAATCGCACTATAGTAGATTGGAACAAACTACCTGCAGAAGCACTAGAGGCTCTTCCTTCTAATGTAGCCGAATTTAAAAATATGCTTAATTCCATCTAGATCATATCAAATAATACTGACATACTGACTGAGACATTTATCTTTATTATTATTTTTATTATTACTTGTATTATTATTAATATTATTATTACTTTTATTATTATTATTATTAATATTACTGTTACTTTTATTATTATTATTATATTATTACTGAAAAATTTATCATCATTGTTAACACTGTCATTAGCTTTGGGGAAATTTTTTAGTTATTATTATTTCTTATATTGTTATTGTTATAGTTATTATCGTCATGTCCCTTATACAGTGAAGTGAAGTGTAGTGTAGTGAAGGGGAGTGCAGTGTAGTGTAGTGTAGTGTAGTGAAGTGTTATGTAATCTAGAAGTGAATTTAGAGTTAACTAGAAATAAATTGGAACTGTGATATCGACCCCTAATTCTAATAGTAAACCTAATTGTAAATGTTGAAAATGTTTTGTAATTCAAATTCTAATTGTTATCATGTTTGCCACCGAGCATTAGCTCAAAGCGAACTTTAATAATAAATCTAAATCTAACATCGATATGCAAAAATGAGTTTATATCAAAAAAACGCAACGCTGTTTTTGCACTGCAAAAATGAACTGCTTAAGTTACATAAAATAAATGTGATAATTTAATAATCAATATGACAATTTGAAAAATGAATTTTTTGCATTTTATGTATGTTTCGTATTTTTGCCTTTATGTACTTTTCGGTAGAAGAGAGAGGGAGAGGGGGACTCACATCCGGGTCGACTACACAGTTGGACCAATCGCAGACCCGTAGAAGTATAATAATAATAATAATAATAATAATAATAATAATAATAATAATAATAATAATAATAATAATAATAATAATGTGGGAGAGCCGATCAGATGGCCGAGATCGCTAAGGCAGTAGTGCCGGAGTGGTGACCAGAAGATCGCGGGTTCGAGTCCCGCCTCGGGCATGGGTGTATTTGTGTGTGTCCGTATGAGTGTGTCGTCCTTTCACCCCTCATTATCATCATCATTTTCATCTTTCATACCCCCAGGGCTAACAACCCTGGGGGATAAAAATCGGATTCAGTAAAAAATACTGATCCCCCCCAATTGAAGTTTCATGCACCTGCTACCGCGATATATGATACTGAGCCACGGTAAAATGCAGGATGTATGAACGCGTGGTCCTAAGTTGGCCGATTCGCGATCTCGGCCATCCGGACCGGCAAGACACGTTTGACAAATACCACAGATTCATATATCAAGAGACACGGAAATGGTAAAATACCAAGGTTAATAAAGAGAGGCTTACAAGAATCACGTGGGTGGGATTTGCTTGTTATTTGTTTAATTCTTTTTGTAATCTAAAAGTCTGGGAGCTATAAGATGCATTTCCCCAGAATATTATGACATATTTCTGCACTCTCGTCATTATGTAATCGATGATTATCTTGTCTAAACATCTCTAATATCTGGGAAAGCAAAATCCATAGGCTCTACAGGCGAATCATTTTCTCTGTGTGACCTGTGCCGGCAAACGAGTTGGGAATTTTTTTTAAATAAACAAAAAAAAGGAAGCTCTATACTAGATGCAATGCCACCGGATTCGTAACAACGGAAACACCTGTGAAATAATGGCGTGACCAAGGTCAAGTTGATGCAGTGATGCCAAATTGGCATCCGTTTACACCACAATATGATTTGTATTAACCAACGCAGTTCGGGTGATGACCACCTGTGATTCCGAACATTGAGATTAAATGAAACAATGTAGGTTTAACGTCACAATATAGAAAATAATTGGGTCGGCAGGTTTCATGGATACAACATTCTTGCCATGAAACTTCTACTCTGATTAGCATACGCATATCATCCAATCCACATTAGACTACCTGCAGTGCAGAGCATATGAAGTAAAATCCTCCTAGAGAAACTCTATCCTTTTATTAACACGGCTTGTTGTTAATGCCTGGGGGCTTTCTGGAGCAGCCCAAGGAACACCCTACTTGTAAAAGCTAGTTTCCTCCCTTTAGATTGACAAAAGAACATTTCTATGCTTAAAATTTGCATACTCTATTTGCACATTACCCCCAATATCCCACTAACCAATACCTCTCCAAACCTTCCAAAACATCACAATCCAAGTGATCGCCATCCAAATAATCCCAAACCTCTACGTGAAAGGCGTATCATTACCAAACTGAAATTAAAATCTATTCACAATTTATTCTCTCTAGACGTCTTAATTCCATCCCTCCATCAGTATATATCTCTCTATCTATAATCCTATAAACAAAATAATTGCCATATTCAGAATATCCAAAATCAACACCTATCCATATTTTCTAAACCCTTAAAAATTTAAAAACTATCAAAAAATATTCATGGAAGGCCCAAAAGATGATTAATCATCTGGATGTTCTGTTATGTCCGATGAATTGCTACATCCGTCTTCCAGAATACTAGGGATGTAAAGGCTCCTTTGAGAAAACATCCATCCCATAATAGCAGAACGTCGTTTCCAAAGTTGCAGTCTTATCGACAGTCAAGAATGTTTTCATTATGATCCGCATTACGTAGCCTTTTTGGCCCTACCTAAGATGAATGATTTTGTCGGATGGAAATGATGTGCTTTGAATGTTGGAGTTATTGTGGTATCCACAGAAAGAAAAGCGGGAAAATTAGGAGAAAACTTGCTGGAATTACAATTCTGTCCTCGAAAATGCAAAAGGGATCGATTAGGATTTGACACCCGGCATTCAAAGCGAGGGAGTTGAGCGGTCTGACCACTAAACCATGAATCGTCCAATGGCAGGGAAAAATATATATCGCGCACCAGTAGTTTGTCTGGATGGTTGATGTGGTTACTCGCAGTACGCTTGCAGATTCAATGCCGTAATTGAATGGTCGGGTTGGCGGGTTTTAAGCGTTTGCTGGTTATAGATTGTTGTCATTTGGTTGTAATGGGTCGAGAGATATCACGTACTACTGACCGCAGATTCGAATAGCTAACAATTAGGGAGTTTGACTACATTTGTAACGTTTTCTCATTACGTACTACAAGTCACGAGACATTCGATCCTAGGACCTCGTAAATGGAGTTGAAAAAGTGGTTTAACGCTATACCTTAGCTTAGAGGAGTACCTTACGCCAGGCCTGCACAGCATTTTGGACTTTTTCTGACGTCAGGAGCCACGCGCGAGCCACTCGAGTGCAAATGCGGAAGGGTGGCGATAAGACTCATTCCAGGAGTGGGAACCACCAATCAGAAAACGCCACTCGAACCGTAGCTCGTAAATTGAAAGAGCAATTGGCGAGACGGACTGTTATATACTGGTCAAGTACTATTGCCTTTTGTATTATATTAGAAGTGTTTGTTGTCGATAGATGACAACGTTAAAAATGATCCTAAAACGAATTAGACATAATATATTTGGATTTGAGCACCAAGCATTATAAGTCTTGTAGAGCTGATAATGTAATTCACAGTTCATTTGCTACAATGTAATCAAAATTCAGTGAGGTGCTAGTGACAAAGTTTTAATATTGAATTGTTTTTGTTTGAAGATGACATTAATAAACAATTTTTTCATTAACAAAGTTGAATTGCAAAGTTATTTCCACCATCTTAATCTTCTAAAATCTTAGTCTTAAAAATCAAGATTACTTTCTGCTCTAATTTCTGACATGTGTATATTATATATTTCTAATATCAAATCAACGAACACTTTTTATTCTTAATCGTTTACGATATCGTAAAAAAAGAGTAAGGTTTTTCCATTGATCAAGATACATAATACTCTCTGATTGTACTAACATATTGTTAAAGAGGTTTGCTTATTGGTAACACGTTCTACTTTTGCTTTCACTTTGAGATTATAACATTCCTGGTGAATAATCATTTTATAAATTGTAAATTTTTGTTTGTTAGAACTGAATATTTTTAAAGACCACTGCTTTAAAATATTGTTTAAGTATCACACTGAGCGTTAACTAAAATGAATCAAAAAATGAAAATATGGTGTTAAATACCATGACACAGAAGAACATAAACAGTTAATTATGGCCCTTGAAGATAGAAATACTAGATATTACCCTTTTAAATAAATGGGAAAATAATTCCACAGCAAGGATTAGACACCAGGATTCCGTTGTATTAGACCCACAAGCATTCAATCTACGCGCCGCATCGTCCCCACAGTAATGGCAGGTAGCTCCCCATCCCTCAAAGCTGTCTCTCCCCCCCACACACACACACACACACTTGCAGTTTCACCACTATCGCGGGTAGACGTCCGCTCTAGAGTGCAGAATGCCCGCAGAAGCAGGCCCGCCTTACGCACCATCAAGAAAATAAGTCCGATCACACTGTAGCTCTAGATAAAGGAGAAAAATATTTCCTATATTTTTTTTATTCTCCCTAAAATATACTTCATTTGAGTTTAACTGTGATCGGAACTTCAATTAAAACTCTCTCATACCACTCCTTCCCCCAATGCCTCGCTGGCTCGTTCGCCATTTTCTCCCCCCCCCCGTCCCCGTTTCAAATGCGTGAAGGGGAGCTGTGGTGACCGCATGTTCAGCTTATCTGCCCGTCACGGCCCCGCGGGTGAAGGCCGTCTCCGGTCCCTCGTCACTAATTATCTCGGCGTGAATCAAGTCTCTATCGGCGTCATTTGTAAACGATGTAAAACTGCTCGGCGTTTCGGTCGCGTAATTCACACTTTTGCGGGCAGCGCGCGCCTGGTGAGCGTCATTACCGCCATCTGGGCGATGAATCTATTGTTCCTTGCGCGCAATTTAATTGTTACGCTTTGCCGCTTAAATAAATGGTGTCAATGTATATCACGCGTTAATTTCGAAAAAATTTAAAACAACCGGCCGCAGCAGCAGATGTGGCGTTAATCGTACACGAGTTCCTGCGACCCCACATCTGAACGCCATTAGTCGGGAGCTGGAGCATTAGTTGCGGACCGCAGACACTACGTATAGAACGGCGCTCCGTTTGTGTGCGTGTTTACACAGTTAGCATCGCGTTTCCTTTGACTCTATGCTGTATCGTAACAAATGTAAAACTAAAAAGCGCAGGCGAATCTATAAGTTCGGTCTAGTTTTCATACATGGCGTCATAATGATTTCCCCCCCCCTAAATATTTTCAGTACGGCTGGTAAGTACGAATACTATCGAAAAATAATCGCATGAAATGAATTATTTTTCTTTAAAGCGATAGGATAATTTCATACATTTATTAGAAATTGATTCAAAGCAAATAATGATATAATATGTAGATATAATATCCTGTAAATAATGTAATTGAAATTTTTTGATATTTTAGTTCAAATAAAAACTATATGCCTGTGGGTAAAATGCATCAAAGAGGAATATTCAAAAAGTTAAAACTGCAAATACTGTGTGGTTTACTTTATTGGAGATACTGTATTTTGATGTATTAATTAACTGTACACAAAACCTTCTCTATCAGGTTTTTGTTCAGTTTCCCTGATCCATTGGACAAATGCTGATGGCCCCTTGTTTTGCATCTGGGCATAAATGTAGCTTCACTATGCGCACGCTTTGTTGAGCTCTCCTTTTTCTTGTAGTGGTAGAGTAGAGCTGGGAGTGAGTTAATATTTTGTTAGCAATGCAGAAAATCAAATCTACAGTTCGTTTACCGATGCAAATACGTTTTCTAGAGTTCGGGAACGAAAATGTCTAATTTTTCAAATGTTGCTTATCTCGCGTTTTCTATATGTTATTAGTAATATATATTTTCTTTTATTTTGTGAACTTTTATCAATTCAATTTATGGTTAAAATGTTGGGAAGGGCTTCTGGAGCTCGAAAAAAGTGTACAGATGATCTTCTCCCCATACGTTTTTTTGACCGACTAAATAAATAAATAAGTTAGGTTTCTTAGACATAAAACCTGCATTGATTGATGCATTGATTATTTTCTCAACGTCATCAGTTAATAAATAATGAATCGAATGAGACGTTTAGAGCCTTAGAGGTACTTAAGTTCTCTAACAATTTTAACTAATTAGCGGTATTGTGTATATACTTGTTGTCTGAAGCAGTTTTTAAGTTGCTTAAATATTGAGCATTTTTAATTCTAATAAAACAATAATATTAAATAAATACAATGAAAAAGAATAAAATCATCTCATCGTTGTTATTGATTTCAGATGAAATCGTGGCTCATCAATCAGAACCACTCTATCAGCGGTATCTAAGAGGTGCGAGTGGATCACTGGAGTGATGTAAATATGACTTCTGGGCTGTCCGTATTGATATTCTGGGCTGATTGATATAAATATGGCCCGCAATCATATTAAATATTTTAAGTGTGGTCTCTGAGGCAAGTTCGACACCTAGGGAAACGCGACGACCTCGAGACAACCGCACGCCAACTCTCTGTCTCCTCTATAATTTCCAAATCGATAGACCGGGAAGTGAAACCCGGTATCTAGTGGTGTTAGGTGAGCCGTCTGACTACTACATCTCCGGTTCCGATGTCACAGTGGAAACATTTGCGTTGCCTCTGCAGTGTTGTCGACAGGAAAGCTCTACAGTCCGAATACCGACGTAGTTTCATAAGTAATATCACGAGAAGTGCTGTTATAGCTGGTAATTCAGAACTCGGTTAGCGATAAGTGAATTTGCCGATTATCACACCACTTCGAGTGACATTTAATATATTTATTTCAATAAATAACACATTTCATTAATTGAATGGCTAATTAAAATCACAGGAATTGTAAAAAAGAGAAATATTACGCGAAACTGCTACCGGATTGTGTTCAGCTCCGAGTTATCACTAACGTATATTCAAGCCTAACATATATCCCAGGAAAATATAAATAACAGTTTAATGCAGAAAATGATTTCGAGTATGTTTCAATTATGTGGTAAGAAATCTTTCATGAAATAATTATAACAAAACTACTTAAAATAACATTTATTAAAAATATAATTATTAAAGTTGTGAGATGTTGAAAATTCCATATCACGGGATTCCATGGAAGTATTTGAAATGAAAGACTAGTAGAAGCTGAAATAGCAGAGGGATTCTTGAATTTGGATTGGATTCAACATATATTTGTATTCATTTAAGTATTTTCCTGAATTATTTTGTCTGTATAGTCTTTGTACTCTGCACCATCTAATCTTTGCATATTAATAGCAAAATCTTTCAAAGTGTGGGTTATTTCTTCATTTGCAGTTTGTGCTGCGAATTTGTTTCTTTTTTTTACAACATTATTGGCATTGCTTTCACGTACTTTGTTTCTCTTCTGTTTTTAGACACAGAATCTTTAATAACAGATTCAATTCCGATTTTGAAACATTATCAAAAAGAATAGTCATAATATTCTAATTGATGCTCACAAGCTATTATACACATAAACCAATTCCTATCGATAGCAACACAAAGGTAAACAAAGTGATTACAGCAGAGTGGGCAGACATGAGTGAAATACTCTTTACAAGCAAAATAAGTAGGTCGATCTCCATGGTTATTCCATTCAATAGCAGGAGAATGCTGGACAGTACCTTAACAACGGGCCACAAAATTCCCGAGATCTTTGCTTGTCCCTCCTAGAGACACGCGTATACTTACATAGATCACAGAACCACACATGTGGAAGAACAGTCGGGAGCTTAGACATTGTCCCGAGTGTAGCGCTGCCGTGGCTAGAGAAGATACCTGGAGGGGAAATGCCCGCAAACTGACGTATAGAAGGGGGACGAACAAAGCCACATTCTGGGATGCAATGTGGACAATACTTGCGAGCTACATAGGTGGTTCCATAGGTTCCTGACCTGACTAATATAACGCTCATCTATAGAAAAATCCCTTGAGCAGTTTAGAATCTTATCTTTAATTGTTGTAATTCCATAACTTTGCAGCCGACATCTCACTTAGTTTTGTAAGGAGAGGTTCTTGAGAAGTACGGTGCGTGGAATTTAATGGGGTTTAGCGTCTTTAGTACAACGCACCAGTGCTTGCTTTTCACATTACAAAGAATGTTGTGAAGGACTAGGACTTTAAGGAGTTGGACCACACACACTACAGTCCAGATTGCGCACCCTGTGACGTCTACCACTTGTCAAAACTGAAGAAAAACCTTCAGAGAAGAAGAGTTTTAGACGCGAGTGAAGTGAAAGAAGCGATTTCGAGCATTTTGCGAACAAAACTTCAGAGTATTTTTTCAAAGATCTAGAAATGTGAAAAGGGAGTTGGAGTAATGGAAGTTGTAAAGATAATTTTTTTCTTTTTATCAAAAATTAAAGTTAGTGAGGCCGGAAACTTATGAAACCTAATGACCAGAGTAGTTGTCAGTACTGGAATATCTAAAAATTCAATAAATCAAAAACTATTGTAACACTTTGCTTGGCAAGACATAGGAGTACATTAGTCCAATATCTCGCCCCTCCAGTAGTGCTCCACCACTCGCGATGCTTCGAGGATGTATCTACTCCATTTCGACTAACTTCCGACTCCGGACGCCGGAAATAAGAGAGAAGGGGCAAGACGGCTGCTGAAAAAAAAGGAGAGTTTCACTTTTCGATTGGATTTTCCGCGTGTTTCGCGTTCCCTCGCGCCCCCTGGTGGAAGATGCAGAGTGTCTGGCCTACCCGTCTGCACTTTGTACTAAACGCTCTTCGCCAGCCAACTTGCGCAACTTTCAACTTTCCTTTTTACAGCCACTTCCCAACTCGTTTGAAACTCCTCACTTCGCCGTCACCATCCTCCGCGCTCGGCGACACCAGTTCTCGTACCGGCGATATTCATAATCCACAGGAGAGAGCGCCTCCGATTGACCCTCGACCCATAGGAGAGAATCGAAACATTATTACTATCATTGCTATATTTTATTATAACCTATTTTTTTTGTAAGATGTGGAAATAGTAACAGTCACATAATATACGCGCACGTTTTCTTGAGCCCTGGAATAGTTACACCGACTCCTTCAGTACCATCAGTAGAATGCAGAATAGGTAAATGATAGCAACGAGTGTTGTTGATAAATCTGTTATCCAGAAATGCTCGCTCCCATTTAACAAATCATCATTTTGCATTATAAAACCGCTACAGATTTTATTCAAGAGTCCTGATGACAAAATAATAAAATCCTCTACTCCTCTTGCATCTAGCGAAATAATAGCTCGAGAAAACGTGTAGGAATAATTCCAATGCTATACCTGTATCCAGAAGACAACCAGCGGGAAATCATTAACGGAGCACAGAATAAATTGTAATACGATTGAAGGAAATTTATGTAAGTTTAAGAAAACAAACAACATATATTTAACAATGTAGTTCACCAATTTTCTGTAAATCTGTGAAAAAATATTTTAATTTTCCGACCCGTGACAAAAGCATACATATTTCGAACATTTTCTGTTATTAAGGTACATTCCCCAAGGGCACACATGGTCTTTAGAAATATAGTTTCAAATATAATACAAACAAAGATAAAACAAATATAAATAGTTTGTTTTTAGAAATAGTTCAACAGTTACAATGTACAAATTACGCAAGGTCACGGTTTCGAATGGTTCTATATACATTCGTTAAGCGTTGAAAGATGAATCTATGACTTTGAGGTTAAGAAAGTTTCTAAATAATGAAACAGTAACTATTCCTAAACAAAGATACGAGAAATATTGCACAGGAATCTCCCCACCCTCCACTGTTAAAGGACTGCCCACGAAATCTACATTTCTGACTATTGAAGGACAGACTGATCGATTAAAACGAAGACTTTTCAAGTGGGGAGTTGTTACTGGGCTTTCAAATGTTGGCAGCGGTGTAGCAAGTATCCAATGAAACGTATCCATGAAAATGTAAACGATTTTTAATACGGAGGTACTCTCCTTTACTACGGAGGTTCTTTATCAAAGAGTTTGGTAGTAAACTTGTCGTAGAAAGTACGATTGGAACAGTGTTGAAACTGAAATTTCTTCCAGATTTCTCTTGAAGTTATTTTCGGATTTCCCTATTTCATGTCGGCTTTATTTTTACCCTATCTATAATCTAAGAGTTTTCTTTTCATTTATATGTAAAACAATACTAAGCCTGTTTGCCAGAACTATTTCATCAGTTCTAATTTATGTGGCCAAAAAAATTTTGACTCGGTCTTCGCAATAACTGAAGGGAAGAGATGTTATAGAGTGTTATCATCTTCTGTTATTTCGATTTTTTTTTCAAGCTTTGTGAATAGCTTTGGATATTAGCATCTGTAATTAGCATTTGTTCCCAGAAGGCAGTAATATTGTGGCTCTCCGCAGCGCCCGCTGTCTCTACTCTTTCCTGCCCTCGCAATACCATCTCCCTCCACGACCGTTTCTCAGTTTGACTAATCTCAATGATCCCCCGCACATTCTATCCCCTCACACACTAGCGCCGCCCGCACCGCTTCACCACTATACTTAATGTCTGAATGCATTGCAATTCGCGTGCCTAAAAACTGAGAATTTTATTATAAAGGGAGGAAATGGTAATGAGTAAATATTTTCGTAATCTTACGTACACAGTGAACAAGGGCCTTATAACTCCCATATAACATGGTGGAAACCATTACGGTAGCGCGCTCTGCTGCAGCACCTTTTTACAAGAACTAAAACAAGAACTACAGCCAAAACTTAAAACGTGTGCGGCTGCTGCGTGAGTTCGCGTGTCGCAAGCCGGCCCTTAATGTTACAAAAGATAGCGCCGATTTTCGCGCTTTCTTCAAAGGTTTTTTATATGAGTATATTATGAATAATTGAACATTTAAAAGACACTTTTGTTATTTCTCACAAATTAGCCATTTTTTTATGTGCGGAAGTTGGCGAGCTTAATCTGCAGCTGTAAGCGGCAACACTAACACCCTTGTTCCCTGTTTTGATGAAGAGTAGTAAGGCGGTGAAATTTCTCCTCGTTCTGCAGGTCTGGATTCAGAGGTTCATTAAAAGTGATATAAATCAATATATTTGTATTTAAATCCGTGTGTATCCGTGTCAGCTTTTGAATTTATTTTGTAGTTTTTAAAACACACACGCATATATACATCTGGCCTGAATTCGCTGCACTGTGTACAAAACTTCTCAATTCTTACTATATTGGATTAAAGACCTTTCGCCTGTGACCGTAGTCTTCTTTCAGAACCCGTTGACAAAACAAGGGTTGTACATCTCTGACCACAAGTCTTCGCTTCCAGGGAAACACAGTGCACAATAATATTGCTGTCTGCTGAGTACAGTATCTCCGCAGTTCCTGTTTTTCGTTATTAGGGAAAAAAACCCTCTCCCCTTTTTCAGTAGAACAGAATCGGCAATGCTTAATTGCGTACCCGAATTAAATGTGTTCCAGTCTCGTGTATGCAAACGTCTCTCTAACATTATTTTAATATTGGAGATAAATTTTGTGACTCGCACACGCAACCGATCTTTAAAACTGAAGTCTCTAAAGAAAAAGAATTTCACGAAGACGTGAAAAATTGCACCGTAACTTTAAAAATATGAAGAATTAGTTGAATAAACGCATATAAATATTCGTATCAAATACATCCTGCAACACTCGAGCAGCATTTTAAAGCCTATATAGTTATATAACTTCAAAAGAAAGCATTTTGGGCCTTAAAATCACGAATTTTCACGCCGAAGGCCTCACAAAATGTTCCTTTACTCTGTAATATACAAAATTAAATTTTTTTACACATTCTATAGCATGTTTGCTGGTTTTGTGTATCACCTCTCGGTATCACCCCACCTGTTCAGAGACGTGCAGAATATGCATTTTTACGTTTAAATAAAAAAATGTTATTTTTACTGATGTTATAGCAGCATAATTTACGCATAATTTACCTGGATCGAAAGGATCGTGGTTTCGTAGGAAATATGAAAATAGTTGAAAGATGCTACATGTTCTCTTATAGAAGGAATTATGAGAGGGAATTATGAAAGTGATTTATGGGAGGTAAGTATGAAAAGAAATACCGTGTCAAGTTAACGTCTAGTTAATTAGTACATAAATCTGAATCAATAAAATTAGGTAAAAAATAAAAATATGTATATTCCTCGAGCTTTAACTGGTTCTAATGATCCAGTGCGACAAAAAGCCTTTGGATCAAAGGTCTTCATGCAGTTTGTCGCCGCTCGATCATTAGAACCTTTATAACGCCCTTGGTACATAAATAACTATTACAGTGTCACGAAGAATCCGTTATTAGCATACGTTCCCAGAAGAGAACAAGGTTTTCTGTCCTTTTTCAGTAACATCCTCTTCATGTCAGAGAATATTATAAACGCATTACTAAATTATCTCAACAGGAGTTAGGTCAAAACTGGTCAAACTACTCAGCCACGAAAGAAGAGAGAAAGAGAAGTAAGATGACGAAACTTTTAAAAGAAGGGAACAACGAGATGGAATTTTTAAATATTTTCACATTGTGCAAGGGAGGCCTGCAAAGGTAATAAATTAAGTTTGTAGGAAGATAAAACACGTCATATCCGCTTACAAATTCTCTGCCGAATAATGTCAAAAGCAAGATAATAGCTAGAAGAGCTGCAGGAGGAACAAATAAATACTAAGAAAGCAATTGATTAAAGGAATTTGGAGGATTTAACTATTAAGTCCCTTTTTAAGAAACTGTATTTACGTACATGTACGGTCTTGATGTGATACATATTAGCGTTGTAAATTTCTATTCAAAGGGAGATGCATTACTTCTTGAGTAAAGCTTGATTACTGACCAATCATTAGGCTCAGATATTGAGTCGACATCTCAATTTCTTGTTTTTAATGAGGATTGCTCAACCAAATTATCACTTTATTTTGCATAATTTAAAATAATAGTTTTTCTCAAATCCTGATTTTATTCAAACCCAATAACCTAAAATTAATTCTCTGGAACGGCAGCATAATATAGCATTCTCATTCTCTCTTTAACCTTTATTATTCTCTTCTCATTAAAAAGATGTTTTCTAGAGAACAGTATCTTGTGGAATATTGCGTTTAAAATGTTTTTAATATTTTCCCTGGTTTATTATTTAGAAAATACCCATGCGCCGATTGCCGTTCACATATCAAGAATGCAAATTTCACAGACCCACCTCAACCGACGTGACACGAACCGACCCGACTCGTCCCACTCTATTCGTCATACTCAACCTTAAATACAACCTGACTCACCCCACAGGACACGTCCGGTCATGGTGTGATACGACCCGACACGGTACGATTTGATACGACACATCACAACCCTCTCCGACCGGGCACGGTACGATCAGAGTCAGCCGGATTCGACATGGCATGACAATATCCGACTTGGCATAATTCCTTGCACAGCACGAAAAAAACCTCGCAAATTTCGCCCGTCTGCCAGGCCGCTGCGTCCACGAGCATTTTTAAATCGCACGCTTCTTTGCGTAATTCCGGCAAGTTGGCCCCGCTCGGGCTTCTCGTTACGGAGCCTTCCGCGCGGAAGCGAGCTCCCTAATTATATTTCCCTTTGTTCGCCAGCAGCGTCTCGTAATCATGACAGCGCACGACGCGCCGCGGCCGCTCCTTGGGGACATTCGGGTGCGCTGACGACGGCGCCTGCGGAAGGCAGATGACGCCCCGCGCCCACCACCCCGCGCATACCGCTCCGCGCCCACCGCCCACCGCCCCGCGCCCACCGCCCCGCGCCCACCGCCCCGCGCCCACCGCCCCGCGCCCCCGGCCTCGAACCCACCGGCCCGCGCCCACCGCCCCGCGCCCTTCGCACCGCGCCTACCGACATTCGCCCCGCACTCACGGTCTCGAACCCACCGCCCCGAACCCACCACCCCGAACCCACCGCCCCGAACCCAACGCCCCGAACCCATTTCCACGCTCCTCGCCGCGCCCCCCGCCCATCGTCCTGCGTCCGCCACCGCGCGGCCACCGGCCCGCGCTTCGCCCCGCGCTTCGCCCCGCGCCATCTGCCCACCGCCCTGCGTCCGCCGCCGAGCGTCCGCCGTCTCGCGCCCACCGCTCACCGCTTCGCCCCACGCCCCGCCCCGCTTCACGCCCTGCTCCACGCCCCGACCCACGCCCCGACCCGACCCACCTTCCCACCGCCGAGCGGCCGCCGTCCCGCGCCCACTGCCCACCGCTCACCGCCCCGCCCTGCCACCCCTCGTCCACCGGCCCACGCGCCTCGCCCCAGGCCTCGCCCCGCCCCACGTCCCGTCCCGAACCATCTTCTCTCCGCCCTGCAGCCGCCACCCCCGCCCGCTCCGTGCCAACCGCCCTGCGTGCGCCGCTACCCCGCGCCCACCATCCTGCGCCCCCTGCCCAGCGCCCATGGCCCTGCGTCCGTCGCCGCGCGTCCGCCGCCCCGCGCCCGCCGCCCCGCGGCATTATTCATTATTTTGTTTTCGGGTGCAACAACAGCTGTCGTCTTTAGTGCCGTAAAAGGTATTAACCCAAGTGGCGGCGGTGTTTCTGCCCTGCTGGATGGTGAAATCCGGCAGCGACCTATACGTTGGCTTGCAGGTATCTCCTCCCGCAGGGCACCGCCACAGTCGGGACAAGCTCTAAGCTCCCCATCCGCCCCCAACATGAGTGCGTGTGTGTGGGGTAGGAGAAAGGAGAAGCACTGGATGAGGAGGGTAAGATCGCGCACTGAATTCGACCTAGTTACCAAGTTTGTGACAAAAATCCTCCATCGTCCGGGCAGGAACTCTTTGACAACCAGTCAGAGATCCTGCGTTGGCCATAGCTATCGCTCTCATCCGTCTCAGTTCAACCCATTGATCTCTTTATAGACGTTATGGATAGGCAATTGTATAAGAAAAGACAGCATGGATGTGTCCTGCTGTAGGAGGTAGCCATTGCCATTTAAGCTGGCTGGAATTGAAATTCGAGTGGGACAGCGAATTAGGAATTTCCAGAAATTCTTATATTTTATTGCTTTATTTCAGTTTGTATATTACATTTACAAAGCTCTTACTACATTTCAAAAATTATTAACTGATTTACTTATTTCCACATTACTTTTGTAATCTAATTCTTGGTAGCAACATCTTTTGCTTTAATAACATCCATAGCTTTGGGATGCTATGAATAATTATAAATTACGTAATAGCCGCATCGTGTTGCCATACTCGTTTTTGACTCCGTTTAAGTTCCGGAATATTAATGATCATTACTACTGACCATTCTATGGGATTCTGGTCAAGACTGTTCCCTGACCAGTACCATACTTTGATACTTATCTACTACAGATTTCTCATAATAAATTTTAAAGTTAGACAGGATGCGCCATCCTGTATGACAATTCCACCATTTACTGGATAAAACTCACACATTTGAGTAATTAGGCAAGTATACAGGTCAGGTTTGTATTGTTCCTTCCTCATGGTACCGTCAACAAAATGCAATGGTGTAGTACCAAGAAGAGATATCACACTCCATACCATAAGTACCGGAGTATTTAACAGTTTCCTTAACGCACTGAGACTTAAACTGCTCTCCAGAGGGTCTCCATACTTATTGCATCCAATCTTGCATAATTTCCACTGGCGACTCATCCGAGAACGAATTTAGCAACAAGAAAACGAATGGATTAAAAAGTATAAAAAGTCAGTAATTGAAAATATTTTTTAAAATTTTATAAAGCCTGCAACAGAGGATCTACTCCGGCATCTGCCTGATATTGAAGAAAAAATCAGGGATAATTACAAATTAGAGCAACCAACCTATAAAATTCTCCTCCAGCCAGTAGCTGAATTCGATCCAGCGATCTAACTAGTACATAAAATGCACGTCGGGATACGAACCCTAGAACTGCCTGGTCAGAGTTGCTACAGCTGTTGTTGTTCTGAGCAAACTCTGTCGATCACCCGAGGATCGAGGACCCCGCTCAGGTCCAGGAAAATGAGATGAAACCTCACATACAGCCGAATAAAACAACACTAGAATTCTCATCCAGGCCGTGACATTTTTTACCGCCCTACTAAACTTGTTTCGAAAGCATGCCACGGTAGGTATTCGGACCTAGCCTCCCCCCCCCCCCCCCCGCCGATTCTTTAACATTGTGGGTCTGCAACTACGAGTACATACGCTAACGAAATGTGGAACTTCCTCAATAACAATGATAATAATAAATCATGAACCAAGAGAGCAAAATAAATTTAGCCATTAGCTTCTAATGCAAAGCGACGGCAGAAGGGACTAATTCTGTCAAGTGAATAATACTTTATTAAATTACAAGTGAATAAATTGGACTATTACTAAAAGTCAGGTAATAACAAATATAAGACGAGCACTTTGGCACAAGGGGTCATTTTTGACGAGCAAATAATGGACTTTAGCCAAGAGTGAAATTCGATGTTTATCTTAAACCATTGACTTTGTGACCATAATATTTTCATTTCATCATTAATTGACACTGACATTTATACTTGATGCCAAGGCACCGAGTCTAAAAATGCTGGCAAATTATCGAAAGAAGGAAAGAAACAACTTGTGAATATTCTCGATAAGTATGTGATAATGTCCTTGAAGGAGGATGAATTTTCTTTCAAAGAAATAAGTTACATTTGTTAAAGGTAACAGTTATAATAATAATAATAATAATAATAATAATAATAATAATAATAATAATAATAATAATAATAATAATAATAATAATGTGAAAAAGATAAGTGAAAATAAATCAGATCTTGAAGTGATATATTTCGTCCAGAAGATGTGCATATTTTTGTGCATTTTATTATTGTTCTTTTGCATTTGATTACTTCCACGTGAATAATTTAATATTAATCAGAAAAATACAAATCTTCGTAGTAATAGGTTCGATATTCACTGTCGAAATTCACTAGCCAAGTTCAAGAGTTCACTCATTTTAGCACATACACGGAATTGACGTCATCGTTAAAGAACAAAAAAATAAAACTTAATACCTGCAACATTTTTTGAAGTGTTCTAGGGCCAAAGAAACTTCGTGTTTCTTGCTTGTTTTTATGATAATAAAGAAGTTTTTTAATCAGAAGTGTATTATTTCATTTTATAAAACATTTTCGAATAGTAAAAACAGCTGCTAACTGACTATTACTTCATGAAAACATTCTATTATCCAATGTAGTCAATTTCCACCTTTCGGTACCGTGCTTCAATACGAGGTCGATCCATTTGGAAGTTCATGGCAGCTTTTGTCAGAGTTATCCCGTTTTCCCTCCCGTTCAATCATTGCTTCATCGTCATATCATGACACGAAAATCATCAAACCATCACAAACATTCGTTCATCCCAAGTATTAACACCTGAAATATGGTCGACAAACATATTCAAAAGCAAAGAATAATATTGCATCTTGCAACTTTTTATCAAAAAATAAGGATTGCTGGCCCAAAATGCAAATTGACTTTTGACAATCACCGGGCTTCTGTGATCGAAAAAACAAAATAGCTATTTTCGGTGTGAGAGCTGTGTAAAGTTGGCTAAAAATAATATTTTATTATATTATATAGTATATTGTGAAAACATGAGAATCGCCAGATTTTGAGAGGTGGTAATGATTAAATGATAAACCTCATCATTAAATATGATTGTCTTCTGTCTAACCGAAGTGATGTAAACAAATAAGTACAGCGCATGTGCTAAAATGAAACTGTTACAAATATCCATATAAGTGTACTAATCAAATTGAAGGGCACATTATTATACAAACTATTTACAGATCTGTCGGTTATATTTTACCTACAATGAAAAGTGATGTTGTTGCATCATTTTTCATTCTTAAATGTTTACATTAGTCCAAAAGAATCATTTTGTAAATAGTACTTAAATGCCTTGCCACATGAAACCGTTTCATATTACACTGCCACGAAGGGTGAATGGTGTGCGTATGCAGAAATTAGCGACCAGCGAAATTCAGCAAAGGCTCCAAAAGCCAACTTCAAAAGAGAAGCTGTGCCCAAGGACCATATCGCGCGAACCGTGCTGTACTGAGATCTCTCAACAAACTCGTTACGCAGCGCTAATCAAACGGATTTAAAAATAATGGGCTTGCAGCTGACGAGATTAATCAGAACTCTGCGCCCCCGACTCGGGCCACCGCACAATGGGTCACACAACCTCGTGAGATTTACGAGCGGTCGAAATTCTTTTTTTTTTTCATGTAGTTAATTTGCGCTGATTATTATGTTTCACCAAATTAAAGCAAATCTTTATTCCAATAATGATTTTAAATTAATTTTTCTTTCAAAGGACAGACACTAAGTAACTTATTTAGGGGTTAAAGTATAGAAAGGTTTAAAAATTGAATAATTCCAGCTTGAGACTTGATAACGAAGTCACCAATTCTAGGTTCAACTGCATTTAATCTAAGAACAAATTAGGCAAATATTTCGAAAATTAAATTAAATCACTCAAAATTAGCAACAAAAGTCTTCTCAACAAAACCCTTTTTGCATATCCTTCCCCTCTACTCACAAAAAGTATTTTTTGGATGATTATGAATCTTTCAATTTAAGTGGTATGATTTAAGTAGAAAAATCTGCTAAAATTATGCCTGCAATAATCTGCATTAAGTCGGCATGACAGAGAACTTATCGACAAATCTGTGTATTCAGAAGTAGGTTTAGAAGCAAGTCCCAACATTAACTTCAATTTTATTTTAAAATATTTAAATTATTTAACTAAAACAAAGTCAACATTCTTAATTGAAACCTTTCTTGTACTTAGTCACCTCTCAAAGACAGCCCGATCAACAACTGACACCTCCTAAAACTCCAGTATACCTCCATATTTAACATCTTTAGAGAAGCTCTTACTTATATCAATGTAGTGTAAGGCACCCTTTAATTGCAAATGTTGACCCAATTTTGCACTGTGATGCGCGACAGATGGTAGTACCGTCAGGAGGGGCAGCTGGATCGAAGACGAAGGAGAAAAAAGTGACAGAACGAGAAAAGTCAAATACAAAAATCGCAATGAGAGAATGTTGTAGATAATATGATGCAAATAACCTATAGACAAAAAGAAGTAATGGAGGAGGAGAACACAGAAAAAAGAGGCTGTAGGAAGAAGAGAGAAGCAGCTGCAAAAAATGAAGAAACTAGAAAGAAAAAAGGATGGCAAAAAAGTTGAAGAAAAAGAAAAGGGAGGTCGGAGAGAAGAAGATTACAGGAAAAGGAAGCAGGAGAAAATTAAAAAGACTTAAATGAGAATTATTGCGGGCGAGAAGTCGGAGAAAATGGGCGCAACAAACGAATACTACGATATTAAGAAGAAGATAAGGGTAGAAGAAAAATGGAGAAAGTGGAGAAAGATAATGGAAAAGGACAAGGATCTCCCAGAGATTGATTGATGTATTAGTAATTCCGCACGCGTCAATTGCTAAGGTCATTAATTCCGACAGTGTAATGTGTGTTGTTTTTGTGGAAAGTGCCAGTAATCTCCCGCCTTCCCGACAAGTGTGGTAGTGTAGTGGATGATAGTGTAAGTGTGTGCAATAAGGGGCGAGAATAGAACAAGGAAGAGAAAGGAAAGATCGCGCGCGGTCCGTAGCCCGTTTGCTACGTTACTGCTGCATTTGTCTGGTATTGATGAGAGAAACCACAGTAGATTTCCGTGGTTTCTCATACGGAAGGACTGATAAATTCGCGGATAGACGGAAGTTTTGCTGTCAATCGCTTTTTCAGCATCAAAGGCTCGCAAAACATGGATTCTGACTACATAACGTGTTAAAGAAAGTAATTACTATAAAATATCAAAATAAAATATATCTACTTTCTCGTTACCAGAGTTCACCAATCAGTTTTTACCATCACATTATTACAATACATCCTGTTCTTACAAATTAGAGCGAGGAAGTAAAAACAAAATAAAATATTTTTACAAATTGTATCCTACAAAACCTACAAAAAAATTAAACTTCAAATGTTAATCAATACAAAAAAATCAATTCGCGAGTCAGATCTTGAGAAGCACTGCACAAGAAATGACGAAGGGGAGAAATAGCGGGGGAAAGAAGTTTGGTTTGGGGGAAGGGCGGGTGGCAGCGAGCGCGAGAGAAGGCTGACGACGTCGACAAGCGACAAAAGAGCTGACGGCGCTGGACGCCGAGTCAGCAGACCTCGATACTGGCCGTCGAGCGAACAGTCGGGGACAGCCTCTGCCAGTCAGTCTCTTTCTCGAACGTTAAGCCAATTCGTCACAAACCTACATGATTCTACGAGTTCTGATGGAGCCCGAATCAAGTCGTATTTGAGTGTATTCGTTAAACTAAGCGTAACGGCTTACTTCAAGCAAACCTCGAGATTATTTCATAAAAATAAGTTGTGGATACGATCTATTAAATTATATTATCCTTATATTTATTTACGAAGCTTGATGCAATTAACATTCGTAATCGGGTGGATTTAATTTTAGTATTGTGAAAAAAAACTTGATCTATTTTTTTTCAGTACCAGGGCCCGGCAATAAGAGTTTTTCTGACGAAAATTCGTTTTCTGATCTACAGTTACACTTTCTCTTCTTAGGAAATAAGGGCGAGAAAGAAAAAAAATTGTCGGTACTTTTATGTGAAACCTTGTCCCTTCTTAACATCTCCATAACATATGACAACTGGAAATAGTTAATAATCTTATTCCTTGAAAGGAATAAAAACAAAGAATCTCTGTCACAACTTTTCAGTTAGCGAAGATATTGAAAGAAAACTATATAGCCTCCATGTAAGAGGTGTCTAAGGTTTTGTTTCATACACTGTAACTCGAAAAAAAACAAAAATAATAAAATTGTTTTGGTTTTGAGTGATAAATTCGAATATTTGAATATGTTAATCAGCAATTTCCAATATCTGATGTTACGCGTATATTCTCCTACAGAGAACAACTTTCCTTACGACACAACTGACGTCATGCAATGAGAAATAAAGAGAGAATGGAAGAAATAAGCTTCAATATTCCTTGTGTCTTTTAATAACACCCAATTTTTACAGCTTCAGGAGCCCATTTCCCATACCCTCGACTGCATAATTTTTGCTGCTACAGACCTCCAGTACGTCTTAAAATGAATTCATTTCACTAAAATTTCATTGTCATTCCAATTAGTCATTAGAATTAGCTTTGCAGTTACAATTTATCACATTTGTCAACATCAATGAAACCAACTGAAAAATGTTCAGAACTCAAGTGGCCAATGTATGGTGCACATATCGAAAACCCTACAACTTTAATTTGTTTCTGCACGATGCAGGAATGTCTCAATCTTCTAAGTTCCATCTGTAGCTGCTTATGAGAAAGACAACACACGTATAAGAGTTACATACACTCGTGTATCATTTTAACACTCATTCTCACACACGAAATTCATTGGATAAAATCCTCCCTCCAGCGTTATTTCAACAGTAATTATTAATCTGTATTTTTTTTCGTTAATCGGCCGACTAGGACCACGCAAGCAAGCATCCTGCATTTACCGTGGCTCAGTTTTTTATTTATTATCGCGGTAGCAGGTGCTTGCAACAATTCTTTGGGGGGACCAGCATTTTAGCTGGTCCGATTTTTATCCTCCACGGTTGTTAGCCCTGGGGGTATGGAAGATGAAATGATGATACGATGATAATGGGGGTGAAAGGACAACACATACAGACATACACAAATACATCCATGCCCGAGGCGGGACTCGAACCCGCGATCTTCTGGTCCGAAACCACTCCGGCACTACTGCCTTAGCGATCTCGGCCATCTGATCGGCTATTAATCTGTATTATTTTTAATTTTTGAATGTTTTAAGTCGACCTGGATGGCAGAGGTGGCTGTGAGTGTGTACCGACTCAGCGCTTCTGACCGCAAGGTCGCTGATTTGAGTTCCGCCTTGGGCACGGTTGTTTGTCTCCTGTCGCTCAAGTATGTGTTGTCGCGGAGGGCCTGGCCTTCTGTTGATCCCAGATCAGAGGAGGCCGCAAGTGTGTTAGTGCTTATTGTGCGGTCAAGTATACGTCATATCGGGACGTAAAATGTAAACGGCTCTCGGCTGGAGAAAAGCTTTAAGGCGACGAGAAGATCATGTTTTACTAGTTATCATGAATTTATAATTAAATATAAACATAAAGACATTTAATTGTCTAAAATGAAAGATTGAATCATGTTAATATTACGAGACTAATTTCCCCTCATCACAGATACCTTTCCAGCTTTGTTGACCGGAGAGTCCCTGGCATCGAGTCCCGATTAGCTTCTTCACTGGGTCGAACTCAACTACTATCTGAATGAAAATTGTAAAATCTAGCTGCTCTAATAAGTAGTTGGGCATGGTTTCTACGATTGATTCCAAGCGACACGAAACATTCGCAATCTTTTCTTCCTCCCCATTGAACCCTCCATTCCCCTATATACACCACTTACACCTACAAGCACTAACCACCCACGCACTAGAAATAGTGCAGTGCAAGATCAGTCTGGAGATTAGAACTCGTCCCGGCTGGGGCGGTGCTCGACTGGAGACGTTACCTGAAGGACCAAAACCCCGTGAGCCGACGTGAAGGTCGGCACTGTTACTCCCGTCGCAGCAGAGGAGGGACACTACCATCTCTCAGAATATAATCTACACTACTGTTCTCTTATGCGTGTAATGACCAAATTAGACATCACGAACGAGCTGAAAGTCGGAAGAGCTGACTCAACGTTCTTGTGCTTCAGCCAAGTCCTAACAAATACTCTCGCACACGCGAATGTAATCTTTGAGTCTGAGATAAGCAGGAAAAGGAAGTAAACTAACTCAGAGTCGGCTTTTCAAAAGTAAATAAAGGAAAGTGGCAGTTTTTCTGTCCCGCTGGAACATGCGATACGGCGCCGACCTACCCATTTACTTGCAAAGGTTCTCCCCTCCAGGTATGTCGAACAATGATGAAAAAGTGGACTAATCTTGTTCCTATATCAAGGAAATTACTTGTTGTAACACGTTTTGTAGTCCAAATCCAAGTTTTAAGTGTCCTTATTTCCGAAAAGTTGATTGAGGATACAACGGCTGTCCGTGCGTTAGTACGTCCGCCCGTCCGTGAGTCTTTCCTTCCGGGTGTCTGTCTGTCCGTGTGCCTGTCCAACTGTGTGTTCATCTACTTGGCTGCGGTCAAAGGTAGCTCATAAAAAGTTCAGTTAATTTTGTCCAAATTTGATGTTCCTCAATCAGACGGAAGGAAATCGAGGCGCTCGCGAATTTTAAATGAATACTTAGACTTTTGCGGGTACTTAACATGAAGCCTCAACGATATTTTCAACATTTTCTCAAAAGTTGCTTTACATTTTTTGGTTCACAGGTAAGGTAAAGAATGCTTAAAACAATGACATATCTCATTTTCGTTGAAATCCTTTAATTGTCGAAAATTGCAAAAGTTGAAAATATTTTGACGTCTTCCTGCAACTACATGTTGAAAAGAGATATTTTTCATTAATCAAATATATTTTTGAGGACACATCTTCATACAAGGCAATGCACAATTTTTGAAACTATGAGTAGTTTTTCCATATTTTGTTTTGAAATATTGGCATTTTTTAAATTAATATTTCATAGTTTATACTTTTTTTTATCAAAAACGGCTTCAAAATTTTTCGGAATTTTTTTTTACACTGTGCTCTTGTACGACTGTTAATTTTGCTTAGTTCTTCTCTCGTGCTCAACACAGAAGTAGCTGCGAAAGATACTCGATACTGCGTGGACGAGGGAAAGTGGTTGATCGTGAATACGATGTAGCCCATTTCTAAGCATTATCCCTATCGTGTTTATCATACGCAGCAATATTATTTACCATACTATGTTGAATCACATAGGAAAGATTTAATAATAATGACCTTTGCGCCCTAGACGGATGGAATCAAATCGTTCGGTTCGCCTGTTTCAGCAATTTGGATCTCCCTGCCTTATTGGATTCCTGCTGGAACCGACTTCGCGGGCGCGAGAAAATATTAATAAAAATCCCCCGGCCGCTCCCTTGCCCTCTCGCCCGCCTCCCGCCCTACCGCCGTCCAGCACGCGGCAGTGCGGAAGGTACTAATTGAATCGGGCACCCCGTTCCAAAGGGCACGTGCGAGAATTTGCATCTGCCCACCCGAGTCCTAATTCCGTGATTTGCGTGTTTTTTATCTTCCCGATTTTTCTCTCCATCCATTCACAGCACGATTCAATACTTCTGAATTATGCATGCCGCATAATCAACACCTAAATTAAAATGTAAAATAGAACAACCTCGAAAAATTATTTAAGAATTAAAATGAAATGAAGTAGAAGGAGTTTCCCGCCCACCCTAGCTTCTACAATCGTTGAAATTACGACCTTATGACAAGAGATTTGTAGATAGGGGCCTAAGTACAGGTTTAACGCGCAGGATTTTCCTGGACGTTCATTTCGTGAATCACAAAGCGGTGACTTTGCGGTATTCTCAAAGGAACGCTTTTTCTCAAATCTCTAAAAGATTTTCTTTCTTTGTTGCATTAATATACATCAGCAATTAAAAGTAAAAAACGAGAAAACATGATCAAGATCGCTACGAAAACTGAAATATTCTTCGTGTATTCATTTTTTGCATTATCAAATTAAATTAGCCTTTGAGACTGGGGGGTCAGAATCGGGAGCTAGGCTGGGGAAGCGAATTTTGGGAGCTGACTGGATAATGGGAGTTTTGTGTCGACGTGGGAAGTGAGGTGGACAGTCGGGGAGGGGTGGGGTGATGGGAAGGGGGCGGAGAGTGGCGGGTTGGAGAGACGTTGAGTGAGGAGACGGGGGGACGGAGGCCCGAGAAAAGAAAGGGTGTATGGGTTCGGAGAAGTTCAAAGTTACTTTGAGAGGGGTCGAGCTGGGCAATCGGTTAGGTAGACGTATGGAAAGAGACTAATCATCAAGCGGGGTGGCGAGGAGGAGAGGTGCGGGACAGAGCAAGATGCATTCGTATCGTAGGGCAGCAGGGCCGATTAGAGGTTGGGCGCGAAGCACAGTGGGCAGAGAGACTGAGTAATCAGTGGCGTGGTGAAGTTCTGCAGAATTGTGAGGAGCGGAGCATGATGATACGAGGCGAGGCGAAGCTGGATGGGGAGAGGAAAAGGGAGAGGGCGGGGCGGTTTGCTGGCGGGGACAGGAGGGGGTGTGGAGGAGTCGGGAGCTGTGAGCGCACCGAGAGACTTTGAGTCGCTGCAGGGGAGCCACTACGAGCGACGCTCTCTGAACCACGCCGTCGCCTCCCATGTGACGTCACCTCCCGTGCGTTATTAACATGAGTGTGCGACCGCACGCTGCCGCCAGCCCGCGTGTCGTGCCGGTGCGACTCTCAGTGTTGAGCTGTAGGGCTGCACAGTGCGGCGAATGCACAGTGGTACGCAAACGCATTCTTTTGGGACGAAAATGGTGTGGGCACTGGCGCTCATATGGGCGGTTGGGGCGGCGGGTTGACACCGGGACGGCAAGTAGAAGTGGAACGTCGAGTAGATGTGCGGACAGCGAGCAGATGTACGGATATTCATGAGATGTGCAGATGCCGAATAGATACGTGGTCGGTGATGAAGTATTTAGAACAGTGAGTAGATGTGAGGGCAATGAATATATGTGACTGGTGGCGAGGTCAAAGAATTTAGACAAATGAAAATCGCAGTTGCAGAGAGAGACTGGAGTGGAGAAAAGAATTTAAAGAGTGGAGCGATATGAGGAATCCACCCTCGAGTATGTGAAGGAAGTGGTTGTGAATTAAGTGATAGTGATACAGACTGCGTTAATCGTACTCAACCACAGGCGATGATATGAGCAAGTGGTCATTATCAAATTCAGACAGCAAAAACCCGGAAACTAGTGATTTTAAATGTCATTTTTTGTGTAAATGTTCAGTTTATTTTTCAAGCCCTGTGAAATATGTAAAAATAATGTTAGCATTAGCTATAAAAAAGCTGTAGAATTCTGGATAAATGAGAGTAGTATGAAACGATTTTTAGTATCACGTGACCGTAGAAATTTTCGTGGCGTGACGTTAAAGCCACAACTATATTTGTGGAAGAAGAAAGTGAAAAACATAACGACAAATTCTAGAGAACACAAACATTTTATTAAGGAGAAACATTAGTATCGATTTGAACAAACAAAACAAATCAGAACAAATCATGCAAAAAAAATCAGATTGAGGAATATTTGTGACAGTTGACAATAAAAATTGTATGAAGACTTGACAGTGAAAATGAGAATGATTTCGAAATTCATTTCTGAACCAATAGATTTTTTAATACATAAAATTAAGAGCAGGAGCAAAACAAAAATCAAATCTTGTACTCATATACACGACTAAACAGAAAATAATATAGTTGCAGACGAATTTCTCCAAAATACCAAAGAAAGATTTCACATTACTCTCAACATGGACCAAAGTGAATTTGAGCGCGAAATGCGAGCAAAATGGATTTTGTTGTTCCTCGGTGAAAACACACACACATACACTAACTCAATCAGTGTTTTATCACACTCTTACACTAATGCGCACAATAAGTATGGATGGATCTATAATGTATAAAATTCTTATAGTGCTGCAGAAACCAAATAATTTCTCGGTCCTGTTGTGTCCAAAAGAATATTTAAGGCGAAAATATATTTGATACTGGTACAAAATGAGGAAATTGGAAACAGTTGAAACAGTGCTTTAATAAATGTTGTTCACATTTGGAAGTGAAGATCTTGCCCTGCTTTTAAATTTTTGGACCACGTACAATGATAAAACTTTCTTGAATATATAGATAGCTCCAGATACCTCTCGGAACTAAAGGAAAAATCCAACTACTTGTTAATTTCTTCCGAGAGTGGGACGCTTTTTATGGCCGCTTATCAGAAAAAACGTGTTTCATAAGAGTATTATGTCCAAAGTTTCCTAGAGAGACACAATTCTATAATTTCAATCCTTCATCCATTTCCAGTTTTCATCAAGTTTCCAGAATTAGATACGCATTCTAGGTTTGCTACCAATACTCAACAGAACGGACACTTAAATGTGGTACCCGTCAAATACTGACTTGAAACTACGAGAAACAAATGTGAACAGGAATGTGACAATGAAGTTTTTATTCGTTGTGTGTAGTACCAAAACATATACTGCATGTTGTGATTCAATCAAAATCAATCATTTCTGCGCCTTATTCGTGTCGCACGAATTTGAAACGAGACTACCCCCGCCATTCGCCTGCCCACCAGCTCGCCGGCTGGTCCAGTGGCTCGCCGGCTCTGTGGCCCGCCTGTCCGACGGGCCACCCGGACGCCCACTCGCAGTTAGCAAGGCTGTCCAGCAGCGACGTGAGACTCCATGGCTACTTAAAATCTAGCTTTAATTTTGAAGCTTCCCAGTAAAATCTGGCAGTCATTGTTTTGGATATGAACTTTTGATAATGCTTCGCGTATGTCATAAAACTTTCGAGGGGTGTTTTTCACTGGCTAAGATGGATCAAGGCATCAACTGATATCCCTGCGATACCTCTAACCGGGAGGCTCGAAGCTCTTAGGTTTGAGCCCCTTCGACAGAATTTTCGACGCTAGCTACATAGCTAGGTCGAATTCAACTGCTATCTGATGGGGAAGTCAAGCGGCCGGTTGCTCTGATAGGTAGTTTTCCATGGTTTCTCCGATGAACACCTGACGAATGCCGGATCAGATCCTTAACAAAACGGACACGGAACTCACGCGATCTTTTGTTTCTTTTCCTTCTATAGCCTCACCCCTTACATACACACTTACACTTACATGCCTTACACTCACACATGTTGGAGCACCAGTCGGCTAGGAAGTGCCTCGCTGATAGAAGGTACTTGGTTAGGGAAAACCCAGCTAGCGGACGTTTAAGTCAGCACCGGATTTTAGGCACACACTGGAGGAAGACCACCGCCGCACCTAGCAAAATACAACGCACTACACATACGGAACTGATGGCCTTAGCTGTTGACGCTCCCGGAAACATCAATCATTCAAGGAGTGTTTCGACGTTAAGGCTCCATTTCTTCCCGTAAGGCTACATTGATGAAATGCTATCATCCCCACATTTACATGAATCATTACGATTTCATTCCTCAGATTGGCGATAATTAAAATTAATTTTCTAATGAACTATAGAAAAACGCGTTGAGGGGGTTAACCCCTTAAAACCCGTTTTGGGGCAGTTTGAAAGCAACCACTGAGACGATGACATTCAATTGCTGGACAAAATGAATTTATTTCCTTTGTTTTTAACCAGATTATTCTGAAATATTCTGAAAAAATTTTAGAGAAAACATATTTTGGAGGTTTTAAGGCACCTTCAATGCTGAAACGCTGCTTATTTCTATTGCCGGCTTGTTCTAGTTCAGGCTCAACGTGCATCCTTGGGATATGATTCATAATATTGACGATAGTTTTTCATGATAGCGGTGATATTGTTAAATCTACTAATGTAATGAAACCTAATTTTAAAAATCCTGCTATCAATACTTTTTAATTTTACTGTTTCTGATGATAGACGAGACAGACAATTGTATTGCTTTTAAAATGTATTTTTAATATGAATTATAATTTAACAGAAATTCTTTGTCAACATAAATGTACCCTCCCCCCGGAGATACCAGGATAAGATATTATGTTAAATTCAGAGATTATTGGAAATATTTTTATAACATATAATATGGGTATCTTGCATTATTATTATATCTCTCTCTTCTTGAGGTACTTCAACCGACCTTCATCCCCGTCTGGCTCTAACGCGGCGACTGTGACTGCAGGGCGCGGCGGCCGTGGCGTGGCGTGGTGGGTGCTGCAGAGCAGGGTGCAGGGGGCGAGCACGATTTCATGCGCCGGTGGCCACTCGCCCCCCCCCCCCCCCCCCCCGACCGCCCTCACCCTCGCGCCAACGCCTCCACCTGCGCACCCCGACGCGGCCTCATTAACCAATCAGAAGCGGTGATACACGGCGCCCATCTGGCGGGGAGACACGGCCAGTTTGTCTGCGGTCGCTGTGGGGAGAGGTCAGGCGCCCGGCCCCGCGCCGCCCTCGCGCCGCCCTCGCGCCGCCCCCGCGCGCTGTCCGCTGCGCCGCCCTCGGCGCCTGTCGCACCGCGCGCGCCCGAGTCACACACACGCATTCAGGGCAATTGCCACACATGCACCCACGAATTGTTCCAGGAAATCATTATGGGACGACAATCTATGTCATGTCATGAAAAAAACTTTGGACCCCTTTTTTAAGGGTAAGGGCATACGAAGGAATTTGAGATTTGACATAGCTAAATTTTGTGTGGAAGAGTGCACAATTTATTAATATTACATGTTTGTATTTCTGTACGTGGAAAGATATTATTAATATATATATATATATATATATATATATATATATATGTGTGTGTGTGTGTGTGTGTGTGTGTGTGTGTGTGTGTGTGTCCGCGTGTGTGTCACAAATATATTAAATTACATATTCTAGGGTGCAGATGCAATCCGCAACACGCTGCAATAATCTTCTATTGTACTTCACTGAAACGATGCGTTTTAGGGACTTCAAACCTGATTTTCGAGAGTACACGAGTTATGTTTTCTATACACTAATATACAATCTAAGTTTTAGACGTTTTATTCCAAGATTAGCGTTTAAAAGAAAGGTACTTAACTTCATGTTTGTATTTTTGTACGTGGAAAGATATTATTAATAATAGTTATAATAATGGTAATTCTTTTCGTGCGTGTACAATATTAGTTTTGTAAAAGTTCGTAATGATGTTTATTTTCAGTTAGTATAGAATTACACATAAATAAATGGTACTAGACAGTGTATTTGACTTCTGAAGGACTTCAGTTGAGGTCACGAGAGCAGTTTCTGTCGCGTATCTCAGCCATACAGGAGGGGCGAGATGCCCAGTCATCCCAAGCTCTTCATATTTACGTTTCGCAAGTTTTCAATCTTCATAAGTATTGCAGGGAATTAAGGTAAACAACACACCCTAATGGCGTATTTGCACACGCTCGCAGATGATGTAATAGAATAAAATTTTAAAAAATACATATATGCAATGATTATACATGTATAGTCTTTGGCAAAAGAATATTAATATAGTTAAAAATTAAAAACAATGAATTACGTTCTAATTTGACCACTGGTTGATCACTATTTGTTTAAAATAATCCATGATAATTTCTTCAAATGTACCCTGGAATGTTTAAAACAACGCAGTTATGGAAATATAATTTTCTTAAATGTCGAAAGTCAAGAATAATTTTCCAAAACGTTTTCAGGAATCTTCTACAAAATTTAATATCTCCGTGGTATAAAGTTTCTAAATGGAAAAAAATAAGTTACGTAACAAATGCGGGAATCACCTAGCGCACGTTTTGGGTGAGCTATTTTTTTACGCACGTTTTCGGTGAGCTATTTTTTAATACGCAGTGGACGAAATGTTTCGCTGACTATTAGTTACAAAGAAAAAATAGCCGTTTCGCACACGGAAAATAAACATGAGAAACAGTGTTTTGCGCACGGCATATTAAAATAGGTATTTATGATATAAGTGGTAAAACTGACCTTTTATTAAGCGAGTAGGAAATGAAATAAAATTACGTTTACCAGATTTTTACCTTACTTAGATCGCCTTACTGTCTTCCATATTATTTTAATTCAAGTACACTAATCACTTATTGAAACATTAAGGTCAATATTGTAGCGGTAAGACGAATGTATTTTGTTTTCTTCGATGCATTCACAGATTTATCTGAACACTTGAGCATCGCCTCAATTTTAGCATTAGTGCTAAAATTGGAACTTTTACCACGCTATGCATGCTGTGAAAGAGCTGATTTTACTAGTGGCTACCCAAAAAAATCTATGTCTATAAAAATGATCATTTCATTTGTAATCAATACGCTAAGCGCTTAAAATTTAGTACCAATCATCGACAAAGATAGTGAGATCTCATTTGAAAGTTCGAGGAGCGGATAAATCTTTAAATTGGGCCAAAACCCAATTGGTATCGAAAAAATCGGGTAAAGACCCTATATCAGCGGCTCCGAACCGGTAGGACGCGGCCCCGGAGTGGATCGTGTATAGTATAATAGTGGGCGCTAAAACTCTAGTCGAGTTGAAGTCAGAAGACTTCATTCAGAAAGTGAAAGTACCGGCCAATGAACACTCGTTAACTGAACTAACATACGACTACTTTTTAAATACACTATCACTGGTTTAATGATGGCTAAATATTCAGTCACTATTTTTTTGCAATATATATATATATATATATATATATATATATATATATATATATATATATATATATATATATATCCCAGCAAGAAAAAGACCCTGACGAAAATCCGTCACGGTTGGGTCTGGAACCCTAGAGCCAGTGGCGTGGTCGGTGTCAGGGGACGGTGAGATGCTGAGCATCCCCACGTAAAATATTAATCAAAAAAACTAAATATTTAATTGATTATTCCTCTCGTGAAATTAAAACCAATAGTATTTAACTATACATACAAATGCCCCAATCAGGACGGTGTATTTTAAAAAGTTTATCGCTTTTTCAATCCGCTTTTTTTACCGCTTCTTCCTAATGCCCAATCATAAACTGTGATTCGTTGATCTAAGGAGGTGGTATTGTACATCGATCGCTATGTCGATGACTAATAAACCGCGTATGTACTATAACATAACCTATTTGATTTTAACATAGCCTTCAGTTATTTTCAATATTTGACGCATTTTGGAACTCTGGACATAATGTCTCTCGTGAAAAGGTCCTATTAAATAGCACTCGTGCTTTGGAAATTCTCAGATAATCCCCTCGTTGCTTCGCGAGACGGAAATTTATCGACAATTTCCAAACACTCGTGGTATTTCCTATGATAACTTGCAAGTAAGCGAAACATGTTTTGTATTATTTTTAAAAGTGATTCCTAATGGTTCTATCCGGCGCGTTGTTATCAGCTGGCCTCTGATTGCTTCGACGCTAAAAATCTGTCTAGCGTCTGCCACCCACGAGATTGCGACGGGCAAAGACGCATGCCCAGACGGCAAGATACTCTCCCCTCTCCCCTCTTCACTTCTGTCCCAGAGAATCCCGAGTGTCTTTCGTAGCATACGACTGAGAAAAGAGGCTAATGAGCAACTTGCTCGTTTCTGCACGAGAGCGCAGCACACTTGAGGTTGTCAGAGAAAATTTTTCTTTCTCACTCGTAATTCTCTGCTTGAACATGGACATAAACAAAAAAAATCTTAATACGTAAGAAGTTGGATTCTTACATAAATATATTAAAAATTAGTTTGCTCTTTAATGTATACATTCACAAGAGATCTCATTGACAATCGCATGAGAATTAAAACTGAGCCATTGCATAATTTACTTCCAAGAATTCTCCTGACATAAATCTGTTGAAGTATTGCAACATTTGTTTCTAGACAACATTAAGGCTAAATGTCCCGATACTAGTACAATTTGTAGCTACCACGTGGCAGCATGAAAATAAGTAAAATTTACTTTACTGATAACGTCTGAACCAATGGTCCGATTTTCGATCTGTAAACGGCATTTGACGCCTTTTTAAAATAGAATTTACGCTATGAAGCCCTTTTTCCAAAAATACTGGAAAGAAAGAGCGGAGTATACACACGAGCTCATTTATCCTACAACACGATTTTTGATCTCAAAACGGCGTATTTCTGCTTTAAAGAGTTCATCTGGTGAATCTATTTTCCCCAAGTAAAATAGCCGAATCTAATTTTAAAAATGTTTACGTACTTTCGGACAAATTTTAAAAAAGTGCATGATCTTGGCTGTCCGGGTGACGTCGCGTCGAAGACTGTGTTGGCGACGTTTCGACCATGTTGTCGTGGTCTTCCTCAGGGCTGGTATGCCCAGACATCCTGCTGATCGCCTGGATCCTGCTGAACACCTCTCCTAACTCCGTAAGCGGAAGGCAATACCACAGACCCACGTATGTCATCGGAAGCGACCGCAGATCCTGCACAGATTGGCGTCTCCCATGGCAACGCTTCAGGGAGAGATGCGAAACGATGAGGGGGAGACTTGAATTTTCATGACGCGAGCTACTATTACTGGTAACATTGGGGAAAGTTTTATCTCGTAAACTAAAAGTATATATAAATATATGTAAGTATATTATAATTTTGAATTTCTTGGTACTTTTTATGCATGTAGCCGCAGTTATCTACAGTGTAATTTTTGTTTATTATTATTATTATTATTATTATTATTATTATTATTATTATTATTATCACTGTTATTATTATTATTATTATTATTATTATTATTATTATTATTATTATTTCTACTCACATTTATTCAAAAGCCCCGAAATCAAGGGTAGACCTGTGAGATCGGAGTCGCTAGGACAGACATGCAATAACTTCACACAATCTCTGTTGTGCAGATTAACAGGCAGATACAAGAGAGAGAACACAAAGCTTTTGTGACTGACCTACGAAATTCATAAAGTTTGTACATCTTATGTTTACAGATCGAAAATCGGACCTTTGGTTCAGACATTATCAGTAAAGTAAATTCCCCTGTGATAGTGCTGCGATCTATTGAATTTTCCTACAAGTATTTTTTCGGTGCATTTAGCCTTAAAGATCACAATGTCTTCAGTTCGCATCATTGAGCATTCCCAAAAACGCGAGTCACGTTACGCCACTGCTTAAGACTAATGATGCGACATCAATAACAAAACAGCGATGTTAACAAACATCGGTATTAAAAATACATCGTCTAAAACCATCGCTGTTTTTCAACATCGACGTTTTTAAACTGTATTAGAAACCTCTAACATTAAATTCTTGTGCATTAACATTTAATTTGTCAGTGTCGTGTTTATCAATTCGCTAAATAAGGTACGAGAAGCAAGAGCAGCCCCTACGTCCGCAGAGTATATGTTAACCATATCTCAATGTGCGAAATGATTATGAAGAAAGAGGAAATACAAATGCATTGAGGTCATCTCGAGCGAGAGGGTTTGGTCGATGAAGATAGTGCAAACAGCGTTCCTTTGGTTCCAACACATGAATAACAGTGTAGTGTTACTATCAGTTATTATTTCCTATTTTAACTTTTACAGTATTGTGATAATGGGAATTTTTTATTCAGAAATAAAACATCGGAAACAAAAAAAAACACATTGATAAAGAAATCGATGTTAAGAAACATCAGTGTTAATATATCGATGTTTCTACAAAATATCGATGATTAGAAAACATGGACATTGATATCGTATAACTACCAAGGACCTGCCGGTAAACGATGCTATATAGACAAGAAAGGTTGCCCATGAGCCCACGCAGCCGGTACTGTACATCGGTTGGCGAACGCTGCTTTAGAACACACACAATTTCTTTCTTGGAAGTATAAGAGCGCCAGTTTTTTGGGCACTTGGCTTCAGCATCCTTTCCTACTTCCTGGTGTGACGTAGGTCCAGTGACGATGTAAGGAAGTTGAGTCCCAAATCGCTAGATAGGTGCACGTCTTACAATGAAGTGGCAATGCATGAAGATTGAGAGAAGAAAACTTGTAGTAAGGAAGTCGCGTTGACTGGCGTGATGCAGGATATTTCGGCCATCAGGAAAGAAGGGGTGAAGAATTTGAATTGAATATTTTAATTCTTTATTCTATACTATACGAGAACTATCGTTACGTCTGCAATATAGATTTTTCAAAAATAGATTATTTCCATATTGACTGGTATTGAATATTACATTACGGACTAACTCATATTAGGGTATTTAAAAATAATTATGTAAGTAATGATTTACACGAATTTTCTACATATACAATCTTGATTTTGAATCTCAAAGTTGAGACTTCTGTTGATGGTAAAAATCGTCGAAAGAGAATGTTAGTTCTCGCCGAAGTTGAAAGAAAGTGTCAATAGTTTTCATGCGAATATATTCGTATATTCCTATGAAGACTGGAAAAATACTAAAATAATGAAAGACCTTAAATTCTGACTAAAGATTGCGAATATTTTATTACGTTAATTCGCTATTTCGCATCCCTGATCATATGACTAGATTCTCACATTCAGGAAGTCGCAGTTTATGACTCACTTGACGTCATACGACTGATCTGACATCATGCGACAAGGAAGAAGGTTCAGTTTCATGTTCCCGTAAAGGCCAATTATTTTCGTCCCAGCTCGAAGAATATACATTTTAATTTCATTTAAAGAATTTTGTGTGGGGGGGAGAGGTACTTCACCGTGGTCGAACAAACACACTACCTGAAATGCATTCAAGGCGCTCACAGGCATGGACGCATTAAAGAGCGGCGCGCGACGCAGCTGAAGGCAACCGATATTTCACGGCTGGCGGTCGCTAGCGGCAGCGACGGGGCTCGAGGCGACGACCGTTAGCCGCACCTGCTGGCCACCGCCCCCCCCCCCCCACCCGCCCGTCAAGGCCAGCTGCGGCGCTGTCTGGGCAAGAACACAGCGCCCACCCGCCCGCCCGCCCGCCCGCCTTTCCGCCGGCACGGGGTTTCCCCTCTACGTTGTCATCTTCTTCCAACGAAACTAATCTCGAACGGAGCATAGGTGGATTGACGTCACCGCTGTAGCTCTGACGTGGGGATACTAGGGTGCGAGTCCCGACGGTGGCAAGATTTTCGATAGTTAGCTACGTCGAATTCAACCGCTGTCTGGATGGGAGTTCTAGCGACCGGTTGCTCTGATCGGTAGTTTTCCGTGGTTTCTTCGATCAACAGCAGACGAACGACGGAGCATTCCCCAAACAAACGGGTCATGGACCGCATGTTATATTTTCTTGTCCTTCCTTGTCCTATCCTCATCCTTACTTACACCCACACTCACATGCACTACACTACTTCACAGGTCGAGTAATCAGTCGGGAGCTTAGAGCTTGTCCTGTGTTGAGGCTACGAAATATTGCTTAGAAGAATTGGGAGAGCATTAGCAGAAACTGCAGCGAGAAGTTTTGTGCATTGCCTTCTGTGTTCTCATCAGACGCGAGATTTTTGGGAAAAAAGTGACACATAATTGACAAAGATTATTACTTTGCCGAAACTATCAGTCGGTATTGAAGAGGTTGTCATGGTTACCTCTATCTGGACGAAAATAAACGTACTCCTTACGAATTTCACATCATTCATGTTTTCTGCTTTTTCGCTCCGCGGCTAAGAGCGCTGATTCAAAGAAACTACAAGATAATTGATTGTTGCCAATGTACCACAAACTTTCAATGCCCCCATATGCGTATTGCTTAGCTCTTAGGCACCCTCAGTACCAAAATGATCGCGGCTTCTCTGATTTTCAAACAATGTGAGCTCGTCGCGTCTGATGTAGAAAAAAAGTGGATTCCAGGAAATCTGACAATGGGCAACTCTTTCGTCGCGGCCGCCCACGAGGTGGTCCAACGTATTAGTGATTTTCCGAAGCAGTTAAAATCGATTACAAAGAGCTTTGTACAAACATGAGTTTTTTGTAAATTGGGAAAGAATCTCCGAGACGGGAAGTTAGAAATGTATCATCTTTTCTTCTAAAATGCCTTCAAGGAGCAGCGAAACTGAGCTGTTCGAAGAATGGCTCCAAATTTGAATTAATTTGGCGGCCCATGCACCAACATTCCGCAAGCCGACGGGTAAGTCGGCGCAGGATCTCTCAGGAGAAGATCACTGCTACCTCCCTTTATAAAACATGCTCCACACTTATGAGACTACCTAAGCAGTTGACACGCCCGGAACCATTAATCAATCAATTCTTCCCACTCCCTTCATTGCTCTATTTCCGGTTGGCTTTCATTATGATGTTGTAGGTTCACTTCTGTCCATACCGCCCACGAACGCCTGATCACGTAGCACGCGACACACATTTTAAACGGAAACGGCAGTTAGAATGTAAAGCACATCAAACAAGGTAAGAGAAGAGCATGCATATGTTTTTGGTACCTAAAGTAATTATATTTTCAGTCTTGTGACACTTCAATTTTATGGCTATTTCCGGAAGCTGAAGATGAGAAGAAGTGCCTCGGAAAGTGCTTGTCATGATTTCCTGTAGCATGACAATGTTAACAACTTCACCTTTTGTGTTTTTTACAATAATTTTTACTTTTTAATTGGACTTTTTACAAATAAACTCAGTTGAAATTAGAAGAAATTTGTATGTAAAATTTATTTGTGTTTGAAATTTGTACAAAAATGTATTGCAACTGAAAACTTGTAAGTGCGTAACTGTCGGTAAGTTAACGAAATCGTGAAGAAGTGACAGTAACAAACAAACTCTTTAGTTATACATCAATTCAATTCAATTATGCCTTATTTTCCGGGGCGAGACTCAGGTCATCAGGCCTGCTCTTCCGGTTAACCACGAAAGTTTCACTTCGCTCCTTTCACCGATTAGCAGAGAAAGGAAATTTAACTTCGGCGATTTTTCATTTTGCTAGGAGCATTCTTTTAGGCTTTAAGATCTTTTACAATCTGTAAATCTACAACATAGAACAGCCGGCGTTTCTTCACATCCGAAAGAATGCGTACGTAGGATTTTTCGCTCATAAATATCCACAACTTTGGTCGATTTTGAACCTGAGTATTTGGGTATAACAGTCCTATATGTTACCTGTTACACCATCAAAACTACTAGTATATATACATCACTTGTAAAGTATATTTCAACTACCATTTCTTTTTAGTTTTATCCGTAACTGCAACAAGTACAGACCTCAAGCGAGACTCAATCTAGAAGGAACGGGATTACGACCACAAAGCATGGTGGATAAAATTGGCACAGATTGCATCAAATGACGAGAATGAAGTTCAACTAGGTTAACAAGAGCAATGACCAGACGCCTACCTTCTTGAGGACGACCTTGTTTGTAGAATGTTATGTACTGCTGACCAACATTGAGGATACGTAGTATAATGTATAGTTGATTACCCGTTACGAGGAAATAAGAATTAGGCTTTGAAATCTGAAAAGGTGTAGATGCAAAATACAAAATTATAGAAGTATGATTTATTGAAATTCATAAGTATAATTTTTATTTTAATTACTATGTAAAGCGACCATAAAAATCTTACATTCTCTATACTACTCACTGCTCTTCGTACGCTAAGGACGGGATGTTTTTTTCTGACAATTTATAAGAATCATTGCTACAAAACCCCACAAACATATTACTGCTGGACAGGAAATTACACGCCATTCCTGAATTCAACCCATTTGACGGAGAGAATTGAAGTTCGCAGATGACTTCAAATAGATTACTACAACACGCATATAATCGCGATCACCTCAAAACCATGTGTTCTATACCGGTTAAACCAAGATTTTATGTCCGAAAGTGGCACTTAAGGGGAGAAATGAGGTGAATGTGAACAGGAATTTTTAGATGATTGATTATCAGTGATTCCGGGCGCAATAACTGCTAACGTTACTCGTCTCGTAAGTGTAGTACATATTTTTTCCTCGGGAAGTGGCAGTGATCTTTCCCCGCTGGTTGGCAAGATCCGGCTCCGACCTACGGTCGGCTAGCGGGGTTTTCCCCGACCAGATATCGTCCACCAGCGGAGCACCGCCCCAAGCGGGACAGACCCTTAGCTCCAGACGGGTCTCCCGGTGTAGGTTGTAGTGTAGCGCATGTAAGTGTAAGTGTGTGTACGTAAGGAGGGAAGGATAGGACAAGGAAGAGAAAGGTAAGATCGCGCACGGTTCGTGGACCGTTTGTTGGGGCACTGCCCCGGTATTTGCCAGGTGTTGAGCGGAGAAACGACGGAAAACTACTGATCATAGCAGCGGGCCCACAGAATTCTCCTCAGAAAGCGACTGAATTCGACCTCGCTGGCTAGCTAGTGTCGAAACTCCAGTCACCACCGGGTCTCGAACCTAGAACTTCCCGATCAGAGGCACTGCAGTGGCATCAGTTAATATCCCGAGCCACCTCTCCCCGTATGAGGAAATAGTGAGAGGCTTCTAGAAAGAGGAAGGAGAAAGGTGAGGGGCAGCTGTAGCCCGGTTTATGTTGCTCAAGCAGTGTTCTAAAAAATAACATCTTTTTGAATTTGTTATTACATTTTTGAATGTATTGTTCTTTTGAATGTTCCCACACGATGGATTGGGAGGTCAAATAGTGTAGAAACCCCAAAATCTACATAAAATTAAATTGAAGGGAAAATACAGAAATAACCTCCCACGATAAAATTGGAAGCACTCTTCGACTTTCAGTGCAATTCACTCAATATTTAGCGATATTAGAACGGTTACCCTCGCACAGTAACATGCCTATAATGCCGTACAGTTCAGGAGTTGGTCGTTCAATGTTGAGTTTTACTATGAAGTAATATTCATATTTAAAACAATTATTTACGCACTAGAGATTTTGCGAACGTTCCAGCTTTTCCAGCTAGTTCATAATTATTATTTATAAAATAATACAGTAGATTATAACATGATCACAACCTACAAAGGTAAGTTATCTTCATGAACTATGAACAACAAATCAACGCCTCAATAGATTTAATAGAATGCGAGCTTTCTTGTGAATCATACATCAACAATATCTTCCATAACTGTTCCAATTCAGTCTGTCGTAATATGACCAATTTCACATTATCTCAAAGAGTTGGAGAGAACTATCAATACGCGAATTTAATACCAGAGCTCCACGAAAAGGCTGTTATGAAAAAAGTGCAAACAAAAGAGGGAAATGAACGTTTTATCAACGGTATTGATAACGCATCCTTCCTCAACATGAGTTTCCGCAATAAAACCTGTCCCCTACCGCAAGGAGTTGGAACATTTGTTTTCACTGAAAATTTTGCGTTGTAATTAGAGCTGAAAGGAGAGATGAAAATGATTTTGTGAATAAAGAAAATCAGACTTGTATTGTTATTAAAATACCGACAGTGAGCACATGGCGTACGAATGAAATGTTGACGAACCAGACGACGATAGGACACATATTATGGTATTTTGAAATGCGTACGAGAAAGTCACTTTTGTACGAATTGTATGCACTAATCTGGGTGCAAACTCGTGGTAAAGTACAGGTGTATACTCATGGAATCATGCTCAATATACGAGGCGGCAGCTGCATTGGTTCATGTCATCCTAGTGTTTTGTTTACTTTTCATTACCTACCTAATTATTACTTTCTCGCTTACGAGTAGAGAGAAAGTTATTAATGTTACGTCAGAAAACAGCAAATTTTCGGTAGAAAACTCTTATTGTCGGGTCCTGGTAAGGAACAGGGGGATAAATGCAGTTGCTAAATTTAGAAAAAATCCTCTAACACATGGTGTATCCAGAATCCATGGTTTGTGGAAAATCGAATGACGATAAAACGTCCCTCCGTCTCCCTGTCCCTCCGTCCCTGTCCCTCCGTCCCTGTCCCTCCGTCCCTGTCCCTCCGTCCCTGTCCCTCCGTCCCTGTCCCTCCGTCTCTGTCCCTCCGTCCCTGTCCCTCCGTCCCTGTCCCTCCGTCCCTGTCCCTCCGTCCCTGTCCCTCCGTCCCTGTCCCTCCGTCCCTGTCCCTCCGTCCCTGTCCCTCCGTCCCTGTCCCTCCGTCCCTGTCCCTCCGTCCCTGTCCCTCCGTCCCTCTGTCTCCCCGTCCCTCTGTCCCTCCACCCCTCTGTCCCTCTGTCCCTCCGCCCCTCTGTCCCTCCGCCCCTCTGTCTCTCCGTCCATCTGTCCCTCCGTCCATCTGTCCCTCCGTCCCTCTGTCCATCTGTCCCTCTGTCCATCTATCCCTCTGTCCATCTGTTCATCTGTCCATCTGCCCCTCTGTCCATTTGGCCCCCTTCCATCTGTCCCTCTGTCCATCTGTCCCTCTGTCCATCTGTCCCTCTGTCCATCTGTCCCTCTGTCCATCTGTCCCTCTGTCCATCTGTCCCTCTGTCCATCTGTCCCTCTGTCCATCTGTCCCTCTGTCCATCTGTCCCTCTGTCCATCTGTCCCTCTGTCCATCTGTCCCTCTGTCCATCTGTCCCTTTGTCCATCTGTCCATCTGTCCCTCTGTCCCTCTGTCCATCTGTCCATCTGTCCCTCTGTCCATCTGTCCATCTGTCCATCTGTCCCTCTGTCCATCTGTCCGTCTGTCTTTCTGTCCATCTGTCCGTCTGTCCATCTGTCGGTGTGAAGGATGTTTAAGAGAATGGTATAGGTCGCATTTCGTTGAAAAGAGATTTTTCGAAAATTACACTCAAAATTGTTTAGGTGTCTTCCAATAACTTCAACTATGAAGGTAGAGATTTCTTCTCTTAATGAAATACGTGACGTAAAGATAGATTTTGAAATAAGGGTACGGGCGAGGAATTGCGTGGTATTTGAGCATCAGTAGTTTTACATTGTCTTGGATTCTTTGCCGTATACGTACCCCAAGTAACACTTTCCAATCAATAAACAATGAAGTTAAGTACTAGTTTCATGCGCGAATGCTGAAAAATATTATTCATTGATGTTGCTTATTTTTACGACAGCTATGTCTCTTTTAGTCCAGCATGCTTCCAGGGTGTAACATATTTTGTAATGACGATTCTTTTTTCTAACAACATGAGGGATGAGCAGAGCAGCGATTATTTTGCCATGTAGATGCACAGCTATGTACACGTGTGACACACATATTAATTCTCCATTGAATATATATTTGCATTTATATTTTTTCGCAATACTGTACTGATATATCAACATGGCAGAATCAAACAGAAATGATTACCCAACTACGAAAACGAATTCGAAATGTTTCCTTCCAAGTTATTTAGTTGATCTCAAAAGTCTGTCTCAGTCGTGACTCTGACCAAAGACAATAGACCTGACCCATCCGGGTCGTACCTTTACGATACAACCCAAACATTTTGCAATTTAAATGTATTTAAACAGTTTGAGAATGCATATGCTTCATTTTTTAATTACTCCCTTGAGTCATTATCTAATAAAATAATTTATAGGCATAACTACAAATCAGATACAAGAGAATAATCTGCGCGTTTACTGTGTAGTGGCTGATTTATCCTTCGGCTTGCAATCCTGCACCGACCTACCCGTCGATTTTCCCCGACCAGGCCTCTCCCATCAGCGGGACACCACCCCAGCTGGGACAAGTTCTAATCTCCCGACCGGTCTCCCTACAAGTAGTGCATGTAAGTGTACGTGAGGGTAATTAAGGGGTGAGGATAGGGCACGGAATAAGAAGGAAAGATAGCGTGCAGTCCGCGGCCCGTTCGTTAGGCTACTGCTCCGGCATTCGCTTGATGTTCATCAGAGAAACCACAGAAAACTTCCGATCAGATCAGCCAGCCGCCATAATTCACCTCCAGACAGCGGCTGAATTCGACCTAGCTAAGTAGCCAGGGAGGAAAATCCTGCCACCGCCGGGACTTGAACCTGGGTTCTCCCGGTCAGAAACACTGCAGTGACATGAGTTGATGCCCCGAGCCATCTTTGCCGGCCGTACGATGGCACTGAACGAAGCGTCCGTGGCGGTCCCTCTCTGCAACCCCCCTCCTCCGCCGCTGCCTAATTAAACCATAAAGGCTCGCAGGCGGTGCACCTCCTCCTCCGGTGCCGTGTTGTTATCATTAAACACAATGCGGCCGCTGATTTATCCCGGCGGCGCGTTGCGGGCAGCGTGGGGCCCAGGGCGCAACATTATCGACGCCGTTATTAATACGGTGCGCGCGAGCTTTAGGCGCCATATATTCTTAGCGCTGCCAATGCAATCGAGTGGGACATCTGGACCGCACGGATTTATAGGGCGCCTCGTGGTGCCGCTCAGGGCGAGCGGGGGCGGGAGAGGGTGTTGGGAACGCCGCAGAGGGCGACGCTGTCCGGGTAGAGGTGGCGGAGAAAGCGAGGGCGGCTGCATGGGAAAGAGGTGGAAGAGGCGGGTAGGAGGAGGGTTCGATGGAACGGACGGGGGTGAAGTGGGGCAGGCGGTGGCGGGGATGAAGTAGGCGGGCGCCGGTGTGGAGTAGGTGGGTGCTGATGTGAAGAATGCGATGCGGGGACCGAACAGACGGTAGAGTGGGATGGTGTGGGAGCAGAGTAGACGGTGGCAGGGGTTAAGTAGGCGGGGTGGCAGTAGGGTAGGCGGTGGCGAGGGTGAAGTAGGTGTGTGCTGGTCTGAAGGTGGTGTGGCAATGGAGTAGGCGATGCGGGACCGAACAGGCGGAGGAGGGGGTGGTGTAGGCAGGTACGAAAGTGGGGCAGGCGGTGGTGGTAGATAGGTAGGTGGGTGTCCGAGTAGAGCCGGCGGTGACGGGGATAAAGGAGGCAGATGCTGGTGTGGTGTGGAGTAGGCGGGTAAATAGGTGCTGGAATGGAGTAGGCGATGCGGTGCCGAACAGGCGGTGAAGGGAGTGGGGAAGGCAAGGCAGTGGTCGAGAACGTGGGGGTGGGGACCCAGCAGGCGGGTGGAGAAGGCGTGTGCGAGGGGGCTGGAGACGGGGAGGGGGGGGGGTGAAACCGCAGAAGTGCGCCGGCTCTAACTGCAATGCAGACACGCTGCAACTGCGTGGAACCATCCTGCACCCCATAGGCAGTTAGGGCGGGCGAGGGGCGTGCATGACCATCCCACAGAGAACAAACACTTTTTGAGAAACAAAAATATTTGGTAATTGCGAGCCCTGTGTTTGATGCCCTAATAACACATTACACAAGAATTATTATGCTTCTTTCTTTCTGAATGCATATTATGGATATAACGAAAAATCGCTGATAGAAATATTCTTCTGACTTTCTCGCTTTACTATGTAAATAGTAAAGAGAAAGGTTTGTAAGCGTGCAGCGGAAACTGGTAATTTTTGCCAGAAAAACTCACAGTCAGCCCGTAGAAAAGAATCTTGTTCCTGTATATAGTAAGTTTCTTTCTCTAACTCTTTATGTAGTCAGAATCGACGTTTTGTGGGTACTTCATTCTGAAGAATTGATTCACCGCAAAATGTCTGCCCGCCTGTCTGACTATCCATCCGTTCGTCCAGCGATGATAAAGGCTACCGTCAAACCATTCGGAGGATTTTTTCCAAAATGGTAGTTCTCAATTGATTTGGAGGAACTCGAGAACCTGGCAGTTTAAAACTGATATTTTAAATTTTACTGGCACTTGATATTAGGCCTCAACGTTTTCAAATTTTCTCAAAATGACTTCACATATTTTTTATTCATTGCATAACGTAAAGAACTCTTAAAAATGGAGTATTTTTTACGAAATTCCTGACTTAAAAAATTGTAAATTATCACAATTTTTAGGCGTCTAACTGCAACTACAATTTAAAGATTAAGATTTTTCCTTATTAAACACTTATTCAGACAGATCTTGAAATAAGGTCATGTACAAGTTTTTGAAAATGCAAATAGATTTTGTGTAATTGTGCATGAAATGTCAATTTTTAAACAAATATTTTCTCCCAAAAATGACTCCAAAATTTTTCTTTATTTTTTTCCAATGATAGAGCAAGAGAAACTTCAAAAAATGGCGCAGGTCTTATTTTCGTTGAACTTTTCGAATTTTTTAAAATTTCGAAAATTAGAAATAATGAGAAAGTATGTTCTGTTATAGCACGACTAGTTGAATACTGTGAAATAGATATTTTCTTGCTTGAGTGGCCATTATTATTGCATTGCGGTGAATAATGATTTTTATCTACAACAACTATTGTTTGACTACCTCACTCAAATATATTGTGTCTAAGACAAGTTGGAAAAGGCTTAAAAACATGTTGAGAATAGCAACGTGAACATTTTAAATCCTTAAGGTTTCCCGCAGTTGATTACTTTATGTGGTATTTGCAAATTTTTATAAGACACGTTCAAAAATATTTACGTTGGTGTTACCTCGAAAAAATGTCCCTTCTCGTATTTACTTCAAAATCTCTAAGAAAATCTTTGAAATAAATTTTGAACTTTGGTTACTTAAAAGAGTTAGGATAATACATCAATATTTTGTAAGCAACTGACTGTACTGGGAAAGCGCCACAGATTGAGAAAGAAATGTACTCACACATTCTTAGCAAATCATTACATTCGGCTGTTGCTCCATAACGTTAGTTTCACTAAGCAAGTCGACACATAATTAAACATAATTAAAACTGAACTAAATTTCATTGCAGATGGAAAGTAAAAATATAATTAAATGATGTAGGAATAAATTAAAAAGGATCATTGAAAATAATGAGAATCAACAAGGAATTAACTTTTTTTTCTGTACCATTATATATCTGTCTCCTGTTATGTGATGTAACACAAACAGTTTAACAATTCCTAGTTTCTGATATTATACTAAACTTCACAATGCATTAGATTGCGAGTATTTTAATTTGTAAAACCATTATGTCAACTTCACAATGAAAAACGAATACATTTTCAAGAAATCCTTTCGCAGTGTGATTGGTGAAAACGAAACGCCTTACAACTTAGAAAAACACACAAATACTAATTACACGACTACATTATGCTTATACATATTGCTATAGAAAAGAAATTAAGCTCTTTGCTAAAATGAAATCATAGTATTCCTTTTAACAACACCACAATCTGTCATTATGTGTCCTATCCAGTCACAATCATTCCTTCTGTATCCTGCCCAGTCAACAAAACTTCCCTGCACATTTTCATGTGAAAACATATGTTCCAGTATGTTAGAAATGTAACGTAAAACCACACGAGTGCGTTTCATGACTCAGTTTCATTGAAACTGAAAAAGTACTTGACATGAGTGTTGCGAAGGCGCCACATCGACGAGCGACGTTTTTAAAGGATTTTAGAAATACAAACGGAGAACAGTCTATTAAAACGGTAATGGAGTATTTTACCATAAAATAATACCGGGAGAGGTGGCCCCTAGCTGAACTAATGTCACAGCAGTGCCCCTAACCGGGAGGCTACCACTCCCGACGGTGTCAGCATTTTCGACATTGAACAGATAGCTAGATCGAATTCTGTCGCAGTATGGAGGAGAATTCTTGCGGCCGGATGCTCTGATCGGTAGTTTTCGGTGATTTTTCCTAACAATATTAGTCGAATCCTAAACTTTACCAGTACCCTTTAAAACGGGCCAAGGACCGCGCGCGATCTTTCCTTCCCATTTCTTGTTCTGTCCTATTTCATACTTACACACACTTACACTCGCATGCACTTCACTACCACACAAGCGGGGAAATACGTCGGGTGTTTACAATTTGACCCGACTGGGACGGAGCTCCACTGGTGGGATACCTGGTTGGGGAAAACCCCGCTAGCCGTCGGTAGTTCGCCGCCGGATCTTACCATCCAGCAGGAGAAGGTCACTGTCAGCTCCTGAGCAAAAATCATGCACAACACTTACGGGAATTAACCGTTAACGCGCCCGAAACGGCCAACGACCGAAAACCTTTTTGCGTGTGTTCACGTAATTCTTATCGTTTTGAGTGTGCTCATTCAAAAAATAACATTAAAAATCACTCACCGTTTTTCTCGCATTTTAACATTTTCTCTGTATGGCGAGGCAAATGCATCTCGGAGTCTCGAGAAACGTACGAGAAGCAGGAAGTTACAATAAGAAAGTATTAGGACGACGAAGATGGTTGTATACGTTTTGGTAAAATATATCTACCGCTATACTTCCGCTACCGCACATTAATAGACGTGGCGGTTTCACAGCCAGAGCTGCATTGGATAAGCAGTACCGTGTTTGTTTTATTTCAGTACGTGTTGGCATTGTTGCTATCAAGGTAAGACACTATTTTAGCGATTAGTGTTAAGACGTGGCTATTCATGGCCCGAAGAACAGTCCTGACAGTTTTTATTATATTTGTGGCGAATTTGTGATTAAAAAAACCGATGGAACATTTCTGATTTTGTTACAAATTTGTATTTTTTGTACTTCGGTATTAAACTTGGTGATCAGGACAAATCTCTGAAGCCTCATAACATATGTTATATTGATGACCTTAGAAAATTATCAAAAAAGGGGAAAGCACCCTTTAGATTTGCCATTTCAATTGTGTGGAGGGTGCGAAGGAAACATTCAGTTGATTGCTACTACTGCTGCATTGGTGTTACTAGTTACAACTCATAAAACAAGCAAAGCGTGATTCAGTACTCTAACTTACCACCTGCAATTCGGCATATAGGCTACAGTCCGGACCTTTGTGCAAAGTTTCCGCAATTGTCTGAAGCAAAATTAAAAGACGTTATCTTCGTTGAGCCTGATATTAGAAAAATTATGTATGATCTCCAATACAATGAAAATATACATCAATGGACAAGTAAAGCCATTGTAGAATGTACTGTTAAGAATATAAAGCCATCATCTATGTCGAAATAAAATTCTCTTGGTATTTTAAAAGTCTCTTACTTTTCCTTTTTAATGCATATTTATCACATTTTCCCCTATCGTATTACATCAAATTGTGACTACACTGTTGGCAATGGAAATCGAGTTCATATATGGATTCAGCACCCAAAAAAACTATAAAAATACCTATCAAGATTTAAAAAGCTTTTTGAAACCTTTTTTTGTTGGCCAGTGTAATCAATTAATCAATCACAAAATAAATCTTTTTATTTTCGTAATGAGAAGGCTTCTTAAAAAAATTTAAAAACAAAAAACATTGTTTAGAACATGTCCGTAGAGTATGATGTCAATGTTTCTTTTTTGCGTGGTATAGGGCATTCTGTAGAAGCTTTAAGAAATATTAGAATGTCACTAGTGTTAAACTGTATATATTAGAGCACTAGTATTATTATAAGTTCATTTTAACTCTCTTATCGCTGATGCAAAGAATAGCGTTGTTTTCAACAAACTAGTAACATAAATACTTACTAGTAAATAAATACCAAGAGCAGAAGGTCAACATAAAATAGAAAACTCTTTTGGTCATTCGATCACAATCCAACAAATAAAAATAATGTTTTCATTTCCGGAAAATCGGGTCGAGCCAGTTCTGACATTTAAGAACAAAAAGTACCAAAAATAAGCAATTTTGAAATATGTTCAATCAAAACAGATTAGTTTTGGAGACACTAGACATAGTACAAAGTACAAACAGTGAACTTTCTCTGACGCCAGTCTCGATGAAGCGTTGCAAAAAATGGCAGTCCTGTAACGATTATTACAAGACTACAACACGATGTTACAATCAACTTCACAACAGGGGGATTGAAGATGATGTAGATGACGAAGTTTGTTCGACATTACTTAATACGAACTCAAAAATGTACCTTCTTGATTCAACAGAAAATGTACAGTTAAACCTTCCTATTCGGTCAAGAACGTGGAGGTGATATTGAATTATAGTAAGATTAATATCAATATGCTTACCTCCACATTGATGACGTGGGCTCGCTGAACATACACAGACCCTCCCTGTAGAAGTGTTCGAGAGAATCGTGCGTAATCATTATACGAATAAACCAGTCTGTGTAAATAAAGAGCAAAACCTACTGTGGGAGAAGTCGAGGGCGTAGGTTTCCTTTGCCCTCCGCAGAAAAATCTCCGAATACGAATTCATAACTCGACTCCATTCATCTTCCACCCAAACACTTCACGAGGATGCACCTTGCGCACGCATCGTCCTCAACCCGGAATCCTCAGCCCGGCGCAACCTCCGCAGCGCGTCCATTATGAAGATAAATCGACAGCGGAGTTTGTACAGGTCTGTATTTAAGGGGAGCCCCTCGCACCGGGGGGATTTAGGAACTCAAATGGTGCGTAAAACTTCACGTCACGTCCTCACGCACGCACGCACCCGCGCGCACGCAATTTAAAATCGCTACTACGCACCACCCGACGAAGACGACGGCGCCGGAGGGGACGGGAAAAGCGTGCGCGCGGGCGGACGAGGACGAGGACGAGAAGGGGAGGGGGAAAGGGAAGGAAGGGTCGAAACTCGCGACCCTCCTCCCTTTGTGCCGACCTCCACCACGGCACCGGCAGATCGTAAAGTTTTGAAGAACGACTGGGAGCTGCCTTGAATATGGATGAGAAGGTGATAATAAGAGGACACAACACTTGCCACATCATTAGCGTCAAATGCTTCCGTATGCCCGACAGCAGGCTCTAGGGCCCCTTGCCGCCCCCGCTTCCCGTCCCACTCCGAGCCCCTCTCTCCACCCACCGTCCTCCCCTCCCCTCCTCTTGAACACAATGGGGCGAAACACCACCGTAACGAAATATATTGTAAATAAAAAATGCGCCCCATGGACAGCATGCTAGCTTTTTGTGAGTCAGTCCCAGGTTCGATTTCCGGCCGGGGCGAAATTGAGTATCTCTCTCATACGAATCGTCTTAGTTTCTGCAGGTCTGTGGTGAAAGAAAAGCTCAGACAGGCCACGTAAGGTACAATGCATCATGTTCGTCATATGTCTCCCTTTACCCACGACCTGGATAATGATACAAAACGGAGCCCAGGCCTAGGAACACCGCTAGATGGCACAAGTAGGATTAATGCGACCCAAAATGCCAAATACTTACAAATAAAACATGTAATTTTTAAGTCCAAGATTCTTACATTTGAACTTATTCTGATCTTAGTCAACCAGATTTAATTGTCAGAACCCCATTCTAGACACGAATATAAATTTTGTTTATAACAACATATTGATAAATTAAATCAAATAATAATTATTTAAGAAAATCGTATATGCGTGCTTCTTGTAAAATTGTACAAAATATTGATAGATGCCAAAATAATTAGCAGCGACAATTACTAATTAATGTCGCAAATAAATATTGATATATTAGTAATTGTAATATTATGATTAAACATTACTTAAAGTATATTACATTTGAAGTATTAATTTTAAATAAAATCAACATCTATACCTGTTTGGAGAAAGAAAAAATAAGAATAATGAAACAATTGTTACAAAAGTTTTAAATCTACTAACAACGTCACAAATATTATATCTTCCCATTAACATTTAACACAAAATGCACAGTAACCCTTCAATCATACTCAGACTATTCCGCCCGTACGATATCTACAGATCCAAAGATGAAGTAGGGTATAGTTGATTAGTTTTTTGCATATGAAACGCTACCGAACAGATGAAGACGATGATGAATGATACTGGGCGATTTACTCTTCTTTTGCAGCATACTGTGATTTGTTTAGGAAATTAATGACCACTACTTTACATGACTGCACAAGTCGATAAATGTCTCTTATTTACCTGTTGCTATTAAAGGAATTGCTCGTGAATTGGCGGCCCCGCGTTCTATTCCCGATCGACTCAAGATTATAGTGTATATTTTCCTTGCAATTTCCCAGAATATGTTGCTGTGTGACGATGAGAAAATTCACTTCTCTGGTTGAGAGGGCCGGAATACGGCGTGTAGATGTCTACGTGCTAACCACACGTGCCCTAAACCATGGCCGCCAGGCAGGGACGTCGCCGGTAAGCCTGAGCCCGATCACGTGCTGTCGCGCCAAATACATACATACATATTAACGTACATACATACTAACATACATACACACATACATTAATGGGATAAAAGTAGCTGAAATAAACGATTTATGGACCAAGAAACTAATGAAACATGTTCAAATATACTAGCTTGAACCAATTTTCTAAAGTAACGAAAGTCAATGAATGTTTTATTCGAATACGTCAAAAGTAACTAACTTGCAATTCGGATAGAAACTGAAACAAAACTATGCAGCCTCAGGCATGTGGGAGGTGTCTATGGTTTCTTTAGATACGCAGGAACTCCGGAAAAATACAAACACAATGAAACAGTTTCAATTTTAGTAGTTTCAGTTTCAATTTTATCTCATATTTTATAAAATGCCATTTATACCGTTCTGGTTTTCACCCATTCATATCGCAGTTTTATAAAAAGAGTATTTTATCTGTTGTTCTTGAACTCTGTGCATGTTACTTTTTGTAAAACTATTTTGTGTGGTTTTCTTCAACAGTATTTTTGCTGCTACAGGCCACCAATATTTATTTTTTTATGAAATGAAGGTGGAACAGGCGTTTATATTTTTGTGCGGAATCCCTCGAATGTAAAAGTGATTTCGACCCACTGTTCGGCGAAGGGAGATGCGATGGAGAGGGGGTGTCCCCCCCCCCCGCTCGTTCAGAAACTCAGGAAGGGTGATGGGACACGTTTCCTTACGATTTCCTGAACTTGCCTCCGCGACTAACAAGAAAGATACGCTTTAAGAGGAGGTATTGATCACAATATGCTGTAGTACATTGGACCGTGGCGTTATTTACAAAAAAAAATAAATGGGTAGAAAAAATGGAAATATTTTGATTATATACATGATTTGGTTAAATAAACGCTTCGGTTGTATGTTGTAAAATTTTCATCACAAACATGAAGTTCGCTGATTATAATTTTACTGATATATTTTACACTTTTCAAAAAATCGTATTAACCGTCTGCAGATTTTTTTTATGGACGAGCATATCTTAATAGTTTGTCCGACCTCTGAACAAGTTAACAAGTACAATTCTCCAGAGACCCACTGCGACTACGCTGCTTGGCTGGGTGTTGTCCAACCTATCCATCTTCACCTTCGAAGTACCCCTGATCCTGACACAAGGACACAGGTGTGCTGTTGTGCAGCCTATGCGGCTTCTGTCAATGAACATCAAGAAGTTTTTTTTTAATTTGTTGCGGCTTCGCAACACGTCTATTAGCATTTCTTGGGCACTCAAAATACCTGGAGTAATCCTCCATGAAGCATTTTTCTATTTTGTCTTGACATGTTGCAGTCAGTGCATTTTATCCCTTCGTCCAGGGTCTCGGTGACGTTAGTAACCCGTGTTTCCACACGCTTAAACCGCCTAGGAATCTATAATGTCTCACGTCACGTAACTTCTTTGCCTTCTCGGAGCGTAGTTAAGCAATTCGGCTAATGACGTCGGTACGTACTAGTGCTTATTAGCAGGAATTTTAAATGCAGCCGAATTCCAACATCACCTTCTTGCAAGTAATTGAAACGTATATGAAGCATTATTTCAATATTGCAATTTTTATTTCAACTAGACCTTCTCTGTCATATTTGGATTGGTCATTGTTGAAAATTCTCACTTTATGTCTCTTCCAAACTGTTTCTCACTGGCACTGCTCGCTTGCCATGCCGCATGGCGGCCAGCAACATCAGCCTGGCTTTTCAAACGTAGTGCCCGTGTTGTGGTCACGTGGTTCGTGATGTATTTTGTGCTGCACAGAACGAGCAAAAATCTGTGCGGCGGCACAGCACTCCCATACCATTGCGTCATGCCTTGGCTACCGTAATAGAAGGCCTGTGCAATAAGCTGTGTCATCACGACTACGTCGCCAGTATACCTCGGAATATTAGGCACAAAAAAGCAAAAATTTAGGCACCTAAAGTAGGTGACAAAACTATGAAAATAGGTACTATTAAGAACTATAAGAGACGTTTTAGGCACTTAAAATAGGTTACAAAATTAAACTTGGCATATAAAAAGACATTCCACATGGAAAGTTATGTCTCTGGCTTCTAAAACATATGACAAAAGTCTTAAATTAAGCATTGTTATTTTCCAGGAAAGGCAAGTATTTTTACACTTATGAGACTGACTACAAGTATATTACTTTATTCACATTCATTTCATTTCATTCGTTCTTTCACACTATTGATCAACCGCGCAGATACACCAGGAGTGGGTGAAATTGCCTAAAAAGGGCGCGTTGCTGGGAGACGAGAGTGAAACATCATCTTGATATTGACTTGCAGACCTCATGTTCGGTGATTTGGGTGCGAAGTCGATTGCGAATTCGATCAGGAAATATTCACGTTTAGGGACAGAATTTGCATTTCAGTAAAATAAATTTAAAAAATGAGTAATTGAAACAGGATAATTCATCAAAATTACTTGTTTTAGGCAGATTTTGGGAAAAAATATTAAATTAGGCACGGCTTGCTGCATTTGATAAATCTATTTTTTTTTCATTATTCGCAAACATCTGCAACTATTACCTTGCAACATTTCCAATTATTCTCCTTAAGGGACTAAATAGGCATTTGTCCTAAAATCCAAGGTCTAGTTATCAGAGGGAGTGCTAAGGCAAATAATAGTGCCATTGAATTGTTTACAAGTGAGAAGCTACATATTTTATAAACCGAATTTATAGATGTACAATTCTTAGAACACACACTATCAAACGAGCGGAAGACTAATATAACGCGCCGGAGCAATGTGTAAATCTCTTAAGAACAGCAAACTTTGTAGTATTATAATAATATTATATAAAATATAGTATCGTTCGTCAAAAAGTCCCAGAAATTGTATTTTAACGACCCATTAGTTGCAGAGTAACATTTCAAAATGCGAAAACACGGTAGAACCCGCGTCCATTTGAAACCAGAATGCAGCGTCTCCCGAAAGCCAAGAGTCTAGTTCAAAATATATTTACTCCACAATTCGTTTAAATGTCGTTCGAAGTTTCCGAGCATATTATTTTCTTACACATAATAGATACATTATCATATTGAAACACATTGTATTTTATGGACGTTAATGCGTTTTTATCTGTTCATCATTTGCAAACATTCATTGGGCGTCAATGAACATTTAGAGAAGAAATAACAACGGGCCCGCTTCTACTGGTCTCGGAATGAGCCAGGGGCGGATCGCCGATCATTTTGGAGCGGGTCATCATAGAATTTTGTTAAATAATAAACATATTTTTATTGTATATTTATTGTAGTGTATATATATGATACTATATATAATATTATTTTTTAAAACTACATAATTTTAACATAAATATTTAAATCAATTTTTCCAAATAAAGGAAGGTAACAAACAAAAACTATAAGCCATTTTATGGCGGCCCCCCTGGATCCGCCACAGGAATGAGCGCTCTCACCTTGAGTTTTGCGTCGTCAGCTTACGACTTAATGCGCAGGAAATGCGTGTGAGTAGCGTGTAATGTGCATGTCAAGAGGCGTGCCGACTACAGCTGGCCTAACGCACTAAATACGATTGGCATGTTGCTGGGCGCATAAGAAAACTGATTCATCTCAAACATTTTTTTTTCTTTTGCACGTTAACAGTTTCATTCTGAGCGAAGCCGTCTCGTGTATTTCTCGACAAAAGACATCGCCTGAGTGCGCTCAGGGCACCAACTGATGTCACCACTGCGGCAAGATTTTCGATTCTAGCTTCTTGGCTAGGTCGAGATCATCCGCTGTCTGCAGGAGAATTCTAGCGGCTAGCTGCTCTGATCGATAGTTTTCCGTGATTTCTGCGATTAACACCAGGCGATGTCGGAGTTGTACCCGAACAAACGGGCCGCGAGCTATCTTTCCTTCCTCCTCCTAGTCATATCCTTACCCTTACTTACACACACTTATATTCAAATGCACTACACTACCACAAATGCCGGAAGACCAGTCGGGAGGTCTGAGCTTGTCCTGGCAGGGCCGGGCGGTTTCCCGCTGGTGGGGTATACCTGGTTGGGGCAAAACCCTGCAAGCTAACGTAGGTCAGTGCCAGATCTTGCCATACAAGGGGAAAGATCACTACCACCTTCTGCGATAAAAAAAAATGCTCCATTTTTACGGGAGCAATGACCTTAGCCATTGACGTCCTCGGAATCACTTATCAATCACCCAATCAATCATACAACGACTGATTAGTGAACAACAGGACAGTTTCAAGAGTATAAAACACCCTTTTCTATCCTTATTTATCAACTTATTGAAAATTGTTTTCTTGTTGTGTGTTACTTTTTCTTGAAGCAAAGTTGTATTTAACCAAATAAAATTGTTGTTGACTACCAGGCTTTTAAGAGGAATTTAAAAGGTAAAAATTTAAAACGAGGTAACGGTAGGTCCAGAGTACAAGCATGGGATATACATGCATACACAAATCCCTCACCTTATCACGGTATCAAGCTCTATGACATCTCACAATGAAGATGGAATCGAGTTTATTTCTAACAATTCAGCAGCGATTATTGTATATAACCTCAAAAATAAGCAGATTAAAGCATCACAGCCCAAATCGTGGCCTCCAATATGCCTGATTGACGTCTTAAACTCATTAAGGAACACCGCGAGCTGAAATCCTCTGCTCGTTAGTTCCACGCCATAAACCACACGGTCCATTCCTGCAACGGTTAGCGATCCAATTTCGTTTTGGTGCACCGGGGCCGGCGCGGCGGGGCACCGCACGGAAGAAACCCGCTTTCTGCACAGAGACGCAGGCGAGAGCGTAACGGACGTACGCGTCCCCACCGCGATAGACGAAGCGTTGCCACAGCTCATGCGGCTGGCCGGGAAACAGCAAGTCTGTGCAGAAATTAAAATGGAACTCTACTTTTGATATACAGTAGAACCCTGGTATTCCGAACTAATTGGGGGTGTGGTCTGTTCGGATTATCCGAAACAATGTTCCGTTCATTCACAAATACATCTGTAGGATTACCTAACACAATGCGACGTAGTGCGCGGTGTGAGAAAATGACAAGGTAGCGTAGCAACATGAAGTGGCAATGTTGCAGTCAACAGAGTACGTACGTAACTAACGTACGTACAGAACTGATTGCATGCAATTAACTTTTCATTTTCACTTGTGTTTTAATAATAGTTGTCAGTTCTACAGTAATGATAAAATACTTTCTTCATACTACAAATAAGCATTTTATTTATTTTGTTTATTATTTCCTCCATCCCCACGTTTGTTCGGATTATCCGAAATTTGGGATTAGCGGGGTTTTACTGTATTTAAAGTGGCGCTTCTAGGTCACGAGCTGGAAGGAGAGGGGGGAACAGTGTCAGTCAATTGGCCTTAATCCACCCCTGAGCCTCAGCAAAAGTCTAGTTCAATTGCACCTTTTGCAAAGGGTGCATTTCCCGGGGCAGCAACTGACAGACGCACAGCCTCGAGAATTCCTTCCAGAGCTCAGAGAGCCCCAGAGACGCGGTTCCCCTGCCCTCGTGGAACAAGCACAGCAAGGTCGTTTTCTACGCAGCTCCTTTTTGTGGTGCAAATGGAGTGCGAAAGTCCGAGTATTATTTGTAACTTATCCATAAATAAAATTAACCAATATTATTGTACAGTATTTAAGTCAATATTTTGTTTAATTTAAATTTTTATTTAATATTTTAGGGGTCATGCAACGAAGACGATCAGCCAAATCTTCATCTTGAATCCAGAATTGACTTTTTGTTCTATTGCGCATCCAAATCAGTGTTAGTTATTCCAATTAACATAATAATACTCAAATTTCAATGAAAACTTATTCGCTATAACTATCCTTAATGTTTTCAATGTTCTTTCCAAAAATAAATCTTTACAGATGTAAGTTAAAATTAAACAACTTATTTCTGTCACAGAGTTTGATGAAATTATGAGGATTTAAAAAATGTACTTATTTACTATTGCATATTATAATATTCCCAAGTAAAAGATATCATCTAATATTATGATAATCTCGTACATTACATTTTATAATTTTTATTAGTATATTTAGGCGGCTTTCTGTAATTTATCTGTGCTTTTAATCAAGATTTACAAATATGACAGCTGTTACACAATTATTGCTATTACACAAAACTCCCTCGTAATTATGTCAAAATATCTTGATTTGTACTTACAATTAGTCGACTTCGTCAAATCAGTTGCAATTTTCAGGTACTCACCAAGATCCACGGTGCTTCCAATGATCCATTTCACAATCAGACAGTTAATCAGCAGTTCACAATCAGCAACAAAATAATAAATAATTTTCAACACTAACAATAAGACACAAATATACGTTCGCAGACGGGCCTAGCCAGGAAATCTTTAATGATTACTGGCGTCAGGAACGTAACCTGCAGAAAGGAACATAACCTTAACTGAGCCATTCCGCCTTCGATTAAATCTGCGCAGGTAGTGGTGACAAAGGGACTATGCACAAAGTGAGCGACCATCACGCCATCTGATATTCAAATTCTGCAGTTGGAATCAGAGATGTGCCGTAGACAATAATGTTACGTCTACGCGTGTTTCTTACACGTAAACTGCATGTAGTGTACATTACTATTTTGACGTGTAGAGTACATATGCATATGAAGTCTGTGTAGACACAAATCACATTAAATAATAACAAAACGTTTATAATAAGTAGTAATAGTAGAAGCATGATGAAATGTAATATTAAAAATTGTATTTTCTATCGAATAAGTCAAACAAAATATACCAATTCTGATGAAGAAATAACAACATCCGTAACCATCTCAAGAAACCAGCAGGGACTTTTCGACTTGCTTATCAGAATTCTCTCCCTCCGACTATTTCTCTAAGTGTGCTGTGAGTGTCACCAACTCGGTGCACAGAAAAATTGTGCTGGCCCGAGGTGGCCATGATGAACGTAATATAAATATACCTGCGTTTTTGACGGAATATATTTTACGGATTACCGACTCCAAGGTGGTCAAGCAAATGAATGTAATTGGTGGCCTTTCTCCTCTTTACTTTGAATAGACTATAGAAAGTACTACTTCCAAAACGTAGTAACAATTTTATTCTCAACTGACAGCGTAACATATCTTTTTATTGACAAAGTGTACAATTATGCAATTTTGTCATGTTCTTTCAAATTTTATTTAATCAATGTGTGTTTCGGCTCAGTAAACATATATTTTACTGCCAATAAAAATACACAATATTACTACTACAGTGCACACGTTATACTGTAGCACATCTCCGTGTTAAATGCCCTATTATGATGATGTTAATCAGCGACTCTAGCGTTTCACGGCGGCCAAGGAACAGTGCGCCGATTACATTCGACACTACATTTGTAATACAGTGTCGTTTTGCCAAATATGTTCAAAAAGAAAATGTTTATATATTTTAATTTCTTATCGAATATAACTAAATATACTACATGTGTCCAACATTAGTATAATTAAGGTGTTTCGTGTCGATGATTTTTATAAAAGACATAAAACTCATCCCCCTCCTTAGAGTTGTATTAAATTATATAGAGGGAATTATAACCGTTTATACTCATTTGCAAAATCACAACCGCATTTGCTATCGTCACTGGCATACCTATTTATCATACACTAGTAATAAAATATATTCTCCACTTGAATAACAGCCTTATCTCTTTGTTTGACAACTTACATTTCCAACGAACATGAGCACTTAGCCGTTTTTTCGATAGCAGTACATCACACTGCGCGAGGCGTGTTTCTCTTTGTGGAAGACAACTAAAGAAAACATCCATTAACACTCATTCCGGCAACTGAAAAATTCCGAGCGACGTTGAAAAATGACGAATGTCACCCGCTATTTTTTGCCGTTTTTTCAAACACACGCCACGCCAAAGAGAAGTTAATAATGCGTCGATGGTGTAACGGTTAGCGTATTGGACTGTTATACCCAAGTTGGCGGATTCAAACCCGATCGAAACCGTGGATTTTTAAGGGCGAAAAAATCCTTCGTACGCCTTCCTTCGAAGGGAAAGTAAAGCCGGCTGTCCGATGTACATTTACTTGCATGTAAAAGACCCTCAAGCCTAAATGACGCCTCTGAGCTAAATTCAAATCGCCTGTTTTGTCGCCCAAGAAATACCTCCTTTCTCCGTTAGTTGGCGAAGGGAGCGTAGCAAAATTTGTGTGGTCAGATGGAAGAACGGGCCTGATAGCCCGAGTCTCGCCTCGTAAAAAAGGAAAATTCAATTCAATCCAATCACTCCTGACTTTTCAGGAAATCTCAGATCACCCATTCACTCATCGGAGACGAAGCACTTAATGGAAACAGCGGGTCAAAATAGGGAAACAGTGTGCGAGAAATGTACGCAGGTGAGACAAAACTGTTAAAGCATGGGGGAACAACCTTTTACATACCGTACATGGCTTTTATCGCTCTCGTACTTCACGTGCGTCCAAGAATTTCTCCTTCCTTTTTACGTTTAAGATCGAGGTTGTAAGAACAGTGTTAGTGGTAGGATCTGCATTGCTTACAGGAGAAAAAAGATAACACTAACATACCACTATAGTTAAATTCTTTAAGTCGATTTAGAGCAATTATTAGATGAGGTTGAAGTTTGTAAATTTGAGCGATAGCCGAGGATTTTAACCAACCTAGTTTGTCACTTGGATTATCGGCCGTGTATCGTTCAACCCTTTTCGTATGTTTTTATTAGAAAAAATGCACGTATAAGAAATACCTATTCTTGGAGTAGAAGTATTTATTCATCTTTAACTATTGTGGCGTCGTGGTAGTTTAATGATGTCCCAGACACGAGCTCCGTGTAAACGGGACGAAGTTAAACAGTTTGGCTTCAACCTTTTTTGCGGCGTCCGGAGAAAATACTTTCAACATAGTTTAGTGCAGAAAGCGAAATGACTTAAACCGCTGGGTCTTATTTACCCTTTTTCGTTACCAAAACAGTACCGCGTAAAAACAAATGTCCGTTTTCAGTACAGGAAAAGGACGAGAAAACGACAATGCATAGCGGGCTGAAGGTTTCAAACGATACAGGTTGCCTCTAAAATGTGTCGTATCGGTTTAGGATACGGAATGCAAAAACTGCCTACTGCTGACGTTCCAGAACGATTGCTGGGCAAACGCTGCCTTCTTCCCTTCGCCTGGCGTCGGCCTGCGCTGGGCGATTCGTCCACTAAGGCTCCCTCCCGCTCACGCAAATGCGCACAATTTGCAAGAAAACACGAGCCTGGATAACAAACGCTGCCGGAGAGAGATGCCGCCCGGCCGCTAGAGAGAGACCGGAGGCAACAGCTGGACATTCTGGGAAACGCAATGCTGGAGATAGACGGATTCGCGCCCCGGGCCGAGCTAACACTGAGAACACCCCCCCCCAAAAAAAAGTCAATGTTTTTTCAGGTATTATATTGGCTTAATGGTTTAATACATTAAATATAACTAGTGGCCTGCAGCAGCAAAAATGTTGCAGGACAAAACCACACAAAGTGTTTTTCCAAATAGTACTTCATTGCTCAAGAACAAACAAATACTGTAAAATACATTGTGTAACTCTGCAATAAAATATTTTCACAAAAATAGTAATTGCGATGCCACAACTAAAGTATAGAGTATGTCCAGTACACATTTCTTTTCATACTAAATACTAGAATAACAAAAAAAGTTGCTGGCCCATAACAAAACACGTAAATAGCAAATATTTAATGGAGGCCGCCTCTTTCTTGGAGCCTTGCTGACGCATGATGTCATCAGTGTCGTAAGCAATGGCGCGGACGCAATAATCCAGACAGTATGCGCAGTGTGAGAGTAGCATTATATAGCACAGTATTGAAGGAGGCTTTGAATCCAATATTTTTTGTCACCAAGCACTTAGATACCACTGCTATTTAAAAAATTCAATCTCTGTCGCATTCATCCTTGAATTCTAAACCATGCTCCCTCTCGTGTCGACAACAAGTGCATAGTAACTTTCACACCCCTAGATCATGTTAGTGCGATTTTGTGGCACAAACAAGCATATTCCGAATAGTTTTTTGTCTTAAAGCACAAAGTCTATATGGAATTAATTGCTCTATCTCAGAAGTTCCCGTACCTCTCACTACGTTCGCTGAAACGTCTCCCATTACCATCGAGTTTTCTCTTTGGATGTCTATCTCTTCCCCTATCTCTAAAATACCCAGTAAAACAAGCGTTCTAATCTAATCATTTACTTAATAGATTTAAATTTATAATCTCCGACCAAATAACTGAACTATCGACTTCTCTGACATCTGCTGTGTATTTGGATATCCCCAGTATTAATTTATAAAAATCGGTTTCAACGCGTTCCAGTTCATGTAATTTATCAACTCCTTAATTTTCTGCCCAATAATTCATTGCCGAAAAAACTAGCAATTTGAACTTTGTGCCGCGAACGTTTACAAGAAAGTCAGCAAATAGGCATATAATTTGCATAACTGACATGGCTTTCTAACAAATTATCATAAAAATTCCCATTTTAATTAACTGGAAAGTCAGGAATTATTATTTTGAATAACTGAATTTCAGAAAAGTATATTTCTTAAACATTACATGTCATCTTTTTTCACAAAAAAAGTTTCAGAAATTTTAATAAAGTCATTACAACATAAGTTTTATTACTCTTAAAACTCTATATCTACTACAAAATGCACTGCATCGAACTTGACGTGTAAAATAAATAAATGTAAAAAGTAACAGAACATGCATAAATCAAATTATTGCAATAATTCGTTAACAAAGGGTAGCCTTTATTCTTACAATCACAACACACATTCGTTAATCATATTAATAACTAAACATGACCCGCCAAAGAACAAAAAAATGGATTCTCAACTTAACAATTCAAACATTATGAACAAATAAATACATATTTTGAGACAGGCTGAAGAAATTGGTACATTAGCTATTGGGTTTGAAATAATACAAATTCATGAGAAACAATATTTGTTACTAATCCAGCACCGTGCACATTACTGTATTGTCTGTGCTACATTTCAGATGTTTTAATACACCTTCAGCTGATTCTTCTCGTCAAAGCCTGCAGAATGACCTGCGTTCCTGACTATGAAGTTTACTCCGTCGTAATGCATGCGCCTTTCGCCCCGCCGAACAAATAAATGAGATGTTTGCCCCATGGAGGCGGTGCAGTGCAGGAACGGGGTAGAGAGGGAGGCTGTGCCATTGGAGGGGGACGTTCGTAGTTGATATTTGCTGTTACTACGAGCAACTCTGCAAGCGATATAATCGTTTACAATCAATTCAAAACTTAATTAATACGGATCATCATTTCAGTCATCTAGAAAGCAGTTAATGTGTTGAAATAGTTATTTTCCCAAGAATTTAATGTTTCAGTTCGATAAAAAGAACTGTTTTGTTTAAATTCCGTGGTGGAACCGGTTCTCTGTTCTGTTATTTCACTTCTATTACTACAATTCTTACGAATGATAAATATCACAGCTCGTAAACAATAACATACGTACTCCACTACTATCCAGAATTTCAATTTCTGTATTGAATGCCTTGTATTGAATCATACTCCGGGACCAATCGTTAATACTAAAAATGTCATTAAGTTACATTAACACCAATCCGAAAGGTATTTTTAGCGTGCCGAATAAATTATTGGACTGGTTTGCGGGCCGGATTCAAAGGGTAAACTTCAAATGAAATTTCCTTAAGTGACCGACATGTAAGTTCTTGTTTAGAAATGAGACAACGATGTTAACACTCAATTCAGTCGCATTCATCGTTGAATAACTACTAACTCGTAACTACTTTCTAATAATAATTTCTACATTCCCCTATCTTCCATCGTCATTCTACTCAGTGTGGTCAAAGAACGTAAAGAAATATTTAATTTTCATGATTGAACCCGTACGAGTAGACATGTTTTGAAACGGATCACTTGTTAAAAACTGACCATAAACTAAAACGTATTGCTGAAAATGATTAAACAGTTCAATTAAAAATTGTTCAATCGGTTATTTTCTCCCAATCTTCCTATTAACACATAACACAATTTTAAAAAATCGTGTATTCCTGTTAATTTTTACTTCAGAGGTTTTGTTTGCTTTAAGGAGAATCATAGTAATTATTTATACTACTGGTAAAAGCGATCTTTTATTTTGCGAGTAGGAAAGGGGTTGCAACACGAGGCCGGGGCAATCCCATGACCAAAATAAAATCGCGTACCATTTGTGTCATACACTATTTTTAGACTGTCTTACTGACTTCCATAGTATACAAATCTCATTAAGGTCAATTTAGCTGATGCGGTCGTTTTCAATAGTGGCGGTCGAAAAAACAAATTTTGTACCTACTGCAATGCAATTGACAACAATCATGACTAGAAAGCAGTGAATCAGTAGACGTAAACGAACTGTTCCTGTTTTCAACCATTTAAGGAATAGGGACTCATTGTGCCTCAAAAAGAAGTGCATTTTACAAAAGTAGAAGTGACTACCATTTATTTTAATACATTCTGTTACTAAGGCTTCCCTTATTCATTACGTGGAATTTTCCCAATGAATTCGGCCCTGCCGCAATGTTTTTTTAACTCGGAGAGTGGCCCCGTTCATACACGGCTAGCAGGGAGTGAGGAACTTTTAGACAAATGTATTGCACAGAAGTCTTTTATATTACGAGGGTCACTCCAAAAGTAATACCCAACAAGTTTTTAAGCATTCAATTTATTTTCCATATCTGTTCTATTATTACTGTATATTTATCCATATTTGAGGAACAAAAAGACTCTCTGGCTCTCGTTGTTCAGTAGCGAAATCGCTTGCCTTTCACCATTGAGGTTACGGGTTCGATTTCCGAAGAATCTCATATGAAATTTGTTTCGACAAAACGAGTTTGCCTGCTTCAACCCCCTTCCCAATTCTGGCCGATAGGTAGTTGACTTAGACGCGTGCGAGACGTGAGCACGAAGACGCTACCTATTGGCGATTCCCTGACTTGACTGCGACTGACGTGACTTGACTACCAAGCGGACCTTAGGTGGTGCTGGGTGCATAATAAAGGAGGATTACTCCACGGCACTCAACGCTTCTAGGAGGTAGGAGACGTAACAAATAAAAAGTCACCTCTTCGTATTATCTACGTCTCTTTCTACTGCCTTACGCCACCTTGGAACAAGGGCATGTACTCGTATACCCGCACAATAGAAATCCAGGCCCACATGTCTGAGTCACTATTTAGTAACCCCCACAAGGGAGTCATCAACTCCTGGAACCCACCTAACACAAACCTTTTTCAACGGCAGATCTTTCAATATTCTACACACACTTGTTTCTCCTGTACGCACATCCATTGACAGTTATTTCATGGTGACACGTTTTGTCAGCCAAAATGAGGTTGTGACTGCGCTGCACCTTGTCAGAAAAATGTGAAGAGCGCGGTCTGCCGCTGCGGGGCGATCCTGAGTATTCGCTCGCCCTAATCCATTAGATAGTCTGGAAGCCCACCGACCGCGATCCACAACATCAACTCCATAAACCTTTTTTAACTTCATGTGAATGTTTGTCCCTGCCCTCTCGTATTCACAGCATAGGAACTCTATCACAACACGTTGCTCGGGCGAACATCTAATCGCATACATTCTAGCAAGGAAGCAAACATTTAAAACAAATGCTACGAGAACAACAATTGCGGAAACAGGTTGAATTAAATTTGAAGTCAAGTGAGAAGAATGTTTCTACGAAATTTGTAAAGAGCAAAGGCAATATTTTTTTTAAAATTCATGTGCATTACTTTTGAAGTGACATTCGTAATAAATTAATATTTTACCTATTTCTAACAGTGATTTACAGACTATGTGAGAAATAGGAATACTACCTTACATGTACGATTACAATACTACCTTTTTTTACGAGTCAAAACGAGAAAGTAAAAGGATGTGTTTTCTCATGTACAAATACACAGTCAATGAACTATCAAGTGAAATTACCGAAATTCTTAATCGTACCTTACAAGACCATCTTCAGTTTGTGACACTCTAACGTTATTGACAATCCAGTTTTCTATGCCCTTATCTGACACCCAAAACATCGAGGTCTGGAGGATGGACATAGCTTCTTGGAAGTACGATGGTCCGTGACGAGAGTCGTTGTAAAAGACTGGTATCGAAAAATCGTGTACCATGTTGCAGAAATTATCTGTTGTGGTGCGTGTTCCAGCGGCATCCACTAAGTAGACCAGTGCACATTGGTCTGAAGTGAAGCTGACGCCTTTGTACCACATTTTCGCAAATCTGTAAATTGTGGAACCAAAATTGCTAAATCTTTAAAATATCTTGGGTTTTAATACAGGTATTCAATTTATTCAAAGACCTGTATGTCATTTCTACATCATTAACATGTACAATTTGAAATTGAATTATCCATGCAAAATTTCACACAGTCTTAAGTCAATGCTTAAAAATCACAGATCAACAGACAACATTTAATGAACAGGGCAATACCTCAATTTCTCGCAGATATAAGCTTTTAATTCCAAACGAAAGTTAGTTTTTAAGTGTTAATATTGCTTGAAAAACTAAAAATTACCAAATAGTGACTTAAGCCCATTACCAAATAGTGACTTATGTCCATGCATGCACCAAAAACATGTCAATCGCAAAGAGGGTACGTATAATTGGGGAGGAGAGTAGAAGATGGTTCTTACAAAATTGTTCTGAGGCGTACTCAAAACAATGACAATTTTTGGGTATGCATTTATTGAACGTCCTCTTGTAGAGTTCGCGCACGGAATCTGTACACAGTAAAGAGACTAGCCACTGATGCCGGATCTGTTCCGTAGGCAACTCAGTCGACTCGTAACATCTTAAGTCGTGATGTAGAGGGAAATAATAATTATATATCGTTAGGGCTAACAACCATGGGGGATAAAAATCGGATCTAGATAAATCCTGATCCCACGATAAATTACATACATCTGCCACCGAGATAATGTTTCTGAGCCCTGGTAAATGCAGGGTGAACGCATGGTCTAAGTCGGTCTCTTGGCGAACAAAAAAATAGTAGTAGTAGTAGTAATAGTAGTAGTAGTAGTAGTAGTAGTAGTAGTAGGAGGAGGAGGAGGAGGAGGAGGAGGAGGAGGAGGAGGAGTAATAATGATGATGATGATGATGATGATGATAATAATAATAATAATAATAATAATAATAATAATAATAATAATAAATGGCTAAGATTCGTTGCTGCACTAAAGTTGGATTACTTGTTGTTGCCCGTGGGGTCATGCGCGAGGATCTCCACGCGGCTGCCGTACTGGTAGACGCGGCCGTTGGGGTGCAGCATCGCGCTGGCCGAGCCGTTGCCGTTGAGGCACAGCACGACGTTGTTCTTGAGGTTGATGACGCGCACGGCGCGGTCCACGGTCAGGTCGACGCGCACCCGGTCGCGCAGCCGCAGGGAGATGGTGCCGCTGGCCGTCACCACCACCGGGCTGGCGTCCGGCGACTCGCTCTCCCGCCAGCTCTCCTGCCACCCACCACGCGTATGAATTGAGCACCCACGCACGTCACTGAATCTAAGAACTGTAGGAGGTGGTTAAAAGAGGCAAAGTTGGTCAAATCGTGTTTAGTACATTTGATTACGAGCTAGCGGACTCGGCAATGCTTCGCTATTGTAGGGTATTAAATAAATATAATTCAAGTTCAAAATCAATGAAGATTAAATAAGTATTAACTATATTTTAATTACCCTTTAATTAAGTATTAACTACACTTTAGTAAATTAAACAATACTTCAAAAATCAAATATTCCAATATAATAATGTTGACCAATAATGACAGCATTTGGTTCAAACTTTCTACTTTCTAGACCGCAACTTCGATGTTATTCGATATTATGAGTCGATGCGAGGTGTATAATTCAAAAGGATACCCATAGATCGCAAAAATAACGCCCCCCACTGTCCGATTTAATTCAATCCACTTTTTAAATACACCGGATAAGAACGAAGTGTGGTCGAGTTTGTCGAGTAGTCGAGTTTGAGTCTATATGCGACAGACACACACACACACACATTCTCTTTTATTTATACTATGTAGATTCGAATAGCAACAATAAGTTGATGTGTTTGTTTTTCTAAAGCAAAAATGGGAGACGTTATGTGAGCGGCAATTTTTGCCTTGCATGAATCCGTTAACGCAAACCGCTAACAGGTACGTAACCTCTGGGATTGGACCATTTAACGTTTACGAGCAGATCGCATTTTGCGCAATTCCCTCCAATGATATGTCAATGAAAGTTGTTCCGAATTCTATGTGTGCAGGAATCGCAAAATTAGTCACGTAAGCCATGGCACATGGAGGAAAATAAAGGAGGGGAAGCATGTTTGAGAGTACGAACAAGGGCGAGAATTCCCAACTTTCTGCATTCATCAACCCCTTTTAAAAGAATTGTTGCCCTAATTTCCATCTACTAGTTCCATTTTAAGTATTCCATGCGTTTAGACTACTTCTGAGATTTATTAGATATTTTTTATGAAAGAAATACGAATACGGAAACATAACCGTATTAACCTAACGCTTGTGAAATTTGAGCATGTTTTTTCTGCATTCTATTTTTTAAGCAAGTGTTGTCAATATGTCAATTGTGGTATATGTGGTTCCAGTTCTGTTGACAGAGTAGAATCTGATCAGCTGGAGAAGTCAAAGAGCAAGATATCTGTATTGCATGAAAAAATCCTGAAGTAAGTCAGTTTTGAGAAATACTATCGATTCATAAATGAATGGGCAAAGCAAAGGTAGTTTTCTAAGATCAATAAATAGCTTTTTCTTTTATACAAAACTGTACACTAACTTTCCACGACAAATGTGTACTCCTTTGCAGACCTTGCTGAATTTAAGCTTTCAAATCTTGCCTGTTTATTACCATTAAATTGTATGATTAAAATAACGCGAAGAAAAAATGTTCTTTTAAAGTCCAAATAATATTTGAAATTCGGGTTAGGATACATAGCTTATTTCAAACTAATCTGCATATCTGGAATAGAATAAAGGACCATATGGTCTGAATGACATTGTGCTCTATGTATAAATATACTTAGAATCTCTAAGCGTATCACCAATATACTGGAACCATTCCTGTACGTTTGTTATAATTTTAAAAGAGGTTGCGACAATAAAGGACTGTATATGTAATTTAATAATTGTAGATTTAAAACAATACTATCAATTAATCAGACTTAATATAATGGACATATACCGTTATGAAATACATGATACCGTTATGAAATTCATACGAATTCCAATTGTTCTTATTTTATTAAAAACTTAGATAACGTTAGGTCTAATTAAATAGTCATTTTGAACTATTGATTCGTAAATTATCACTTAGGTAATTTGTACTTTCCTTACAAGTTGTCATGAATTCAATGTTTGATTTCATATCTCAGTTGATTCGATTGATCATGATTTTCGTATAACGGAAGATTCTGTGCTTAGATACAGGTGGGCTCAAATATTTGCACTTTGTGACAATTCATTTTCAGTATGATAATTTGATGAATTAGTAATCTCACAATCTTCACAAAAATTATTTCTAAAGACGAACTACATCTGATTTAATGTGCAAGTCATTCCATTTTGTTCATCTTAATCCATTCATGGCAATTGTACCGTATATAAAATGGATTTGTTTTAAATAACTTATCTTCGTGCAGATAAAATTATACTTGTATTAATAGAGATGTGTAGATTTGTATGTCAAAACCTGTTTAGAGAAGTGCAATGTAAATAGAATACAAAATTATTATTTTTTACCTGTACTATGATCGTCTTCTCAGAATACATTTTATGAATACTGAACTGAAAAAAGTATATTTTTATATAATTCTTAGTTGATTCTTCCACTTATCAATTTCTTTCGGGCGTGCTAATTGGCGTGCAAATAGCGGGATACGTGATATTATGGAAGATCTTCATTGGATAAAGAAATTTTGGTACCGTGCACCTGTGCCGACTGGAACACCGATCAACAAGTTTCCGTTCTGGCAAGACAGTGCAGGGCTGTTATTTCCTTAGGTGTCTGCTCTAATCTCAAAGCGGCTTTCGTTGGATTTTCCCAGAACGGGATTCATGTATACGTTTGAAGTTGTTGATGTATGATGATTAATAACAATGAAGGTTGTGGATGGATATTTAAGGAGAGGTGGAAAAGTCGGGAGAATCGCGAGGGAACCTATTCCAATAAAGTAGAAGCGCTGGGAACCCACTCTTTCCATCCCGCCCCGACCGAAATTTCAACCATGGAATCGAGAGCAGGATAACGTTGCACAGGATAGCGGGTAGCTGAAGCAACTCGTATTTATTTTTCATTCAAAATTATAAATATTGACATCTAATTCCAATTAACCTCTGAAAGACATTTCTGATGCTTGGAGATATAAATTGGTTTCAACTGAGGGGGCGTGGACTTTCGTTTCAAATAATGGGCCTCCCCAGAATCTGTCTCAGGCCACTTGTTTTTTGTGAGCGCCCCTGTCGCCATGGATGGCCTCCGAGAAGGGAGAAACAAAGCTATAATATTCATTAAAATGTGGATAATTGTAATGATATAATGGTGGAAACACAACCGCTTCTAAATCCACGGCGTCTATGGAATCTTGACAGACCCGAAAAAAGAGCAACTATTAATGCAACAACTATCTCAGAATAATAGAGGAAGTGTCCTCTAATAATTTTAATTTTTTCTGTATAGGTTGATCTCTTGAAATGAAATTGGAACTTGAATTTAAATGTATTAAACTAAAGTTCGGTCTGTATGTCATAAACTCAAGATTCACGTCCCATTTTTACCTAACTTTATGGAAGTGATAAGGTAATGAATCCCAATATATATGTAGTGTGGAAAGTGATACGAATGTTACACTGTGATATGTTTAATAACGTGATTTAATTCATAATTAAGAAAAAACAGTTTTACATAATTAAAATAATAATTGGTTATTTGGAGAGGAGGGTCGTGATGAATAATAATTTATTATTTTAAAAGAGTATACTAAATCTCAGTTTAAATGTGCGAATTTCTATTATACCATTATAGAACATGTTTTTTAATGAAGACAAATCCGTGAATTAAAGGAATCTAAAATAGTAGTTGGTATGTTCTAGAAATAAGTGCATACAAATTAATATTTGAAGCATGGATCCAGAATTCATACGACAGATAATATTAATAAAATACTGAATATCTAATCAGCAAAGGTGTTCCTTTTATATGCTCTAAATGTATAATTAACTTTGTTTACTTGTACTGCGCACATCAGAACGCTCAAAATTTCCGTAAACACTTCAACTATGTAACTAGACTGAAACATGTAGTAATTCAACACGTGTCAGAACAAAACTGAAAAATGGAAACTATTAATTTTAAAATGGAAATTTTACGCATTTAAAATTTTATTTTCAATAAACGATGAGCTCACACGCGGTTTTATACTATTCATCTTATATTAAAAATTACGCGCCCTTTCTAACATGAGTAAAAATTGCTCGTATAGTTATGAGCAAAAATTGCATAAATTTATGTGTATTAAGACATCGTTATAATATATATGCATTATCTCTCTCATATATTTTATATATATATATATATATATATATATATATATATATATATATATATATTGAATGTATTGATGTACTATATAGTACACATAGCATCGGAGGTTTCCGAACTCGATGTAGAAAACCAGAAAGCGTATTTATACGTATGTTACAAACTAAAATAAATTTTAGCATATTTACAATATTACTCGTATTACCTCCAACAATTTCTTTGTCAAAAGGCAAAGTAGTTCAGAATGTAGATTAGAGGAGCAATTTTTAATGCATGAAAAAGAACTTTTGATGTTTCATAACATGCAAAACCCCTTGAATGTGAAATCTTACAGTTTTCTCACTAGTGTACATTGAAGAGAGTAAATATTTACCGAGAACAAGCCGGAATCGTCGGTCGGATAATACGGCACTGGCTTTGTTGGTGATCGTGTGGGCCTCCATAATTGTGTCGGTGATCCTGCACTGAAGGAGACAGAACTTTGAGCGCTGAGAGCGTTTGAAGACCACTCGGCCGCAGGATCGAAGAATTTAGAGAAATCACCCACGCGCTGATGAAAAAATAATACGAAATCACATTTCTCATTGTCATTCACAAAACACAATATTTGGATATCCAACAGACACAATATTTCAGCGATAGGATAAAAATGACACAAAGTTCATCGTTATAAGTTATTTGCCTCAATATCACTCAAAAATTGAAACTATTGTCTTTCTTATCATAGCTGCCTCTTCCTTTTCCTATCGACTGCTTACAAATATTATCATGTAATTAAAATATGAATAGCACCAGTAATTATAAATCAACATGTCTGACACTACACTGAATGAACAGCACCCTACGCCAGTCGAATCATCCTGTGAACGAAATAAATATTCCTCTTTAAGTGTTCATATAATAACGAGTATCTATTAGAAGAATGAATTTAAATACTTACGCCAAGCTCTCTATAACACCATTCTTCCCAGTGAAAAATGTTCGCATAGTTCAGACCTGGCTTAGCAAATACCATTATAGTTTCTACAACGCGTTTTCATTCAATAACTCTAAGAAAAGATGGCGGCAAACAAACTAATAACTTTGGGCGCACAAACAGCTATGAGCTATGATTAGCTTCATGCAAATAGCCTTCATTTTTCATCGTTTTTATTTTTTAAGACTATTGGCACTTCCAAATATTACATTATCAAGAAATTATCAAAAGACGAAAGCTCTCTGAAAGGGTTGGAAAAATCATAATTAAAAGGCGGGAGGGAATTAAATTTTATACTTTCCATCTATTCTTAACCGCATGAAAAGGTTAGCAGACACGTGGCTAAAATAAAGGCGTCATTCAAAAGTAACAGCGTGAATAACTTCCAAGACTCACAGGTATGGTCGGTTTGAACTTTCTGGCGGCACTTTCGAGTCGTGTACATGTAATACACTTCTTGCAACGAGACGCTGTTCTATTATTCGATAATACTACGAACAGAGGTCAGCATATCAAAATGTCAAGATGAAAATACATCATGTCACTAACCCTCTTTACTGTATGACGATCCATTCAATAACAAAATAGAAAAAACGTCCGGATGACCGAGATCGTTAAGGCAGTAGTGCCAAAGCGATCTCGGTCTGAGTCCCGCCCCGCCCATGTTTGTATTTTTGTTCGTCATTTCACCCCTCACCATCACCATATCACACCATATTGTTAACCATATCGTTAATCTACAGTGGTCGCTAATGATATAGCTGTTAATGCAACCTTTGAAAAAACGGTAAAAAACTCGCGCAACATTTCTTGAACGAAAAATTGAAGAAATGCACATAGTGTGGGGGTATTAATTACGAAATCGGCTACTAGATTTTATGAAGCAATGCCAATATCTGGCGAATCAATCGCGCCTTCGTAACATTCTCAACAATCTGCGTTCTAATTTTATTGATGTTGGAGGTATCTCCTGTGATAGATCTATACCTGCTTCGGTCATTTCTTTAGAGTTTTGGAAAAAATAACCGATAGAAGTTATCGTCTTCAAAAGAAAATTGTTTCTATTTTGCGCCAGTGAAGATGTGTTTGGGATGTTGTCATCTGTGCTCGCTGCGAGCTTTTACTTTCATTTGTTTGTTGTGCCGGAGAGGGGGAACAAAGGTCATCGTTGACGAAAAGTTGCACGAGTATAATTATTATTCCTTGACTAACAAATGAATAAAATGAAACAATCTACAGACAGTTTAAATTAAATTACTTCTAACACGAAAATAATTCGCATTCGACGATGACAATTAAACATCATATAAGTACCAAGGAGAAGTTTGTGTTTTTTTTTCCCCAACACTCACTGCCGAACTATTTTGAAACATAAACTTATATGAAGAAGCCATTTAAAATAGGTTTAGGCCCAAACACACTAATAGAAATTATCTTAATATGAATTTAATGATTTCTTCTGATATTTTCGGTTATGATTGCTTAAAAATCTTAAAATACCCAAATATTACATTTGCCTCAACAACTTCTCAAGAAAAAATATACAAACAAAGAATTATTCTTTTAAATATTACAAACCCTTCATACGATCTGCATATGGCAAAGTTGAGCTCAAATTCATAACCAGAATAGTATTGCAGAATAAAATTACATATTGCAAGTTTTACTTATTAATAACAAATAATTTGCAACTTCACATTTTGTACATAAATTTATCATGAAGTTTTATGTTCATGCAAAACCAAGACCCACTCAGTAAAATAAAAAAATGGTTGAATGATATTGCCATATATGATTACAATTTTTATAAAAGAAGTAAATGTATAATTTCTTTAACCCAAGTTCGTTAAATCTCGTACGCTTACATTTCGAGTAGCGCTGTTGGCCGAACTCAATTGCTTTCAGTATTGGACGTCAAATTGTTAGGACAAACAACTTCTGAAACAAAATATTAAGCTCAACCTGCTCTTTTCGCGACAGAATCGAAATGTCTATTGTCCAGTAGGGCTAGTAATTTGTTATATTGTTCTCTCCTCGTCTTGTTAGGTTCTCAGCTCAAACATAATTACAAATTTACTGCGGTCACATAAAAAAAATACCCAACCATCAAACACAATTAAAAATTGACTGCGGTCACATAAAAAAATACCCAAACATCAGAAAATATATATAACTTTACGTAGATTACACCTCCCAAAAAATTCCCAGAAAGCTTATTATCACTCATTATTAATATAAGTATTCAAATTAAAGTTCTGTGGAGGTTGAAATACATATTCGTCAATAAAAATCCACAGGGAGGAATATGAGGAAAATCCCCACTCCCAAAATAATTTAAACTTGTCATGAAATTCAAGCACGGATATTTTTGAATAATTAAAACCAATCAAATTGTATCTCACTATGAGCCGAGTGTAACCTGTGTCATTCTACATAATCTGTAATACGACACATTTGACGAAAACATTATAAATATACCCGCTCCAAAAAAGGAAATGATATATATCATTATATTAATCACAAACTTATTCAAATAAGTTTAAAGATAGTTACTTTTATGGGATTGAAACTAAGCGCTGGAAACTGCTGAAACTTTTGTAGTATTTGCCAAACATTTACACGATTATTCAAATGAACGCTACGTGAAAGGTGAATGTCAACAAGTATTATAATAGTAGCCGTTCATTTATTATTGCTTATTATATTTAGTTTATGAAAGCGGTTACAAAACTACAATGTTGTAACAGTTTTTGAACGCGAGTTGGCAGCAATAATTCAATGTTTTGGTGGATCTTCTTACCAACAACTCTTGCAACAATGCGATTATCTGAAGTGCAGACATTGTGATTTTGAATTTTCACACGCACAACAACTTTGCTCGGATTTGTTCCACGCTATCCAGTGGCATTTGCTTGAGGTTTTAGTTGACATTTACATATTAGTTAATACTGCAAATTCAGAGTGAGTTAAGTCATTATGCGCATTACGATCGTTATTAATTTATCGTTAATCACTATAGAAAGAAATTCCATCATTAAGTAGAGATGTAGTAGATTTAAAGAAAGATTATCACCACTTATAAATTTAAGTGTTCAAATAAAAGTTCTGTGGAAATTCATCTAAACCGGTCGAAAACTTATTTTTTAGACAACTAATTATTTTGAGATGTTCATTGGAAGAAGTTTCGGGAACTAACATCATGTCTAATTATTTTGGGAAAACGTCGGATGTTGAATTTGATGGCTGAAGACCCTTAGTGAGATCTGCAGCAATTCTCAAAAAGTATTCGTTAAAGAGACTAACCACTGTTGCCGGATCGGACTTATTTCTATCGTTGTCATGTAAAACAACATTCTCTGCAAGGTTTGTAGTTGATTTAGTAGACATTTTATTATATTCCACATTGCTTTTGTTTAATTAGTTCAAAATATCGTGATCATGTTTCATGATTTTAGCTTGCCTTATGACTTTTCTTAACAATGATTTGTATTTTTCTAAAGTAGAGAAGGAAATCTTGAGAAACGTTATTATGCTTAGAAATGAGAGAACGAATTCGTGTTTCATAATGGTAAGAATTTGTGCATCGTGATCACTGTATTCTACATCTTTTGTTGTAATTTCATATCGAGTAGGGGTTTTGTTAATTATTATTTGATCGATAGCTATCTTTGAATTAAATGTGATCCGTGTAGGTAAATTTATTGCAATGTCTAAACTGAAGGAATGATTTGAGTAGAAAAACTGCTTTTCCTCGCAAGATTCAACCAGAAAATCGGTGTTAAAATCTCGGCATTCAACAATGGATTCAAAAGAGATATTTGTGACTTTGTTAGGGTCATCTCCAAGTTTTTTTAAGAATATAATATAATTTAATGCTCTCTTTGTTGGAGGCCTGTAGATGCGAAGTAATATAATTCTAAGCGTAGGAAGAAGTAACTACATTGATTTCAAAAACATTTCAACGGAATACACCTTTAATTCCCTGAAGGAGATAGAATTGATATTATTTCTAACGGAAACCCCCACATGCCGGGGGTTTGCGGCATGTGTGTGTGCCCACCTTTGTGCGACTTCTACTATTAATTTAAGGTCGTTAAAGTGAGATACGTGTTATTTTGAACTTGCCATTTATACCATTAATCGAAAAACACAAGGTTTTGCTACGTTCTGTATATCAGTTTCAATCGATTTCACCTTCTAGCTTTCTATTAATAAGGCCGAAAAGTCGTGGTTTTAACACGTGTCTCTTATGGATACCTGACAGAGCACACCTGAAATTTTAAAATTTTGAGAAAACTAAAAGCTGAAAATGTTTTTAAAAATTCTTTCTTAGGTAACTAGCATATCAATGAATCAATACGCGCAAATTGAAGGACATCTATTGTTTCAAATGGAGGAAATTTGCAAATTTACAAGCCTAAATTAGTCCAAAAAGACACGTTCGCGCCCTTTCTTTTAGATGGTCGAGACGGTAATGCGCAACTCGACAACTTGGCGCGCTTCCTTCAAATCGAGTGGCAAGTGCTCTGTAAGAGATCTTAGAGCATGATAGACCCACTTACTTGGTAAATTTTGACCAATATTAGCTATCACTGTAAAAAGAAATATGTAGATACGAGATCTGCTCAGAAAATGTGGCAACTTTTTTTTAAAGAACTTCATTTTTAATTTTACAGATTATTGGTTCTTGTCCCCTTCAAGGGATTCGCCTCCTCTATTCACACACTCATCTCAGTGGTGTTTCCATTTGGCGAAGAAGTTCTGGACAGCTCCAAATGTCCCTTAATGTCTGTGACGAATTTGTTGTGATGCCATCTACAGACTGAAAACGGCGGCCTTTCAGCACAGATTTTAATTTCAATACAAGAAACGAAAAAACATAAGGTGCCAGGTCTTACGAGTAAGGCGCCTGAGGGACGGAGTAATCTGATTTTTGGCCCCAAACTGACGAATGGACAAAACGGAGCGAGCCGGTGCGTTGTGGGCGAAGAACCATTAGTTGTTTCCCCACAACACTGGGTCTCTTTGCGAATTTTATCACGTAACCATTTTAAAACGCCTCTATATTACCCGCCATAATTTTTTTCCATCTTGAGGCAAGAATTCAAAATACACAATTCCATTAAAGTCGAAAACTAGTGGTGCTACAGTGTGACACTGACTTTCGCCTACTACAGCTGGACTACTTTGGAAAAAAACACATCATGGCGTCGCTTATCTCCGGAGACGTGGCAAAGCCATATCCCACTGCTCCCGAAGACGAGCTCAATTGAACTCAAGGACCGCCAGCAACGATAACTGATTTGCTTTTGTAACTTCAACACTCCAAATATGAACGACGTAAGAGACAAGTTAACAATATTATATTTTTATAATTAAAAAAAACAAACAGAAAAATACAGAATTATGGCGTTAATTTCATCTTTAAAAGTATATTGGGTACAATCCCTGTCAAAATTTAAAGAAAATAATTGGAGCCGTTTTTGAAAAAAATTTGTTGTTTTAAAATTGTACATATCACGCTATATTGCACGAAAACTACTAGCTCTAAAAAATGTGCATGGCTTTGATTAAAGAACGAATGATGGACAACATATTTCATTAGAAGGAAAAATTCAATTATGTAGTTGTAGAAAGTCCCCGAATAATTTCAAACTTTTGCAATTTTCGAAAATTCAGAGTTAATAGTGAAAATAGGACCTACGCTACTTTTATAAGCAAATTTTTCACCCTTCTTACAATAAATTTACGAAAAATGAGAATCCATTTTTGAGAACATTTTGAAAATATCCCAGGTAAAGTACGAATGCTGCGCCCTGAGTCGAGCCAGATCTATTGGGGAATATCCACTTTGAAAAAAGGCCTACGCATAACTTAGGCGCTAGCGGTGTTCGCAGAGGGACGGGCGTTTTGAAAAAATAGCTATTCGGTATCAGGGGACCCCAAAACGTGTATTTCCGTTGAAATACCGAAATCTATTTTCCGCAGCATTGCATAACTTTCCTTTTAGTACGTATATTGATCCGTATATACGTACGTATACGAGAAAAAACCCAGTGAGCGCTTTGACTTTGGGTCAAGACTGACATGATTTCTTAGGGGTGTGGAGATCCTTTCCTAATCCATTGTGATGACTTAATTTATGTCACAATGTCATCTCCATAAGCTTGTTTCAAAATCTGATATGTTTCTGTGAAAGTTCTCTCTAGTTTCACGCAAAATTTTACGTTGCATCGCTGTTTCAGAAAATCGCGCATTTCAAAACTCCGCACTAACACACACGTTTCACTTAAGGCTAAATGCACCGAAAAATACTTGTAGGAAAATTCAATAGATCGCAGCACTATCACAGGGGAATTTATTTCACTGATTACGTCTGAACCAATGGTTCGATTTTCGATCTGTAAACGGCATTTGACGCCTTTTCAAAATAGAATTTACGCTACGATGCCCTTTTTCCAAAAATCTAGCAAAAACGCGAATCAAACTTCCGAGAACAAATTAAAAAATGTGGGCTTATAGCGCGATGGCGACATGCTTCCTGAATCAAATGCCGTGACAATCATGCAAATCGGACGAATAGGAGCGTCGTAAAGTGAAATTTACGAAAACACCTCGCCCCCCCCTTCCCCTTCTGCACCGTTGCGACACCCACTCGTTTGTTGTGGGCCCTCTGTCAGCGAGGCGGCGCGGCCAGGCCCGGCGGCGTGCGGCCAGCCCCGACGAAGGAGGCGAGACTTGCGGGACACGCAAGCCACACACTCGGTTTATGCGCTCGTCACTTTGCATCTCAATCTATTTTTCCACGGATATCAAACTAGAGATTTTATACCACTATTACATACCGAGGTAAACGGTCTGTAATAGTAGTACATAACTATCTTTTTCACATATTTCTGTCTTCCTTCGAATACCATCTTAAAATTGTTTGAGGCATTACTCAAAATATCGATTCCGATTTGGAACTATTTTTTTTAAAAAAGGAACTAATTGTGAAAATATCAGCATTATTTCATCTCCACACATCTTATTTTAGATATATTTTACTTCTAAGGTCTTCTGTTATCACACAACCTTGCTCTAAGATCTTCCGTTGTCAAATACCGAAAAAAATGAGCGGAGTATACGCACGAGCTCTTTTGTCCTACAACTCGATTTTTGATCTCAAAACGACGTTTATCAGCTTTAAAGAGTGTTTTTTTAAATCTGGTGAATCTCTTTTCCCAAGTAAAATAGCCGAAGCTAATTTTAAAAATGTTTTCGTACTTTCGGACAAATTTAAAAAATGCATGAACTTGGCTGTCCGGGTGACGTCGCGTCGAAAACTGTCTTGCCGACGTTTCGACCATTTTATCGCGGTCTTCCTCAGGGCTGGTATGCCCATGCATACCATGGCTGGTATGCCCATGGCCGCGGAAGCTTACGACTTCCAAATTTAAAAAAAGGTGGAAAAATAGCAGTCTGGCGAGCTGTATCCTGACTCCAACGCCGTAACAAGCATTGAAATAAAATAGTATGAATCATGACTTATTCCAGCTTACTTGGTAAGTTATTTTGATATAAAATAAATATGTTATATTTGTATAATTTTGAAGGGGATAAATAATTCCGGTGAGTCATTTCATACTGACTACGTAAGTGAATAAACGGTAATGATGCAATTGGAAAACTCCTAGATGTTTGCTTGCATTTGGAGCGTGTTTCCCCTTCCATTTTCTTTGTTTTATAAAATGTGGATTTTCTAGAAAAAGTTATCTGTAGAAATTGCAGCATGCTAAACCAGTTAGACCTGACTCTTTCGTGACATATCGGACACAATGATATAAATAATATGGAACATTCAAAGGAGTTTAAAAACGAAGGAAATCTTTTTCTGTGAGTATGATCTTAGAATATGCTTTACACTAACGCTTACGCGACGTTATGTAATCTACACAACTTTCCAAAGAAGATAGAAAATGAGGTTTCTTTCAATGTGAATTGTTTTTGAAAATCTTAAGAAAGTATATGCTTACATCAACAAAATTTTGAAAATCTTATTTTTTTTTCCTTTTCCGATGGATGACTTTTGCCGATTGACTGAATCACACGGTATTCATGCAATTGTGTTGGTTTTTTTTTGCACAATCTCGGCTGTCTCATTTCTTCTGTAATAGAAAAAGTATAGTACCTTGCAGATCTGTTGGTCACTCTTCTCTTTTCCAGATTACATTGCATAATTGTGTTAGTTTCGCCAAGATTTCTTTCCCTGTATCTTTGAATAGTTCGATTGGAATATTATCTACAGCCGGGGACTTCCCATTTTTCAGTTGTTTTGTCGCCCAATTCATTTCTTCCATCTCAGGTTCTTATTCGTAATCATCTATATTTACACACTACTCTATTTGTAAGTCCTTATCATATAACTTCTTCGTATTCTTCCCATCTTTTCGTGATCTCTTCTTTTGTTGTATTTATTTTGTCGTTCTCGTTCTTAACATTCGCCATTGTTGGTTTACACTCCGTGGTCATATTTCGGATGACCTGGAAAATATCTTAAGATCCCTATTTGTTGTTAAGTTCTTCCAGGTCTTCGCTTTTTTTCTTGAATAAACTTTTCTTTATCTTGTCTTGGTCTGGGCTGGAATCCCCGTAGAGTTTTCTGACTTTCGTCTGGTCATTTGCTTTCTTTGCAGAGAAATATAATGTTTGAAAAGAAAGAAATATAAGGACTTCGTTGCTTATATCGTACTATATATCCATCGAATCTTCACTTCGATGTCTGTATTTCCAAGATTTTGTGAAACTTCTTTATATTTCACGGAGGAAATCTTGAATTTTCTCTGAGGGTCTGATTCAGTCTGTCGATTGTCGAATGCATCGGGCGGTTGGTCTTTCATCGCCACCTGCCGCAAAGGACTAGGGCAGGGACTAGGGCACGAACGAGCCTGGACTCGGGTAAAGTGGCCGTGGGGGAGGGGGCCCAGGATTTCCAAGTCCGATATGGCTCTGGGACAGTGGTTCGCAAATAGACGTGGTGAATGCTCACACCAAATTCACTGATTGGATCGCTTACTTGGGGCCCTTCTCCGCTCTACACTTCCTCGTGTCTCGACGTCCACGTGTCTACTGCGTCTGTTCATTCACGAGCCACTTCATTCTTAGAGTTGGGAGCTGACTTGATTGCGAGGCTGAGGAATGCGCTCTGTGTCCTTCGAATGTACCCTCCCTCCCCCCGCCTAATCTGCAACTGCTAGCTGTCCCAAATATATTACGCCAAATATCCATAGACAAAAATGTAAACATCATACGCAAATAAGGAAAACAAATGAGCAATAAGTGAATACCATCAATGTGGAATTTTTTATCTTCACAATATGGCCTTTTCTTACGGGAGTACTCAAGGCTGCCCCGCCGGCTTCAAATCCTTTTTTAATTAATATCACAGTTCAAAAAGACGCTTCAGTATAGTTTACTACCCGAAAATTGCTGTTATGCAGCGTGTGATGAAGAACGCCCGAATTATTTTCTTCGTCACATTTTTTAATAACTAGACGTATAATTTCCCCAGCTTAACTGTGTATTGTTTGGCCTTCACTACGAACAGAAGCTATACCGTCCCATCAAAAGTCAGAAACCAAATTAAAATTAATACGCTATACACTTGTGTTACGAACAAGAAGCAACCAACATGTCACTCATTGAGTTCATGTCTTCTCAGAACAAGAAACATTCTATATCAGATGAAGTGATATTGAACCTCATACAATGTTGTCAAAGCAGATATACTATTTCCTCGACTGCTCGCGTAGGCGGCAAATTGCAGAACACGTCAATATGCCGAATACTTACACTGTATACTTCGGAGAATTCTTTAGTTCAACCTCTTATGTACGACAGATGACAGTAATTTTTAAATATATGGTTTATTAAAGTTTTGGAAATATATTTATTTGTGCAATGTAATTGAATTTCTCTCACTATTCAAGAGAGATTATTGTCAAATTGCCGCCTTGCGAAAGATAAGGCGTCAAAAATCGTTACACTAGTGGGAACACTTTTCAGGTTTTCAACGTCAAAAGTAATTTGTTGAGATCGCAAAGTGTGAAAGTGGCTTTTAGATTGTATTATCTCAGGTACTAAAAACTTTGATTTATAGAGGAGTATACTGCACTATAATTCATGTACAAAATGGCTAATAAATTGAGTGTTTGTAAACATTTCTTTCAATAACATTTTAGATCCTCCAATAATCACTACGAAAATCAGAATTCCAACGTTGCTTTTGCATCAGAATCGCTTACAACACCACCAACAAAAAAATCTCTGCCGTCATCTCGAAAAACGAAAAGGAGATTGTTGCCTTCTAATCTCATGACTTGGAAAATGGAAAACAAGAGACGGTGGGTGATCCATCAAAAACAAAATTCGAAAACTGCAGAACTCGTCAGTGCAATAAGTCGCAGAGACAACCACTCATTTTCATAATTTACTTTTATCATGTTACAAACATAAGATGTACAAACTTTTAGAATTTCGTTGGTCAGTCACAAAAGCTTTGTGTTCTCTCTCTTGTATCTGCCTGTTAGTCTGTACAAAAGAGATTGTGAAAGTATTGCATGTCTGTCCTACCGACTCCGATCTCACAGGTCTACCCTTGATTTTGGTACTTTTGAATAAATGTAAATAGAAATAATAATTATTAGTATAATAATAATTACACTGTAGATAACTGCGGCTACATGCATAAAAAGTACCAAGAAATTCAAAATTATAATTTACTTTTAGTTTACGAGATAAAACTTTCCCCAATGTTACCAGTAATTGTACCTCGCGGCATGAAAATTCGTCTCCCTCTCATCGTTTCGCCTCTCTCCCTGAGGCGTTGCCGTGGGAGACGCCAGAAGTGTGCAGGATCTGCGGTCGCTTCTGATGACATACGAGGGTCTATGTTAATGACTCCGCTTACGGAGTTAGGAGAGGTTTCACAGCAGGAGCGGATCCAGCCGATTATTTTTCGGAAGGTGGGGGTATATTTTTGTATACATATATTTTTGTAAATAATAAATGAATTTGTTATTATATTGTATATTATTTAGAGATTCGCCAAATGAACCCTTTAAAGCAGGTAAACGTCGTTTTGAGATCAAAAATCGAGTTGTAGGAGATCGTGCGTATACTCCGCTCATTTTTTTCGGTATTTGACAACGGAAGATCTTAGAGCAAGGTTGTGTGATAACAGAAGACCTTAGAAGTAAAATATATCTAAAATAAGATGTGTGGAAATTAAATAATGCTGATATTTACACAATTAGTTCCTTTTTAAAAAAAATAGTTCCAAATCGGAATCGATATTTTGAGTAATGCCTCAAACAATTTTAAGATGGTATTCGAAGGAAGACAGAAATATGTGAAAAAGATAGTTATGTACTACTATTACAGACCGTTTACCTCGGTATGTAATAGTGGTATAAAATCTCTAGTTTGATATCCGTGGAAAAATAGATTGAGATGCAAAGTGACGAGCGCATAAACCGAGTGTGTGGCTTGCGTGTCCCGCAAGTCTCGCCTCCTTCGTCGGGGCTGGCCGCACGCCGCCGGGCCTGGCCGCGCCGCCGCGCTGACAGAGGGCCCACAACAAACGAGTGGGTGTCGCAACGGCGCAGAAGGGGAAGGGGGGAGGGCGAGGTGTTTTCGTAAATTTCACTTTACGACGCTCCTATTCGTCCGATTTGCATGATTGTCACGGCATTTGATTCAGGAAGCATGTCGCCATCGCGCTATAAGCCCACATTTTTTAATTTGTTCTCGGAAGTTTGATTCGCGTTTTTGCTAGATTTTTGGAAAAAGGGCATCGTAGCGTAAATTCTATTTTGAAAAGGCGTCAAATGCCGTTTACAGATCGAAAATCGGACCATTGGTTCAGACGTTATCGGTAGACTAAATTTTACTTATTTTGGTGCTGCCACGTGGTGGCCACAAATTGTACTAGTGTCGGTACATTTAGCCTTAAACAACAATAATATTGAAAACTAAACAAGACATCAACAATACAAGATCATATGGATAGAGGATATTATGAGAAACACAATACAGCCAACCGCAAGTCTAAATATCAGCATTAGTGCGAAATTAAGAGTCCGGTAAGTTTCTGAACATATTTCATGTGTCTATAATATTACTTTTTACAAGTTTGATATTGCTAATTGTTTATTAGTGCTATTTTATATTCAATCTTATTCCTCGATTTATTTACAATGTCTCCTCCATGTTAAATTACGCTGTGTTGCAACACGCTAGCACATGGTAAGCACATGGCTGCGGCCATCGGTCCCAGACGAGAAGGACGCTTTCTTAACACTAATGACGTTGACTTCCAAATTGGGGACTGCCTTCTCTCTCCCTTTTACGAACTTAAACTTGAGTTGCTGTAAATAAATCGAAGTATATGCTTCAATTTTTCATTCCTTGGCAACAAGTCAACGCATACTGTGACTGCGAGGGATCGCTTATATAACTTCACCATGGATGCGCAGTCCTTCGTCAACATCAGGTCTACACAGGAAATATAGCGAAGGTTGCGTGGATTGGAAAACTGAGCAACCAGATGATTAGAGGAGAATAGCGGGGGAGCAAAAGTTTGGGTCACCTCGTTGGGAACTATAACCATTCATATTCCATTAGAGGAAAGTCAATAGACGTGTAGACTACTATTACTTCTCTCGTTTTCGAGGCTTGGATCTGAAGAAGGAATCGACTCCAATGGATATATTTTCTATAGCATATTTTTCTAAAGACCTTGTCATCACTGCTATAGAGAGCACTTCTAGCTGTTCTCTGAGTTAACTACAGACGTTTAACCATGTAGTCGTGAGTCTAATTCCTTCTCCAAGTCAGTGATAATTATCACTGACTTGGAGAAGGAATTAGGAGAGAAGAAACGATTTTTCTTGTAGATTGGGTACAGTTCACATAGTGCATCGATCAGCACAAAATGTACACTCATTCTTTTCATGCTTTGAGTTTCAGCAAACGTGCGCTAGCGCAGTGCGGTTTGTGGACGTGCAGAGAATGCATTGCGAATGCTCGCGTTCGCACAGAACCTGAATCCATCTTTTCTGCTTTTCTGAAAATGCAAAACTCTAAGCTCATTTTCACTGAAAACGTTTGACTTTTCGAAAAACATCATAAATCATTTGAAGCACTCGAACTCGCAATTACAATGTATAAAACACCAGTAAAGTAAATATTAACGACGCAACGTGAGTGATAGATGAAATACACTTGTGTCATTTTTAAAAAAATATAAATATTACATCAAAAAGTCGTTTATATCAGGTTATTCACCGCACGTAGCGTATCCGACTCGAGGCAAAAAGGGAAAAAATGGAGTCTTTAGAGAGTTTTTTTTATTTTTTAAAAATTATGCCCACATTTTATTCATTGCGCTAAAACTTTTTATAATTCGAAAAATGACTCAATACACTCATTAAAGGTATAATCCTGGAGAACAGATTTAATTCAGAATATAAATCTTTCTTCATAACTGTTGTAAGAAAACGCAAAATATTGTCAGACTTTTGCATTTTCGAAAATTCAGGTATTTCAATGAAATTGAGACCTGCGCGGTTTTACAAATGTACGTGTCATTTTCGCTATTCGAGGATAAAGTTTAATCAAGAAATTTGGTGCCACTTTTTTACAAAATACCCTAGAGGTTTCATTTAATCAAACACCAAAAATAAAACATCGGTTTTAAATTCAAGGGGACGCGACATCAGCCTGATAGACTCGAGAATATCACTTTTAGTTTAAAAACCTACTTACGGTTTAATCGCCAGAATTGTTCACAGGCGAATAGAAGTAAACCAATTTTTCAGCACCAAGAATCCACGAAACGTAGATTTTGACTTCACAACTTGATAGAGGACGTAATACCACTACATATGTGTTAGAACTCGCTTCATAGTCAGCAAATTCATTCCAGATTTTAAATGCACGCTTTAGAGTATCTCCCGCAAGCTGTGTGAACGTTAAAAGTACGTTCGATGTTGCATGGTGTACCGCCGAGCTGTGTAGGCGTCTCCATGCTGCTCAATACACAAGTATTAATTAGCCTCATAGCGACATGAGTAATACATGCATACGCATAACTCATGGTCACATCATCTTCCAGCTATCAGGAGAAAGTGATAAGTCCTTACTGTGTACTTCAAGCTGAAATATCACTCTGTGCATGTAAGTTCGTAACCAATTGTTCCTTCATGAACCATGCACGTCTCATACAACTAAACACTCTCAATGAACAAATGCGTTCATGCAAGTTTTTATTTCAACATAAACTGAACGTGCATTACAACTCTTCAGTTGTATTAATGTGCTTAGAGGACCACGTGTTGCATATACGTTCCATAATGTACTGTGATTATAATATGTTGAGTACATTGCAATAGAAACTGCGAATGTGCCCTGCCGTGAACAGTTTTCAATTCAAATTCATTGCTCTCAGTTTTCATTTCAATCTAACACGCCTCAGAATATATCTATTGTGCCACAATGTTTGCTCCTACAGCATTAAATGCAACCGCTAAAATTGCCACCAACCAGTAACAGCCATTCCAAGCTGCTCGTTGCTACAGTGATTGCCATACGACCATCACCACTTTCTTCTCCGGGACCATACACGCTTTGCAGGTGCGCACTACCAGCCTACACTAGAACAGCACGTGATACTGCTGTGATACACGTGTTCATTCTTCACTGTACACCCCTATTCCTCTACAATTACGTACACAGCACTTGCAGACCTCGACAAAAACTTATAATTGTTGCTGCGAGAGAGAATTTGGAATGAAAAATTATGCAAATAAATGTCGTCAGTCTGCGCAAACCACAGTGTACACAGAACGAGCAAATAGTATAAGATAAAGGAATCTAAGCCTTCTAGGCGTGACGTCATAAAGTTTGCCAAAGGTCGAAATATAACAGGCATTAGTGGTATCGATGTGCCGAACCTGCAAAAATTTAATGGAATGTCCAAGAATATCTCATCCTATAGAATATGGTGAGAAAAACATTTCTATGCTATCAAATAGGCATTAACATGCGAGAGAAATTTGCTGCACACGAAGTAAAGTTTCATCAACCATGCGAATAGCTTAATTAGAAAAAAATTATGGTACATTTAGTTTTTATGTATCATGCGTTTTTCTTGTGTGGGTAAGCTAACTTAACGTTAAGTTAGCGTACCCACATTTAGTGTTGAATATTTCGATGTTGTGCATTAGTAGAAAACTTTTAAATTTGGGTATAAATTAGTCTTTAATTAGAACAAAATTCTGGGATACATTTTTTCAAAATTGTGATAAGTGGGTATGCTAACTTTACGGACATATATAATACAAGCCGGGAGACCGGTCGAGCAGCGTTTGCCAATTGACGGAGAAATGACGTCGGAGCTCCTTTCTCCTCCCCGACGGCCAGGTCGGAGAAGGGGGGCGGGATGGAGGGGTAGACGGCGATCGCCGATAACGAAAACCAGTAGGCCTTTGCCGATATTTCAGGGTACATGAGTGGGAGACCATCTATATCCGTTAATTTTCTTTCGGTTTGGGAAGAAAGGTTTCCTTTTGTAAATACAGTAACAATAGCGATGTGTTTAGTGTATGCGAAAGAACTGCAGTGTGTTAAATTGTTCACCGATCGGCGTTACGCAGCTTTGCAACTCAGGGCAATCCGCAAGATGAAAATAATATCTGAGAATTCACAGACAGCTTGCAATCATGAAATGACAAAATCATGTAGATGAAAGATTATGGAAAAGGAATTGAAAATCGTGAGGATTTACAACAATCTCAAACAAAACTGTACTATATAAATAATCAAGCCTGGAGGCCAAATTCTTCCAGGTGACCCTTCCCTGTGGTGAATGTTTTCAAGGACATAGCGAGTCTGCCAGTCTCACGGAAGCAACAATCATGCATCCCTGCAGGTTCGACCGGCGTCGCAGTGCTCATCGCAGCCTCCGGGTCTCCTCCGCTGGCCTTTGTGTCAGCCACATCCTCAGCCTCGGCGTCACCTCGAGAAGTCGAACTTAACAATCACGTTGTCTTTTCTTACAGCATTACGTGCTAATTCTACTGTGAGTTTAATATTTGCTTAATATTTACTTATGCCATATTCATAAACTGCCAGTATCAAAGTTTTCCTAGCGATTCACTGTATTCATTTATTTTAACGACTTATGCCTTCACGAGGCAATGCAATTCTACCAACAAAATTTTCTTTGTACCATTTGCATAGTTTAATTTATGTATCACATCCAAGTGGGTTTATGATTTCCCTGAGTAATGGCAACAATCCCTAAAATTACCCAATTTTTGGACAAAACTGGCTGTACCTGCCCCTTCGAAACAGGAACTGGTCCTTCGTGCAAAAGGTGAGTCATTAGGAGGAACGCTGGAAATGGTATGAAAATGCCTAAAAACAATCCGCTGCCCACATATGTCGCCAGTTAGTACAACGGCTTCTTTGAAGTTTATACTTGGGATTTATTTTTTTTTGACGCTTGAGGGTGTCTTCACAATGAAATAAACCTCCCACGGCACGACCAAGAAAGACGCGTAATCTCGTGACATCGCATCGTGAAGACAGGACCTCACGCGCCAAGAAATTTAAACCCACGTATTTACTGGCTACTAAATACGGTCTTGGATAGCAATAGAATCTCTACTTCAGACCAGACAGTTTTATGTGGCAGTGTGCATCAACACATGCTGCCTAAATGATTTTTAAAACGTTAGTTATTATTTTAAAAAACCTTAAGGATATATTTTATAAATGAAATTTCGTATTATGTAAATTTTATCAATAGTAAATTTTAATATTACACAAATCCGACTACATATTTTTTATATATTCTTACTGTTGACATACCATATTAATGTACAGAATTTGACATTTCATGGTACATTATTTTACAATGACAGTGATTTTGCATTCTATACAGTTTCCAGTGATAAAGTGAAATATGGAGAAATAGTGGTATGAGAAGCAAAGGAGACTGAACACTGAGAAAACCTGCTAAGAACTTGCTTAGTTCACAACAAATTCCACTTTAAATTGGTCAGGATCAAATCCAGCCCCCATTAGTAGAAGTGAAGGAAGCATGAAAGCGGTGGCCTCAGTAATTATGCTACACTAGCTCCTTCAATTGTAAGAATAGTGTGTGCCTCTTAAGTCATCGGGTGAGTTTTTAAAAAAGTAAATAAAATACAAGAGAAAAACATATTTATTGGCAAATTCTTGTTACACTGATTTTATGTATATTCAGAGTTGTACAGGGTGCGGCAGCATAACTTCCTTTTTTCAAAACTCAATAAAAACTATTGTGTGCATCGGAAAATATTTATTTATTTTTTATAATGTAGGTACATGTCTAAAGTTTTTATTTACATTGTTTTGAAGATCAAATCTGTTAGGTGACGTCCCTCATTCTCCATACATTGCGTAAACCGATATCTGGCGTTTGTCATGACTCTTGTTAGCATAGCTGGTGTTATGTTGGCAATTTCTTCTTCGATGTTGGTCTTCAGACCTTGTAGGGTTCTTGGACGGTTCACATAAACAAGGGATTTCAAAAAACCCCATAGATAAAAATCACAAGAGGACAGATCGGGAGAGCGTGCCGGCCATTCCAAATCGCCTCTAATTGAGATAAGGCGCTCTGGAAAGTGTTCCCTCAAAACAGCCATCGATGCTCTTGAAGTGTGTGCTGTTGCACCGTCTTGTTGGAACCCAGTGTCCCCCAAATCCAACTCTTCTAGCCGTGGGAAAAAAAAATTCTGTAGCATGTTTACATACCGGTCCGAATTCACTGTCACTGTAACCTCATTTTCCTCAAAAAAAAAACAGGGACCAATAATTCCAGCTGAGGAAATTGCACACCACACTGTGACTTTGGGTGAATGCAAAGGCCTTTGATGCAATTCTCGAGGGTTGGTGTCAGCCCAGTAGCGCATGTTTTGTTTGTTAACCGACCCACACAAATGAAAATGGGCTTCATCGCTAAAAAAAAACAATAGCACCCTCGGGAACGACATCAAGAAGAAGCTCACACGCGTTCATCCGAGAATTGAAGTCACGTTCTGTAAGTTCCTGCACTATCGCCATCTTATAGGGATGAAAATGAAGATCATCACGAAGAATTCTTCTCACAGAACGATCGGATAGTCCAAGGGCAGATGCGTGTTTGCGCGCAGAACGCCGTGGTGATCGCAACATTGACGCTCTCACTGCTTCAATGTTCTCAGGTGATCTAACGGGCCGAGGGACTCCAGTTCTTCGTTTTGTCGCACTTGCAGTTTGTCTGAATGTAGTGACCCATGTAACAATTGATTTGCGGTCTGGGACGGGAGTCAACGGGGCTAAATTAAAGCGATTCCGAAATGCACGCTGTGTTGCAATAACCGAACATCCGCTTGAAAAGTAGGCCTCAACGGCAAAGGCACGCTCCTCACTATTCCAACGCATGATGGCGACTGAACCGTGCCGGGACAAAACTTTACAGTACCCCCTCTTGAACGAGACCACTAGCGCTCCGCTATGACATTAACTAACTGAATGGCGCGCATTTTAAAAAAGGAAGTTATGCTGCCGCACCCTGTATCATGAAAATATATGCAATTAACTGGTCACAACATTACATTACTTGCAAAAATTAGTTCCAATGAACGTTTTGAAACCCCCTCCCTATATTGGATGGATTCTTAAGATAGCATTAAGATCATCATATTTAATGACTGGGAATTTCCAGTACAGATCCATCTTTTCTTGTTGACAAAGTTACAACTATGAATTAACCTTGTCTGCAATGCAACAAAACCATCACAACGAAAGAGATTCATTAACCAGCACAAAAAAAGCAAATGAGCAAAAAGTTTATGAACACAAGTCACGAAATATGCTTCAGCTTAGTTTTATATCATTTTTACTTTATACTAATTGAATGTGTTTAACACAGATTCAGGTTTGTGAAGATTGAAAAAATGCATCACATCAGCATAAGAACATTTAAACTTCTCAAATGCACATAAAACAAATGCAAATTTCTCTCTACAACCTCACCGGATCTGCATTAAACAGAAGAGACTTTTCTGTTTATGTGCATTTTGACTCTGGAACTCAAGAGCACTAAATTCATTTTCTTAGTACCTTTGTAATTTCTTGCAATTGTATTACTGAAAGACCTAATATCAACTGAATATTCTAAGCCAAGTAGAGAAAGAAGAGAATCAATAGATCAAAATCAAAGAGAAAAAATAGAATGTTAAAAATAATAAATGCCTCTTTGGTTGCCTCTTCACACTTCAAAAATAACAAAACATACAAATTGTTCACTTGTCCTATCTAAACAAACATCACAATTATTTCTGCCCAACATGTAATACAAAATAACAGCAATAAGTATTGGTGTATTGCAGTATGCATAGACATGACAATATTAACATTAGGTGGGTACAGTGTAGATATAGAAAAGACTAATCCTCAATTATAATAATCATAATATAATTAGTTTACAATAACCCCATGTCCTGATACTACAAACATTTTTATTAAAATAGACCAGCAAGGCAACAGTGTCTGACACAAATACTCCATCTCTTTTGCCACACCAACACTCACTCACGCAACACGCTAAGAGCACTTGTTTCCACGACCTTCATCTTCCTTGCTGTTTTAACTACACAACCTTCATTAAAAGCCCTAAGATTGCACTGTACAAAGAATCTCAAGTGAATTTTGGGGGTTTACAAACTAAGGATAATTAGATTTAATCGTGATGTCACTTCATGGACCTAACTTTAAAAAATTGCACCACAAAGTAAAAATCTGAATTTTGATTTTGATTCAAACATTCTTAGATGTAAAACTTTTGCTTTCTAAAGAAATAGAGTTATGTTAAATTTAAAACTATTCTTACCACAGTTGGTGCACGATTATGTAAAGCAATGAACAAACAGTGTAATATACTATGTGAACATGAGATTATCTTCAGAATCTAAGAGATTCACAATGGCATTTTAATAAAGTTACTTTGCACACTTTGCGAGATTATTTACACTTCAAAGCACCATTCATTATATAGCCCCCTACCTCTTCCCAAGAGTCTGTTCTGCCTTCACAGAAAAAAATTGTCATCGTAGTTTTTGATATCTAGTGTACACTTTAATCAATTAAGCTTTCATACTCAACTGAAATTTTATCGTTTTATCTAGCTTTTCAATTTTTTATTTTTTTTAACAACGAAAAAGAATTTAAAAACTACAAAACTGGAAACTACCTATGCAATAGAAAAAAAAAAGAGAAACTCAACAAACATGAGCCAATGGTTTTTAGATTAAATTAGTTTACTAATAAGAATTTGAATCCTATACACTTCTATGTGAAACAAACAGAAATAAAATTTAAATTTTGCAAAAAGTAATTTCCGAATGTTATTCATTAGCTCCTGTTCAAGTTGCAGCACATACATCAAGTTTCCTTCAGAAAAACATTTATATTACCTTGATTTATGATATTGCTAAAGGTTCACATTTATTATGAAATTTATGGCCTGCCTTACGTTTAATTTATACATATTAAACTTCTACTTAGATTCTCATCACAGCATATTTGACATTGACTAACCTTCAACTCTAAACTGAGAATAATAAGAATACACTTTCTCATTGCTAATGAAAGGAGGTAAACAAGAAATTTGAAACTTCCCATTTCAGATCCTCTGAAATATTTTCCATCTCTCTTTTTTCCATTTAGATTCCATTAAATAGTTCAGACAAATCAATTTAGTAACCTCTTTCCATTACTGGACAGATTAGTAACACATCAACATATACTTCCCCAATTTGCAGAGGCAATCAGCAAACATGTAGAAGTTTTTTTCCAACATCACAAAAATAAAAACAAAAACTTCACAAACAATGAATAATTTATGAAAACTGAATTTCTTGGTCTTAAGGCATTGCTCTTCAACCCATAGGCAGATTGTGCAAACTGTGCTTACCCAACATTTTGATTTCAACACAACTTAGGTTTTATACCTTTCAGTTGGAGTTCTCTTCTTTTCCCTGAAGGTGAATTTACAATGTGGTGTAATTTCTCTCCGAGCGAGCCTTGTAGAACTTCCATGACACAAAGGCAATAGCCATAATTCCCACAGACAGCACAATACCTCCTAAAATAAAACAATTTCTAGTTATTAAAAAACAAGATGAATTTGAAGCTAATGAAAAGACCACCTGATTTTGCAATGAATCTCAGTTTTTAACAGCTATACATTACACTACAGTACAGATCATTTTCCAAACCCATTCCGACATTATTGAAGAGATGTATCGATTTCCAGATTCAAACAAGATTCTGCTTCACCAAGGTGGAATAAAGGAGCCACAACATCAAATGGAAGCAACTACTTTTTTAGAATTTGGCAAAGCACAAACATTCTAACCCAAAATATCAATGACAGATTGTCTGACCTCCTATCTTCTCTGATTTTTTTTTTATTTAGGTACTGTATACTGTATGCATTTAATTTTTTTTGTAATACTGGATATTGAGCATGTTCCCAATATCATTGATAGTGATGAAGTATTAACGAGATCGTGTACTATAGTCCACCATGAACCGACTTCAATGAAATTCAATCAATTCTTAACATCTCTTGAATGTTTATTATTAGCAAAAAAACACTATTCACTACCTTTCTGCAACAGAAAATCAGTGATTTTTTTTTTTTCAACCAATAAGGTACTTGATGCTGTAGTACGCCCGTGTTTAATATCTACGTGATTTTGTATGAGCAGTGCAGTATTTTTATGCTATATCCCCTTACAAAAAATTTTTTTACATACAGCATTTTAGGTTCACTTGCCATTTTTATGTACGGTTATATGATTAATCAAATATCTCAAGTATACTAGATCTCAATTAGTTCGGATAATTTGTGTTCAATTGTATGAAGAAATGAAACAGGATTACCAATTAGGACAACTATGAATTTTTGCTGGTGATACTAGTTATTGTTGAGTAGGATACAAACTACAATAATTAAATTATTGGTTTACAAATACAACATTACAAAATTAAGAAATTTAAAGAACAATTCTGCAGGTCCATTCTGGAATAAACTTACACGGACAGCAAAACAAAACAGCCGAGTTTTGTAGTGTAGATATCTAGCAATAAAATTTAGAGTAATAAAATTCAAATAAATAGTAAGTTACATTTCAAACTAAACTCAAAGGCGAAAACTACATTCTATAGTAAACATTGATGACCTGGTCTTCTCCACAGCAATGACTTCACACAAATCAAAATCATCCAAGTTAAATTTAATTTTATTGTACAACATTAATTTTTATGCAATGTTTCCTTCAATTTGATACTGAAAACAATACTCAATATATTTTAACTTTTTATTAACAATAACGCTACTCACCAATAAAGCTAAGTCCATCAAATCGCCGAACTTTGGACGGCTCAGCTGTAGGATTACGGACAGGACTCACAGTTGAAACAGGTCCTTTGGTAGTTGATGAAAGTTCAGTACTTGTAGTTACAGGAGGAGAAGTGGTAAATGTTGTGGTTTGGGGAGTATTGGAGGGAGTAGTAGTTTGAGGAGTGGTAGTGGTAGGTATGTTTGTGGTGGTTGTAGGAGGTGGAGTAGTTGTGTCAGGTTTTGTAGTGGGCTTCTGAGTAGTAGTACTGGTAGTCGTTTCTGGGGGTTTAGAGGTAGTATTTGTGGGTGCTGTAGGATTCGGGACTGGAGTCACAGTGGAAACAGGTCCTTTGGTAGTTGATGAAGGTTCAGTACTTGTAGTTACAGGAGGAGAAGTGGTAAATGTTGTGGTTTGGGGAGTATTGGAGGGAGTAGTAGTAGTAGTTTGAGGAGTGGTAGTGGTAGGTATGTTTGTGCTGGTTGTAGGAGGTAGAGTAGTTGTGTCAGGTTTTGTAGTGGGCTTCCTAGTAGCAGTAGCAGTAGCAGTAGCAGTAGCAGTAGCAGTAGCAGTAGCAGTAGCAGTAGCAGTAGCAGTAGCAGTAGCAGTAGCAGTAGCAGTAGCAGTAGCAGTAGCAGTAGCAGTAGCAGTAGCAGTAGCAGTAGCAGTAGCAGTAGCAGTAGCAGTAGCAGTAGCAGTAGCAGTAGCAGTAGCAGTAGCAGTAGCAGTAGCAGTAGCAGTAGCAGTAGCAGTAGCAGTAGCAGTAGCAGTAGCAGTAGCAGTAGCAGTAGCAGTAGCAGTAGCAGTAGCAGTAGCAGTAGCAGTAGCAGTAGCAGTAGCAGTAGCAGTAGCAGTAGCAGTAGCAGTAGCAGTAGCAGTAGCAGTAGCAGTAGCAGTAGCAGTAGCAGTAGCAGTAGCAGTAGCAGTAGCAGTAGCAGTAGCAGTAGCAGTAGCAGTAGCAGTAGCAGTAGCAGTAGCAGTAGCAGTAGCAGTAGCAGTAGCAGTAGCAGTAGCAGTAGCAGTAGCAGTAGCAGTAGCAGTAGCAGTAGCAGTAGCAGTAGCAGTAGCAGTAGTAGTAGTAGTAGTAGTAGTAGCTGTAGAACTAGCAGCAGAAAAAATAGTAGTAGTAGAAGTACTGGTAGTTATTGATGTAGTTGTTTCTGCGGTTTTAGAGGTAGCATTTGTAGGCGCATTTGTAGACACAAGAACAAGGAAAGTTCCGACTTTCACCACGCCCAACAACTTGCCAAAAAGCTCATAGAAGAAGAATTAATCATATCAAAAGCAGACAAAGGCAACACAGTAGTGATTCTTAATAAACATGAATATAACCAAAAAATCTATGACTTTCTTGATAACAACCAGACTGAAAAAGCTTCCAACGATCCCACCAAAAAGTATCTTTGCCACCTTAAGCAAGAACTTAACAATTCTCAAGCCCTTTTTCCGTATCCCAAACAATACATACCAACTAACCCTTCTCCCCCTAGACTCTATGGCCTTGCAAAATTACATAAAGAAAATACTCCCATCAGACCTGTAGTCTCCTACACTAGCACATTAACACACAAACTTGCTCATAAATTAAATATCCTCTTCCATAAACACGTTCAGTTCAAACCTACATATACTGTAAAAAACAGCCTTGATCTAATAGAAAAAATTGAACACATTCCTGTCCCACCACATGCAAAACTAGTTTCATTTGATGTAAAGAATCTATTCCCCAGTACTCCAACTGCTGATTGTAAATTACTTTTACGTAATTTACTAGACAAATCGTCATGCCCCATACCCGTGACAAAATGACACCATTTTATCTTGGTGTTCTGAAGTCAAGAACCTAGGTGTAGTTATCGACAACACTTTCAGCTGGAACTCGCACGTAGATTCAACCTGCCGTAAAGTTTTTGCTTCAATGCACTCACTGACACGCCTGCGAGCACTTTTACCAGGTAGCACACGTGAGACTCTCATCAAATCCCTTATCATGCCACATTTCGACTATTGCGACTTTCTTCTGACCAACATGACATTTAAATTACAACGTAAACTTCAAGTAGCCCAGAATGCATGCGTACGTTTTATTTTTGATCTAAGAAAATACGACCATGTATCCGAATTTTTTGACAGAATTCGTATGCTTACTCTAGACAAAAGACGGTTACTCCACTCTTTACTTCTTCTTTATAAAGTTTTAACCGGTTCTCATGCAACACACCTCATAAGTAACTTCAATCCTCTGAAACTAAATCGAGCTCGTGAATCAGCCCTGCTTTGTGTACCACGTCACAACACGACTTCGTTCAGTAAATCATTCACCATTACAGCTATCCGAGCCTGGAATAAATTACCAGCGAGACTAAAACATTTAAATACTTTCGGCAAATTCAAAGCTGAATTAACCACATGGGTAAGGAATAACGACATATAGAACGGCATTAACGTCTTCTTCAATCGCCAGACTTCTCCCACTTCCAAGCGCCCGGTCACCGCCCCCGTTAAACACCCTCTATTTCCCCCTCTTTATTCTCAATATTCTACCCCATACCTCATTGCTCTATCCTCATCTTCCATTCCCTCTCACACCTAAATTATGAGCATTATTATTTTTCTGTGTACCCTAATGAAATTGTTAATTAAATATACAAAAGTATTAGTGACGTTCCAGATAAAATATACTTGTAGCTATCTTTGTACCATCATCAGGATACTCACTACAATATATTGGCATAAACAAAATTGATGTTAAGATACCCGCACTCTTTGTATTGTTCCTTAATACTGCCAGTATTGTGTTTAAAATTACTGTTGTCATTAGCTTATAGTGTATTGTGCTTCTCTGGTGTAAAAATTATTGTATATTTTTGTAAAGTGCTACTGTAAACTAAACGTAGCTTTCTGTAACGTTCTTTAAATAACTTCACTTTTTTCGCCTACTTCTTCGTCCTTTCCTTCGCTTTTTTTCTCTTCCCTCTCCCTCACAAACTTTATCATTTATACTTTCTGACCCCTTCCCCTGTACGTCTTTTCTTTTCTCTTTCACGAAACTTCCCTTTCACTACTCAGTATAACATACTCAGTTGTATTAATGTTCGGCCCTAAGCCGCCATCCTGATTGAGGTTTTTCTGGGTTTACTCATTCGCTTAAGGCGTATGCCGGGATGGTCCCTAGATTTGTTCTCCCAGACGTAAATGAACAGCTTGTCCTCCCCTCTTAAAATGTTACTTCTCTAAATGTATGTAAATTAAGTGGTTAGGCGGAAGAGCAGGCCCTATGGCCTGAGCCTCGCCATTAATAAAGACATTATTATTATTATTATTATTATTATTATTATTATTATTATTATTATTATTACCCGTTCGAGAGGAACTCCAAAACCTCTTCAACTTATGCATGGACCAAAATTACTTCACTTTTGACAACAAATTTTATAGACAAACTTCAGGAATTCCTATGGGCTCACTTCTCTCTCCTCTCCTTGCAGATATATTTATGGACGCTTTCGAACAGACCATCTTCCTTTCAAATCATCCACTTCTCAAAAACATTACATATTGGCACCGTTACGTAGACGACATCCTTGTTCTATGGACCGGTACGACTAGACAAATTGACCTGTTTACTGACTTTCTCAACAATACACATCCTAACATTCAATTCACGACAGAACTACAGAAAGAAGACAAATCTATCAATTTCCTAGACCTGAATATAAACATATCTGAAAACAAACATACTTTCAACATTTTCAGAAAATCGACATACACAGACACTGTCATCCACAATTCTTCACAACATCCTATTCAACATAAACATTCTGCCTTCCACTACATGATACACAGATTACTAAGCCTCCCACTGACAAAATCTCATTTTCTGGAAGAACTGCACACCATACAACACATTGCTATGTCTAACGGTTACAGCACAGAACTCATTAACAACATACAACGCCGCAAAATAGTCAAACAAAAACAAAAAATGTACACTACACTTTCTCCTATAACAAAAACACCGGACAAGTACACTTGTTTACCTTATTTTGGACCCCTTTCAGAAAAAAGTCGCACACAATATTCACAAAGCAGGTATCAAAGTTTTATTCAAATCACAGAATTCCCTCAAAAAAATGCTGTCCCCCAAAAAACACACAGATCTTCTAGAAAAAAGCGGCGTCTATTCCCTAAATTGCCACGACTGCGTAGCCAAATATATTGGTCAAACAGGCAGAACATTTAATACCAAAATCAAGGAACACATACATGCTTGGAAACACAACACCTGTAAATCTCACTTTGCCAATCATTTACTCCAGACAGGCCATACATTCAATCCACACACAGACATTCGTATACTGGAAATAGAAAATCACTAGCACACCAGATTAACTTTAGAAAACCTACACATTCATTTAAATAATAACTTATTGAATGAAAACATAAACCATAGTCCTTCTCCTTTACTAAAATTACTATTAGACACCACTCCCACACCGCACCCCGCCGGGGCGGCACAGTGACAGCGCACCGCACCCAGGTCATTGCCCTCCTCCACCCTTTTTCAACTTTCCCCCCGCCAGTAACCCTGGCGAGGCGGGAGTTTATTTTCTCGGGGTACAACATACGCCGCAGCTCTATGGCTTATGCGGCAAAGAAGGGGGCAGAACTTACTAACTTATTTCTAACTTAACCTATGGATGAAGCCCTCCTCCACCCCACGGCCGGGTACTTAAGCCCCTTGGCTCGCCCGACCCCGCGTAGTCGTTTTGTGGCTTCCATCCAGCAGGTAAGGAATGGCTCAACTTACATTTCTATGTTTTCTGGTTAAAAAAAATTTACGTGTCCTATATCTATTCCATTCGCTTTTCTTTAGTATTAATGACTTCCCCCCCACTTTTTTCTTTCTTCCAGTTTCTAGAATGTTAAATTTATTTCCAAAAAATTTGTAAATTATTTGTAACCTTTATCATAATCTTGTAATATTTTTATTTTTTCTCCTTGTATCAGACAACTGATGATGATGGCTAAGCCATCGAAAGCTGCTATTATATTAAATCCTATTGTTGGCAATGACAACGTCTATAATTATTTCATGAAAAATGCCAACGATAACACACCACAACACCTATACCTATAAAATATTGTCAGACTTTTGCATTTTCGAAAATTCAGATATTTCAATGAAATTAAGACCTGCGCGGTTTTACAAATGTACATGTCATTTTCGCTATTCGAGGATAAAGTTTAATCAAGAAATTTGGTGCCATTTTTTTACAAAATACCCTAGAGGCTTCATTTAATCAAACACCAAAAATAAAACATCGGTTTTAAATTCAAGGGGACGCGACATCAGCCTGATAGACTCGAGAATATCACTTTTAGTTTAAAATCCTACTTACGGTTTAATCGCCAGAATTGTTCACAGACGAATACAAGTAAACCAATTTTTCCGCACCACGAACCCAGGAAACGTAGATTTTGACATCACAACTTGATAGAGGAAGTAAAACAAATACATATGTGTTAGAACTCGCTCTATAGTCGGGAAATTCATTCCAGATTTTAAATGCACGCTTTGGAGTATCTTACGAGTCGGGTACCTCACATATATGTTGAACCAGCTCGCCGCTATGTTCAACTAGTTCTAGAGCCGACCACTGATGTCGCCATATGCTGGTCCATGATTCTACGAATGAAATTACCTTCCTCACCCCAAGTCTCACCAGAATGGGAACTCTGCGGCAGCGGCCGACGTTCCCCGAACGCACGGCCGGCCGGCCCACGTTCCCGCAAGCTGTGTGAACGTTAAAAGTTCGTTCGATGTTGCATGGTGTTCGCCGAGCTGTGTAGGCGTCTCCACGCTGCTCAATGCACATGTATTAATTAGCCTCATAGCGTCAAGAGTAATACATGCATACGCATAACTCATGGTCACATCATCTTCCAGCTATCAGGTGGAAGTGATAAGTCCTTACTATGTACTTAAAACTGAAATGATGTCACCCTGTGCACGAAGTTCGTAATCTATTGTTCTTTCATTGGTTCGTACATTACGTAACCAATTGTTCCTTCATGAACCAGTGTACTACACGTCTCATTCAACCAAACACTCTCAATGAACAAATGCGTCCATGCAAGTTTTTATTTCAACATCAACCGAACGTGCATTACAACTCATCAGTTGTATTAATGTGCTTAGAGGACCACGTGTTGCATATACGTTCCATAATGTACTGTGATTATGATATGTTTAGTTCATTGCAATAGAAACTGTGAATGTGCCCTGCCGTGAACAGTTTTCAATTCAAATTCATTTCTCTCAGTTTTCATTTCAATCTAACACACCTCAGAATATATCCATTGTGCCACAATGTTTGCTCCTACAGCATTAAATGCAACCGCTAAAATTGCCACCAACCAGTAACAGCCATTCCAAGCTGCTCGTTGCTACAGTGATTGCCATACGACCATCACCACTTTCTTCTCCGGGACCATACACGCTTTGCAGGTGCGCACTACCAGCCTACACTGGAACAGCACGTGTTACTGCTCATATTTCATATGTTTCTATTTCAGCGCTATTATATCAAGCCCCATTGCACACTTGAACTCCTATTATTTACCATGTGGAATCAACACAGTTTTCAACTGAAGTTGCCTATTCACTTAATTTCTCAATGTCAATCGCGTCTAACACAGTCTTCAACTGAGAATGCCTTCGGCCGTCAAATTCATTCAATTTCTCCAACATCAGTTCAACATCATCTCTCTAATCACTACATGCCTACTGAATTCTCCCAAGGTAATAATGATTCCCTCAGTAGATAAAGGTATATACAGAGAAAGCGTCCGTGTCCCATTAAAAACGGTGGCCCTCCGAGTTACTATCAAAGCTACTACAGATAAGGTGAAAGAGGCTTGCTGTTGTCTCAACAGTCCACGTGCATCCTCAGTCAGCATCCAAAAATAATTATGCTCTTTTTCAGTATCAGATATTTATAATACGAATATTTCTGCAAAAAACACCGTTTTTCGCTGCGGCAATACGTAACTTTCCCGATTTTACGTATGTAGTGTGCGAGAATGTGAAAACTCGTAATAGCGATAATATTCCAATACATGTTACCATTATACTTCTTGAGAACATCAGGACTACAGAGAGTAGTACACCACCTTAATAAAATTTGCAAAAACTATGACATTAATATATCAAAAGAAAAAACAAAAGTGTTGGCATTCAGGGGGAAGGACACAGTAAGGTCAAAAATTGTCATTGAAAACAAAATTATAGAGCAAGTTCTCTCCTTTAATTATTTAGGGTGTCAAATAAGTTATGAAAAAGATAAAGATATTGACAATAAATTAATGAAATATCAAAAAATTATGTGGAACAATACACAACACTTTAAAAAAATAAGACAAGACCGGAAACAAGAATTAAATTTTACAATACCATGGCAGTTCCTACATTACTCTACGGCTGCGAAAGCTGGGTATTAACACAAAAAACACTGACAAGAATACAAAGTAGCGAAATGAAATTTCTGCGAAGAATAAAAGGTTGCACAAGAGAAGACCGAATAAGAAATGAAGAAATAAGAAAAGAGTTACAAGTGACATCAATTAATACTAGAATGCAAGAATATAGACAAAGATGGGTAGAACATCTGGAAAGGATGAGTGATAGCAGACTTCCTAAAGCAGCTTTGTTGTACGCGCCGAGAGGAAGAAGAGACGTGGGAAGGCCACGAAAACGATGGAGAAAAACTGTGAGGACGGAACAGGCAGTAGCCTAATCCATGAAGTGAAGAAGAAGAAGAAGAAGAGAACATCAGGAGACACCCACCACTTGCCTGAAATGCTATTGATTTTATCTCCATTCCTTTAATACAAGCAATAAAAAGGGAAGATATGCGTAAAGGAGTGTACTGTCACATTTAACATGGAGTGTTAAGATACATTCTCATTCTTCTGTGTGTGCTCCATGAAATGGGCTTGCAGACACTGTTCTAGAGTAAGAAAGTATATTTGCTTCAGCAAATGAATTACGTACTCATTTTTAGATTTACATTTATTTAGTCAAAACTGTATGGGGAGAAGATAATCTGCAAACGTATTCTGGAGTTCCAGAATCCCTTCCCATCATTTTAATTATAAATAGTTGAAAGATGAGTAAAAGTTAAAGATGAATAAAATTTAAAAACGCGCGAGATTAGCAATATTTGAAAAACAACATTTTTGTTCCCGAATTATAGAAATATTATTTACAACAGTAAAACGAACTGCAGATTTGATTTTTCTGCATTGCTAACAAAATAGTAACTCATCCTTACCTCTATTTCTACCACTACAAGCAAAAGGAAAGTTCAACAAAACGTGCGCATAGTGAAGCTACATTTACGTCCAGAAGCAAAACCAGGGCTCAGCCTTTGCTCTATGTATCACGGAAACTGGACAAAAACTTCATCGAGATGGGGGTCATTGACCCGAAGCTGAAGTACATTATTTATTATAAGTATACTAAGTTTAAAAAATATATAATACAAATATAAAGTAATTCATTATATATAATTGTTTTGTTAAAATAATCATTTGCAGTTTTGTTGTATACACTCCACTACTCCCGAATGTATCAAAATAAGAAAAAAGGTCAAGACAACACGTGCAAATAATGAAGATTCATTTATACCCAGAGTAAAGGGCTATAACAGCAACATACTTAATGCCTTATTTTACGTTGCGATATTCGAGCCATCAGGCTCTTCGTTCTGACCACGCAAATTTCGCTACGCTCCTTTCACTATTAGCGTAGAAATAAGGTATCATCTCGGACAACAAAACAGGCGATTTGAAATTAGCTCAGAGGGTTCTTTTAGGGTTGAGAATGTTACATGCAGTACATCTGCAACATGGGGCAGCCAGCATTACTTCCCCTCCGAACAAAGACCAAAGGATTTTTGCCCTTAAAAATCCACGCCTTCGATTAGGTTTGAACCCACAAACTTGCGTACAACAGCCCGATACGAAACCCGATCGAGATAGAAATTTCTTGCAGTGTCCAACGACGAAGCCAGCGCCCGCGTCCGAGGCCCTCCTTTCGGCCTCAACAGCCCACGCCCCCTTCGAGTTAATCCAAAAAACGAAGCCGTGTTCGTCACAATCTCCTTCATCCCCATGTGTGCGCGCAGCCTGCCAGAGGAGCGGGCGCGATGCGAACGCCGCCGTCTGGTGGCCCTCTTCCCGCCGCGCACCGGCCGACACGCGTTGTCCATTACACCCCCCCCCCCGGGGGGGGGCTACGTCACCAACCGCTGGCGGTTCCCATACGCCCGCGACTCGCCTCCCCCACCCCCCGCCTGACTGCTCCGGTAGAATCTCGTAATTTTATATATAGCGTAAGAGTTAATCTGGGAGTGAATGATTGAAAATACAAAAAAATAACTCTTTAAAGAACTATATTAAATTACTATTAATGCCTTACTGTAACTAATAATAGCCGAAAGCGGCATCTGTTAATTAGTTTTTAATTATAATTACTTTAGATTCGTTAATATTTTTAAGAAATGAAACTGCTGCACACGTGTAACCGTCCGCAGCTTTAAATGTAACCAAGAAGTTATAAATTTAAGCTTTTCAAGGGCTACTAGCGAGAGGAAAGCAAAAATATCACGCCGTACCCGTAGCCGTAGTGCTTAGCTCGACGCGAGGCTTAACCTCAGCTGTCCCTCCCTCCCCTCTCTCTCACACTTACCAATAGTAAAAGAAATGGTTTGTTCAGAGAATCCAATAATCAGTATTTGTAACAATACTTATGCTAATTACTCGTAGCTAGAGGGTCCCAACAGAAGCTGGCGGTTGCGAAAAAGTTAAACATATTGTCACGAAATTGTCAAAACTTATAAAACCGAGAGGTGGCTCAGGGCATCAACTGGTGTCACTCCAGTGCCTCTGACCGGTAGGGCCTTGGTTCGTGTCCCGATGGCTGGATTTTCGACCTAGTCAGCTAGGTCTGGAGGAGAATTCCAGCGGCCGGCTGCTCTGATCGTGGTTTCTCCGATCAACATCTGGTAAATGCCACAGCAGTACTCTAAAAAACGGGCTTCGGCCGGCGCGCGATCTTTCATTCCTCTTTCCTGTCTTATCCTCATCCCGTACTTACATGCACTATATTGCCACAAGCCGGTCGAGATCTTAGAGCAGCGTGTGCCAACTGGCGGGGAAATTTTCTTTTGGTTTGGGAAGAAAGGTTTCCTTATGTAAATACAGTAACAATGGCGACGTGTTTAGTGTATGCGAAAGAACTGCAGTATGTTAAATTATTCACCGACAGGCGTTACGCAGCTTTGGAACTCAGAGAAATCCGCAAGATGAAAATAATGTCTGAGAATTTACAGACAGCTTGCAATCATGAAATGAGAAAATGATTTTGTAGAAAAAAGATTATGGAAAAGGATTTGAAATTCGTGAGGATTTACAACAATCTCAAACAAAACTGTACTATATAAATAATCAACCCTGAAGGCCAAATTCTTCCAGATGACCCCTCCCTGTGGTGAATGTTTTCAAGGACATAACGTCCTTCAGACTATCCAACAACAAAACTTCATCGCAAACGATGGAGCAGTTTGGGAAAAAAAATTTAAAACAAAATTAAAAATGGCCTGTTTTACTTAAAATTACGAGAAAATGCTCAAACGTTGAAAAAATTGTACATGACCTTACTTCAAAATCTATCTTTTGGAGATTTTATTAATAGAAAAAAATCTCAATCTTTAATATTTGTTGTACGAACACATCGAAAAATTTTTGAATTTTTACTATTTTCCAAAAATCAGATTTTAAACGAGCATGTAACCTGTACCATTCTCTTAAAACGCCATTTACACTATCCAACAAAAAATTAATAAAAATCGATGGTGCCATATTTTTGAAAATTCTTAAAACGTCCCATTGGCATCACGTAAAGCACCCTCCAAAATTCAAATATTCAAGGGACAGTGTCGCCAGCCAGATCGATCTGAGAAAGTCAATTTTGGAGCAAATCGGCTGGATGCTATAGCCGCTGGCGTTGTTTACTGAAGGACAGACGTTTTGCCGTCTATATTTTCAGTATCAAGGACCCACAAAACAGGGATTCTGGCTACAACATGTGTTAGAAGATTTTTTTCTTCTAAATTTAGCAACTGAATTTATCCATTTCTTCGTTACCAGGGCCCTATAATAAAGAGTATTTTCTCCCGTAAATTCCGTTTTTTTCGCACATTACATAACTTTCTCTCTACTGCGGTATGGGTAGCAAGAAAGTAAAAAAGGGGTCGTAATGTGCGAAACAGAACTTGGACTTTGTGTATTCTCAACCCTGGAAAACGGAGGGGAAAAACTTGAATTCCAAAATGCTAGATCGCTGAACACCCTGCATGTGCACATATTTAGCTTTTTTTGATTACAATAAATTCCGGTCTCTAATAGGAACTTATTGAAGGGCACAAACATAAAATGTGCCACCATGAATCTGACACCTCAATAATGTTACCAAAATTTATCACAATGCTTTGAGAAACAATTGGGATAATAAAAGAGGAAAACATTCCTTATTATAACAATGAACTCTGACTGACATTAAAAATGCAATCAAAATTTTATGGAACATATAAATCAGAACTGAAAAAAAGAAATATTCTGGAAAGCAGATTAAATAGTCCTTTTCTGTAGAAGGATACACACTGTATTCCACAAGATTTTAATTCAAAACTTTCAAAATACACAAATTTGCCTCAAGAAATGCACACATAAGAAATCTTCCAAAACCAAAGATTGATCCAAAGGTTCTTTCGACAACCAGTTTAGTACAAAAATATTTATTAAACATATGGATCAGCTCAATATTAAACACTATTTACAACATATTCAAAGAACAGCCATAACAAATACTTACATTGTCTGCAAAATTTTGGAAAAATAATGGCACTTCAATTTGAACTTAAGAGCAAATGTCCATATATGTTATGGGATCCACTAACAATGAGAACCAGTGAAGATCTTGTTGTTTAGCTCAGGAATATAATCACCTAAAAATATGAATATTAATCACAAAAACCTTGAAAGCATATTACCATTTTGTATTAACCATATCATCTCATCCCCTTTGAAACTTTGATCCCAATTTGTTTTAATATTAAAAGAATTGTCTTACAGCAATGAATTTATGTTATATTAATAGCTTATAAAATTACACCACAATTTTTTATTAATAATCATCACAATATACATTTCTTTTTTGCAAATTATAATTATGATTTTTTTTTCCTCAATCAAAGACACAGAACTTATTTTTCATTTATTACTCTGTAATCAGCCTGAAGTTTTTAAAAAATATTTGAGAAATGTTTTTTAAAAATTGCAGGCAGGCAATAATTTCATGACAAAAAAATTGGAGATTCCTTTTAACATATGCTCTAGTAATTACTTCTCATGTCAACAGAATTCACCATGTAACCAAAACTGTTCACATGTAACTTCAGTGAAAGGATACGAGTTATATTCACCACAAAGTGGTGTAATAATCATTTTCAGGCTGTTCTTGCATTTTAATTCCTGCTGTTTTTATATATTGTATTCACCCATCTATTTGTTTATTTAATTTCACACAAAAATGAAAGTTTTCCTCAAAATAATTTCCATTGAAGAGATAACTTCTTATTCCTTCCTATGCATTATCCCCTCACATAATCTGAACTCTCTGTCACTGGTTTTATGCCCATTTCTTTGAGTCCACAGTACATAGTATAACAAAACTAGAGGTGCTACAACAGCACATATTTTCTACTTCATTAGAAATAGTTTCATAATATTGTAATTTCTGCTTTACTAACACCTCAGCTGTAACTTGAAATAATCCAATTCAAACAAAGTGCCTGAGGTGCATACCTGCAAATATTTTGATTCATGAACAGTATTCATTTCTTAATTTTTCAAATGAAACAAATACGAATATATTTAACTGTTACAATACATTCAGAACATTATCACAAAAGCAAAAATAACTTCACACAAGCTTGCCTTGATAACACTGAAATGAGTTTCTAATTATTGAAAACTATAACCAGCTATCAAAATTTGTTAAAAAAGTGTATTTGTTAGTTTTAAGTAAAATCTATTCTCCTTCATTAGATTATCCACGTCATACAATCAACATGACCGGCAAGAAAAAACCTAAGAATTACCTACTGTCATTTTGGAAACTAACAGCGCGTCAAAGAGCAAGAAATTCCAATTTACGGTTTCTTTCTTTTTTTCAATTCTCGAAAATACAGAATATGCCGCAAATGAGACCAGCACCTTTTTCTTCGCTATCCTTTGTTACAAATGAATAAAAAAATTAAAGAAAAAATGTGGATTCGGTTTTGAGAAAATAATTATTAGAATTTAAAAATTGCGTTTCGTGCACAAAAAATAAATATTTTCGAAAAATTGAACATGACCTTACTTGGAAATATTTTTTGATAAACACATTTCGTTAAGGGGGGAAAATCTTGGTAATTGTAATTGTTGGAAGACGCCGAAAAAATTTCGAAAATGTGACCTACGCCATTTCTGTATGTGAAATGTGCATGTTAAAGAAGTGAGAGATATTTAAAAAACTGTCATGTGTAATTTTTTAAACAAAAGAATTCAGCAACATGAATTTTGTCGTATTAAACAGTGTAATCATCACTATCCGTAAAAACGTTACAAGAAAAAAAATTGGAAATTGGAAAAATCTTCGGCTTTCTTCGCGAAAGCGAATTTTCACCGCTTTATGCATAAAATTGTCAAGAGAAATGTAAAATGTAATTTAATGGATTTTAAGGCTCTGTAGAATGTATAAACTATCTACGTAGACTGGGAATCAAACACGCTGCTTCACGAGTTCTAAAACACTGACATGGCTGTTATAACAACACATTTTATATTAACGAGACTTGAAAGAAACATTACGTTTACAAAAAATATTGTCAATTCAGTTTCACTGGCAGGAATCATGAAAGTCTTTTTCCTCTGTACTACTACTAATTTAGCTTTGAATGGACGTTAAAGTATTTTATAAACTCTCCAATAAAATAAATTTAATCTTCATATTCAATCTACAGAACGAAGTTTCGAAAATAAACGTTAAATAGCGCTTCGGCAAGCAGGAATTTCCAGCGTCATCAATCTCTCGGTCCAAGGCATTTTCGACGCGAAATATTGTTTCCAAGAGTTTACATATACGCAATATTGCGCGAAACTACCGAAAGTTTCAAAAAATGGAGATGACCTTAATGAAAGCAAATTATGGACAGCAAATTTAATTTGAAGAAAAAATCTAACTTCAATTTTGTAGTTGCAGGAAGACGCCGAAAAAATTCAATCTTTTACAATTTTCGAAAATTGAAAATTAACTGTGAATATTGGTCTTATGGCACATTTGTAAGTGTATTTTAATATATTCTTATAAGAAATTTAAAGAAACTTATTCAGTTTGGAAAAAGCTGTATCCATAGTTTATGCGTTAGTATTGTTAACCACGGACAGGCGTTTTGAAAGAAAGAAAAAACACTTTTTCGGCATCAGGGAGTCCCAAAAGTATTTCCGTTGTAATCCCGAAATCGAATTTCCGCGGCAATACATACCTTTCTCTGTACTACGTACATTACCCCGTATATATGTACGTATACGAGAAAGTAAAAATAAAAATGGAGTCTTCTTTTTTTGATGTTGAAGCTCCCCATAAGCTTCAAAGTATCCCCCAAAAGTAAAACATCGGCTTCAAAGTAAACGACCGCAAATGCAGTCAGGGCGATTGGGGAATATCAGTTTTAGTGAACATCGTGCTTACGGTTTAGACGCTAGCGTTGTTCTGACAGACGTTTTGTCATTAATCCTGTATCAAATATCCACTAAACATTTAACCTCACACGTGTTAGGGGAAGTAAATTTCTTCCTTGCGAATAGTCGTCCTGACACAATATACAATTTTTCGTTACATATTTAGTAGAACACTAATACGTAATAAAATGTAAGCAATTCATGGAAATTAAGTTAAACCAAGTTAAATAAAAGTCTATTGAAACTTTACGTACTTTCACAATCGTATGCGTTGTGTTCGTGTCAGGCCAACACCTTCCGCGCACGTGGTTTTGACTTCGATTCCCACTGGGCACTAAAGTTTTTGAATTAGTTCTGCATTGAGATAATTGACGCCAATAGAATCCAATAGAATTCAGAAAAGAACTTTGTTTCGAAACGGTGATCGCACTCCAGCTCTTTCAACAAGCACTATTGATTGAACGTTTTTCACAAAATTATTTTATTTCGAAAATTTTACTAGCCTGGTATATCTGGTAATAAAGATATTTCACACACACAACATGGCTTGCAGAGCGCATGTAACTGCAGCCGAAAATACGCCCCCACCGCGAGAGTTATAAAAGGGACTTCTCAGACAGCTTAACTTCACACAATGAACCTAATGTACATTTTAAATGTACTTAGTAGTACGTAGTACTTATTTGGCCTCGTTTCACACGCTTATTGTCACCAAATTCTGTCAGTTTTGTCTAATTTTGGTAGGATGTTACATGGTATTTTGTACGTTTTTCACAGTTTGCACACGCGTTCACTGTCGGCTTCGTTGAAGCATTCTCTCCTGGACAGCTGGTAGCGGTAGCCATGACATTTCTTGATTGGGTTCCATCCAGCTTTGGAGTATCATGGAATACGGTGAATAGAATTCTCCGTCTATTAGGTTTCTCTTTGGTATCCTCTCCGATATCGCAGCCCTTTATGCCTCTGTCTGGCAGAGAGAAATGTGATCTTATGTGTTCTATTACGGAGATTTCTTTGGTTAGGGCATGTGTTAATCTAGGGGGTATTTTGAGTCGTTCTGCTTTTTTCAGATGGTGGCCTTGATTGCTTCCATCGCGTATCATTATTAAATGTACATTTTAAATCAAAAGCCTATCAAAAGAAAATGAATTCTCCAAATATAATACATAATGCAATGTAGTCAATAATTGATCGAATTTGTGTACTTTCAATAACGCGTGAAATTTGTAAAATTAAGTTATAGCTAGTGTCAGAAGAATACAGAAAATTGGGATTCTCCTCTGACATCACGCGGCGCTCGGTGACCACTCTACCCATTGGTTGACGCGAAATCTCGTGACATCGCATCGTGAAGACAGGCCCTCGCGCACCAAGAAATTTAAACCCACGTATTTACTGGCTGCTAAATACAGTCCTCGATAGCAATAGCTATTGCTACTACAGACGGGACAGTTATGTGGCAGTGTACATCAACACATGCTGCCCAAATGATTTTTAAAACGTTCGTATTATTTTTAAAAAAACGTTAAGGATACATTTTATAAATGAAGTTTCGTATTATGTAAATTTTATAAATAGTGTATTTTAAAATTACACATATCCGACTACATACTAGGCAATGATATCAAAGACAAACAATTCATACATTTAAAAGTAAATTGAAAGCTTTCCTGCTTAACATGTTCTACAGTGTAAAGGAATTTTCAAATTACTTTTCCCTTAAAAAATATAAATAAATAAGAATTTCTTATTCCATTAGACTTTCTGTTTCATGTGAACTATTTCAAGCTGAAGCAAAGAAAAAAGAACTGCATATCACATCCTGTGAAATAGAAGGAGAATAGAAGAAAAAAACTGGTCAAAACTTGCCTCCTCACCATTTTAAGTTATAAATATAGAATGTACAACTATTGTTAAATTTGATGTAGTTGCAAACATAATTGATATGTATTATTCATGTTAATTATTAGCAGACAATTTATCTATTGTATAATATCTTAATCTAACTGTAACAAGTATTGTATTTCTAGGCCAATGACCCCATCTTGATCAGGTTTTGTTCAGTTTCCCTGGTCCTTTGAGCAAATGCTGAGATGGCCCCTTGTTCACTCCTGAACAGTAATATAACTTCGCTCTCTCCACCCCACCCATCATATTGACTCGTGATACACGATTGTAATTGTATATGTGACTCAATAAATATTATTATTATTATTATTATTATTATTATTATTATTATTATTATTATTATCATATTTTTTTACATATTTTTACTGTTGACATAACATTAATGTAAATAATATGCCATTTCATGGTACATATTTTTACAATGGCAGTGATTTTGCATGCTATACAGTTTCCAGTGATAAAGTGAATTATGGAGACATGATGGTATGAGAAGCAAAGGAGACTGAACACTGAGAAAACCTGCTAAGAACTTGCTTATTTCACAACAAATTCCACTTTAAATTGGTCAGGATCAAATCCAGCCCCCATTAGTAGAAGTGAAGGAAGCATGGAAGCTGTGGCATTAGCAATTATGTGCAACACTAGCCCCTTCAATTCTAAAAATAGTGTGCCACTTAAGTCATCAGGTGGGTTTTTAAGAAAGTAAGTAAAATACAAGAGAAAAACATTTATTGGCAAATTCTTGTTACACTGATTTTATGAACAGCACTTCAGAGTAGGTTATATCATGAAAATATATGCAATTAACTTGTCACAACATTACATACATTACTTGCAAAAATTAATTCCAATGAACGTTTTGAAACTATTCCCTATAATGGATGGATTCTCAAGATTAATAACAGCATCATATTTAATGACTGGGAATTTCAAGTACAGATTCACTTTTCTTGCTGACAAATTGACAAAACTCAATTAACCTCCTTTGCAATGCAACAAAACTATCACAATGAAAGAGATTCATTAACCAGCACAAAAAAAGCAAATGAGCAAAAAGTTTATGAACACCAGTCACGAAATATGCTTCAGCTTAGCTTTATATCATATTTACTTTATACTAATTGTTTACTAAGTGTTTAACACATATTCAGGTTTGTGAAGATACAAAAATGCATCACATCAGCATAAGAACTTCTCAAATGCACACAAAACAAATGCAAATTTCTCTCCACAACCTCACCAGATCCTGCATTAAACAGAAGAACCTTTACTGTTTATGTGCATTTTAACTCGGGAACTCAATAGCACTAAATTCATTTTCTTAGTGCCTTTGTAATTTCTTGCAATTATATTACTGAAAGACCTAATATAAACTGAATATTCTAAGCCAAGTAGAGAAAGAAAAGAATCAATACAAAATAACTGAATGTTAAAAAAAAATAAATGCCTCTTTGGTTGCCTCTTCACACTTCAAAAATAACAAAACATACAAATTGTTCACTTGTCCTATCTAAACAAACATCACAATTATTTCTGCCTAACATGTAATACAAAATAACAGCAATAAGTATTGGTGTATTGCAGTATGCATAGATATGACAATATAAACACTAGGTGGGTACAGAGTAGATATTGAAAATACTAATCCTCAATTATAATAATCATAATATAATTAGTTTACAATAACCCCATGTCCTGATACTACAAACATTTTTATTAAAATAGACCAGCAAGGCAACAGTGTCTGACACAAATACTCCATCTCTTTTGCCACACCAACACTCACTCACGCAACACGCTAAGAGCACTTGTTTCCACGACCTTCGTCTCACTTGCTGTTATAACTACATAACCTTCATTAACAAGCCCTAAGATTGCACTGTACAAAGAATCTCAAGTGAATTTTGGGGGTTTACAAACTAGGGATAATTAGATTTAATCGTGAAGTCACTTCATGGACCTAACTTTAAAAAATTGCACCACAAAGTAAAAATCTGAATTTTGATTTGAAGTGTCTTAGATGTGAAAGTTTTGCTTTCTAAAGAAATAGTGCTATGTTTAATTTAAAACCTATTCTTATCACGGTTGGTGCACGATTATGTAAAGCAATGAACAAACAGTGTAATATACTATGTGAACATGGGATTATCTTCAGAATCTAAGAGATTCACAATGGCATTTTAATAAAGTTACTTTGCACACTTTGCGAGATTATTTACACTTCAAAGCACCATTCATTATATAGCCCACTACCACTTTCTGAAAGTCTGTTCTGCCATCACAGAAAAAAAATTGTCATCGTAGTTTGATAACTACTGAACATTTTTAATAAAATAAGATTTCATACTCAAATGAAATTTTATCCTTTTATCTAGTTTTTTTCAAATTCTTTTTTCAAAGAAAAAATTGTAAAAACTACACAACTGGAAACTACTTATGCAATAGAAAAAAAAGAGAAACTCCACAAACATTTGCCAAAGGTTTTTAGATTAAAATAGTTTACTAATAAGAATTTGAATCCTATACACTTCTATGTGAAACAAACACAAATAAAATTTAAATTTTACAAAAAGTAATTTCCGAACGTTATTCATTAGCTCCTGTCCAAGTTGCAAGACGTACATCAAGTTTCCTTCAGAAAAACATTTACATTACCTCGATTTCTGATATTGCTAAAGGTTCACATTTATTATGAAACCTATGGCCTGCCTTACGTTTAATTTATACATATTAAACATCTACTTAGATTCTCATCACAGCATATTTGACATTGACTAACCTTCAACTCTAAATTGAGAATATTAGGAATACCCTTCCTCATTGCTAATGAAAGGAGGTCAACAAGAAATTTGAAACTTCCCATTTCATTTCCCCTGAAACATTTTCCATCCCTCTTTTTCCCCATTTAGATTCCATTAAATATTTCAGACAAATTAATTTGGTAACCTCCTTTCATTACTGGACAGATCAGTAACAGATCAACATATACTACCCCGATTTGCAGAGGCAATCAGCAAATATGTACAAGTTTTTTTTTTCCAACATCACAAAAATAAAAACAAAAACTTCACAAACAATGAATAATTTATGAAAACTGAATTTTTTTTGTCTTAAGGCATTACTTTTCAACCCATAAGCAGATTGTGCAAAATGTGCTTACCAAACATTTTGATTTCAACACTAACTTACGTTTTATACCTTTCAGTTGGTGTTCTCTTCTGATCACTGAAGGTGAATTTACAAGGTGTGGTAATTTCTCTCAGAGCGAGCCTTATAGAACTTCCATGACACAAAGGCAATAGCCATAATTCCCAAAGACAGCACAATACCACCTAAAATAAAACAATTTCTAGTTATTATAAAACAAGATGATTTTGAAGCTAATAAAATGACCACCTGATTTTGCAATGAATCTAAGTTTTCAACAGCTATACACTTCACTACAGTACAGATCATTTTCCAAACCCATTGAGACATTATTGAAGAGTTGTATTGATTTCCAGATTCAAACAAAATTCTGCTTCACCAAGGTGGAATAAAGGAGCCACAACATCAAATGGAAGCAACTACTTTTTTAGAATTTGGCATAGCGCAAACATTATTCTAACCCAAAATATAAATGACAGATTATCTGAACTCTTTTTTTTTTTAGGTACTGTATTCTGTATGCATTTAATTTTTTTGTAATACTGGATATTGAGCATGATCCCCAATATGATTGACAGTGATGAAATATTAACGAGATCCTGTACTATAGTCCAGCATGAACCGACTTCAATGAAATTCAACAAATCCTACAATAAATTCTTAACATCTCTTGAACTTTCATTATTAGCAGAAAAAAAACTTCACTATCTTTCTGCAATGGAAATTCTGCGATTTTTTTTTCAAAAAATAAGGTACAGTATGCTGTAGTATGCCTGTGTTTATTATCTAAATAATTTCGTATGAGCAGTGCAGTATTTTAATGGTACATTCTCTTAAACAAACTAATACATACTACTAAACTTAAACAAACTTATACATAGAGCATTTTACTTGCCTTTTTGCCTTGCATTCACTTGCCATTTTTATGTACGGTTATCTGATTAATCAAATATCTAAACTATACCAGATCTCAATTAGTTCGGATAATTGGTGTTCCATAGTATGAAGAAATGAAATAAGATTAGCAATTAGGACATCTATGTATTTTTGCTGGTGATACTAGTTATTGTTCAGTATGTTACAAACTACAATAATTAAATTATTGGTTTAAAAATACATTACAAAATCAAGAAATTTAAAGAACAATTCTGCAGCTCCATTCTGGAATAAACTTATAAGGACAGCAAAACAAAACAGCCGAGTTTTGTAGTGTAGATATCTAGCAATAAAATGTAGAGTACTCAAATTCAAATAAATAATAAGTTACATTTCGAAGTAAACTCAAAGGAGAAATCTACATTCTCTAGTAAACATTGATGACCTGGTCTTTTCCACAAACTAAAATTCCCTCCAGACAGTATACAGTACAGCTACTGAAATATTTTAGTGTAGTTATGCTTTTCCATGAGAAAAAGCCAAGGAAAAATGTATGGAGAAAAATATTTTAAAAACCGACTGAAACACAATGAAATATCACTTCTAAACTTGTATGAGATCACTTATTAACAATATCGCAAAACATATTGTGAATTTAAGTCTGGTTAAAAGTGAGTCCTTCAAAATCCACATCAAATTTCGAAGTTAAAGCTGGTTTAACCTTGAAACTTGCACCCCTATAGTAGAACTACTGCCAGGTGAGCAGTAAACTTGAGCATTCCCAAGTGACGTCAAATACTTTTATCTCAAGTCAAAATACAATGAAGACTAATGTGACTACGATGTTTTATGTTAATTGCAGAGGCTGGAGACTCGCTTGTATTGGCTTTCTTGCAGTGATAAAATACCCTCAAACTCAGCTGGAGTTTAGAGCATCTAAATTTCTTAAAAAATAGTCACAAGATTTGGAAAGTAATATGAAAAACTACAATACTGGGAACAATACTGTATTAACATGCAATCGTTCTCCAAATGTCCTGTTTCACTAATTCTGCTGTAGATATACAATTTATTTTCTAATCCTCCTAAAACTCAAGCTTTATATTACCAAAATATGATAAGTTATTTAATTGTCCCCTTGTTTCCCTATTTCTCCATTAATTACAATGTTTGACTTCCTTGTAACTTGTTTTTTGGACTGTTATCTTCATTAAGTATTATTGACTCATTTTGTCAATTCAAAAATCAATTTGTATGTTATCTTCACAGTCATTTATACACTAAATATTAAATCTACAATAAATACTTTGCCATTTTTACCCACTTGAATCTCATTCTTGTATTATGGTGCATAAATAACTAGATAGACAGAGCCATCTCCACTCTACAGCTAATGTAAAAAATTATACATAATTTTTTTTAACCTGAATCTCTATCCTGTTAATGCACAATAACTAAAAATTTGTTTTCTCATTTCATGTGATGCAGTCATCAAAACTGCAGCACAGTAACAGTAACCTGTGAAGTTTTAGAAATACAACTAATGTATAAAAATAATACACACATGTTTTAACCGATGTAGGAGTGTACAATCTTTTACAAAATAAAACCACAGCATAAAGAACTTAGCACACATCCTACCATATTGTTTCACAGTAATGAACACCCATTGACTTGTACCTCTGATATTTAACTCCATAACCTACAATTATATAACAAAAAAGCATAATTAGATTTAATACATAATTTTATTTAATGAACCAAATTAATCAATTAAACTAATAATTTTCCCTCCATATTATTTTGATAAGTCAATGGTGGTTGATTTATCTTCTTGAAATTGCAATCTGGTCCACTGGTGAACAGCAATGACTTCACACAAATAAAAATCATCCAAGTTAAATTTAATTTTATTGTACAACTAATTTTTATGCCCCCGTTCATCTCCCCGTGAATTAAATGCAGAGCATTTCCTTCAATTTGATACTGAAAACATTATTCAATCTATTTTAACTCTTATTAAAATTATTCTTCAGTATCATATCACTAAAGAGTGAATTTTTAGACAGTTTGCCAATTCAGAAGGTGATACCATCAAACATTATCTTATTCAGTGCCAAACAAACAGGCCTTAAAAGGATAGTGTAATATTACAATGCTTTGATCAATGATCCACAGAATATAGATCAGTACCAACTGCATCACAGTTCCAACATTATCTCTAAAAATATGTGATTTTTCCAATTGTTAACTACAACGCTACTCACCAATAAAGCTAGGTCCATCAAATCGCCGATCTTTGGACGGCTCAGCTGTAGGATTAGGGACTGGACTCACAGTTGAAACAGGTCCTTTGGTAGTTGATGAAGGTTCAGTACTTGTAGTTACAGGAGGAGAAGTGGTGGATGATGTGGTTGTGGAAGTATTGGAGGGAGTAGTAGTAGTAGTTTGAGGAGTGGTAGTGGTAGGTATGTTTGTGGTGGTTGTAGGAGGTGGAGTAGTTGTGTCAGGTTTTGTAGTGGGCTTCTTAGTAGTAGCAGTAGAAGTAGTAGTAGTAGTAGTAGAGGTAGTGGTAGTGGTAGTTATTGGTGTAGTTGTATCTGGCATTTTAGTGGTAGCATTTGTAGGTGCTGGTGTAGTAGCAGGAACTGGTGATGGCCCAGGCCCAACAGGTGGTCCCTTTGTTTTATCTGTAAAAAACAGGCAAAATTTATTACAATCACTATCAACATTTTGGAAACAATTATTCCTAATTCACGGGAAAAAAAAATCCGGAATACAGCTATTCGTGTTACAATATGATTTATGTGACGCAACTTTGCGCTTGCACAGGATCTTCTTTTCAAGGCAATGTCCTAACTATATTAATTTCCTTTGGAAAGTTTAAACTCAGACACACAAACAATATTTTCAGTGCAGTAATCGTAAGTAGTACAATTACCTGCAAATCTATTCTTGATCATTGAGAGTTCGCAAATTTACAACATGACACCAACAATTAGTAATATCGAATGAAAACCAATACGAGCACTTAAAAGAGAGTAATATGCTCGATATGGATAAGATATTACTCACCAACAGGATGGGTATCGTTTCCTGCATAAATGGGTCCAATATGAAGGCCAGCAAGGCAAAATATCGATATAGCCAAAATCTGTTTGGTGAACATCTTGGTGGATTCTAATCCTTCAGCTCGATAATTCACAATGTGACAGTTGTTCACTCGATTTAACTAGAATACCAACTGCACAATCACTCAATTACAAATTCCAGCTCAACCACCGTACAACAGATACACACAACGGATCACAATGAGCTGCGAACACGATCGTGCCCGTTCCTGCCACCCGCTGCCACCTCTACCCCTACCAAGAACGAAGAGAACGATCATCCACCACAGTCTGGCCGGAAACGTCACGAACACGACCAATCCACGACGACCTCGACGCGTACCGGAACCTACTGCGTTCCAAAATTAAAAGACAAAATTCCAATAACATCGCAATTTTTGGAACGGAAAGAGGATTAAGAACACTTATCCTTTTATTTTCTTTATTTGTTATTTAAATATATTATATACGTAAGTTCATTTTTCATATTCCATCACATTAAAATTCTTTGTTCATAATTTCGAGAGTGGAATCAAAAAATTCATCCTGAAATAATTACTTAATAGGGGAAATAGGGCGAAAAGAAAATATTACTTGCTCTCTCCTTGAAAGCCCATGATAAATTGTATTTTTTAACAAAATGTAAGTTCTTAAATCAAATGATAGTCAAGCCTAAAGAATATGTAAAAAGGCAAACATAAATATGAAGTAAAACGTTCAATCGGCCATAAAACTCACGCTGTCCAGAAAACCAGTCTTTGGCTGTTGAGAAAATATGCAATTCATTTTTAGTTCTGAAAGTGATCTGCACGTGCTAGAACATAAATTTATTTCCGAAGTTGTGGTGTGCTATATATCTAATGGTTGATGGGTTGTGATGAAATATTGCGAATGAAAGACGTCCTATGCGATTATACATACGATTCTCACACATTATCGAATTCTCCATAATTCACAGATCATTGTTATGTACTACAATAATTGATACTCGACCATTTATGCATGAACGTTCATATTCACAATATTGAAATAATTAAATGCTTCCTTACAACTGAATTTATAAAACATTAATTTATATTACGAAATAGATTTTTACATCCCTTTCCACCGCGTGAAACAATTGGTATTAGAAATATTGAAGGCTACAACGGAACTTCCTTATTGTGTTCAGTTGCCCTTTCGCTTTCCTGCACATTCGATTTCAGTCATGTGGTTGCCATAGGCACGGACGTCATTCGCGTGACGAACAGTGGTGCCAACAGGTTGTGATGATTGCCAACATACGAAGAAGCTGTCAAGCCCTGTCAAGGTGAAGAAATACCTGGTGAGGTTACCGAAGGGTTGTAGTAGAACTATTCGTCAGTTCCATAGCTGGTGCAATTATTTATTAATAATAGTTGTGAAAGACATATCGAAGTGATTATATTTTTCATTATTGTATCATCATGAATGTTGTTGCCGCTGTAAAAATGTATATAACACAAATGACGGAAGAAAGTGGTCCTGGAATGAAGATCCTTTTGATGGATAAAAACACAACCAGCATTGTTAGTATGGTGTACGGACAGAGTGAAATTTTAAGAAAGGAAGTATTCTTGTTCGAAAGGATCGACTCAAATTCCCAGTACGATCCAATGAGGCACATGAAATGCATTGCTTTTCTGCGTCCTACCAAAGAAAATTTGGCCCATCTTGAACGAGAACTTAAAAACCCTCAGTATGGCGCATATTATGTGTATTTCAGTAATATTATTGCCAAAGCTGACATTAAAACACTAGCAGAAGCAGATGATCAAGAAGTGGTGCGAGAAGTGCAAGAATTTTATGGAGATTACTTGGCCATTAGTCCACATTTGTTTTCTTTAAACATACCCATTTGTTCACAAGGCTCAACCTGGGAACTCTCTCATTTACAGAGAAGTGTTCAAGGAATAACATCAGTGTTACTTTCTTTGAAAAAATGCCCTTATATTCGTTATCAAGCATCCTCGGAAATGGCAAAGAGACTTGCTGAGAAGATTAGGGAAGTTCTTTCAAAAGAAGAGTCATTATTTCAGTTTCGTCGTCCAGAAGTTGCTCCTTTGTTACTACTTTTGGACCGTAGAGATGATCCTGTCACTCCATTATTGAATCAATGGACATATCAAGCAATGGTTCATGAATTACTTACAATTACTAATAATAGAGTTGACCTGTCACATGTGCAAGGTATTTCAAAAGATTTAAAGGAGGTTGTTCTTTCAGCAGAACAAGACGATTTTTATGCTAAAAGTTTGTACATGAATTTTGGAGAAATTGGTCAGACTATAAAAGAACTAATGGAAGATTTCCAGAAACGAGCTAAAAGCCATCAAAAAGTAGAAAGTATTGCTGACATGAAGAATTTTGTGGAGACATACCCACAATTCAAGAAAATGTCTGGTACTGTATCCAAGCATGTTACTGTAGTTGGTGAGCTTTCTTCTATTGTTAGTGGTCATAATTTACTGGAAGTTTCAGAGTTAGAACAGGAATTAGCATGCCAAAATGAGCATTCACAGCAGTTGCAAAGAATTCGCAAACTGCTAGCCAGTGACAGAGTGAGACATATTGATGCTACACGTCTTGTTTTGTTGTATGCTCTTCGTTATGAGAAGCATGCTAATAATGATATTGTGGGACTTGTTGATGCTTTAAAAAAGAGGGGAGTCCCAGAAAATTTGACCAAATGCATCAGTCAAATGAAGGAGTATGGTGGAGCACGTGTCAGACAGAGTGATTTGTTTGGCACCCAAGATGCAGTGGTGAAAATTACCAAAAGATTTTTCAAAGACTTGAAAGGTGTTGAAAATGTCTACACGCAGCACAGCCCTCTTCTTAAAGAAACATTAGAAGATCTTATCAAAGGAAAGTTGAAAGAAAATACATTTCCTTATTTAGGTAAGGAGCAAATAAGAGGAAAACCTCAAGACATTATAGTGTTCATTGTGGGGGGTGCTACATACGAAGAATCATTAGTTGTGCATCAATTAAATAAAATGCATCCAGTGCGGATTGTTTTGGGTGGAACAACAATCCACAATTCCTCCAGTTTCCTTGATGAAGTTAGAGGTGCCACACATGGACTGGGGAGACGTGGACATAACATGTAGTTTAATACTTTCCGTGACGTAAACTATTTAAGCCCAAATTTGTGAACAAAAACTGTGTGTTATGAATTTCATGGAATTACTTTTTTGCTGTAAGCAAAGTTACTTATGATTTTAAGAAAGATACTTGACTAAAAATACTTGTGTTGGTGACATTTATGCAAGTGAACAAAATAGTGTTTAGTGACAACCTGTGTCGAAACTTTGGAATTAAACGTGTGTAAGTTTTGATACAGTGACTAGTCAAATCAATGTTATATGCTTGTGTAAGTAAAATGAATATCCCATGTATGTAATGTAATCAAAGAGATGTATTTACTTTTATTGTATTACTTATCACATCATAATCATATTTATCATTTTGAAAAGTATTTTCAAATAGAAGAGATGTACATTAAAACTGTGATATTAATTCCTCAGCCCCTACACTGTATGATACCTCCTTAAAATGTGCCATCTAGGTCTAGGTCTCCAAGTTTCTTATGCTTCATACATAATGTCCTTTTTGAAGATCATTGTAATGGTGTAAAATCTGAAACCTCCATAGCATAAACCAGAAAATTTTCAATTTCTTTTTTGATATTAAGCCAGGTCAGTTTTTAATATGTACGTGAAGTTTGTTTTATTATTCTGATGATCATTATGGATGTTTATACTTACTAAGTTAACGGTATTTATGTAAACATCCCAGAATCCCTTTCATATCTTTATTAGGTTTTAAACATTACTTTCATCTTGCTGTAGAATACCGCTTAAAAACAGTGGCAAGCTGCCTTCAGATTTCAAGAAGCAAATGTCAAACTTACGGGGTACAAATTGAGCCCAATTGGATAAATTATGAGCCACTAAAGGTTTCGTAAGGCTTTCCTGACTTCTCTTGGAAAAACAATGACTAAATATGTTGCCAATTCCATTGTGTAGTAATTGGAAATAATTTTTTTTTAAACATTTGGGTAAACAATGTCAGAACAGTGTCCTGTCAGTGGCATGAAATCAAAAACTGATGTCTTCCTTTCACAAAATTTTAGATTCCATTACGAATTTTGACCTGAAAAGTAAAATAGGTTGTAGGTATTTTGCCTTCCACGTAAACAACACTACACAGTTCAATTTTCAATTTGTGCTGCTAATGAATTTTGCCATATCTCTATATTCATATAAACAATAATTTTGGAAAAATTCTATTTAACTTGGACATTATCAGATATAGTGATAATGTGAACCAAGATATAGTGATATAGTGAACCAAGATATAGTGAACCTCTGATATAGTGAACCAAGCATGTTAGTCCCCAGAAGTTCACTATAATTGGAGCTGCCATGCCGGCCTTATATATATATACTATACCACGTAAAACTGGCCAAACGCATACTTTTTTTTGTTTATTATTAATGATTATTGAAAAATAATCATTTTTCTCCAATGTCGAGACTTTATACTTTTTTGCTCCAAATGTATTGCTTGTCAAAATGTACTCAAAATAATTTCAAATTAAAAGCTAGCAATCTTTCAATGAATGTTTGTAAATAATTGCATATTTTTATATTCTATTTTTTTAATTATTTATAATTTTTAAAACAAGTTGTTTAAGATAATCCTGTGTTCCAAACTCTATGGCAATAAATTCTGTAGACTTTGATCTTCACCTCTGCAAATTTTCAAAAAGGCTTGTTTTAGAACTCGCATAAAAAAAATAATATTCAAAGGAGCGCAGAGTATTTTCTTGACCTTCGTGGCAAGCTGGTGCCATACTGCTCTGTCAATGCTCAGTGTCTTCTTCCAATGGGCTTGCGGCTTCACACAACACTGCCCACATCCATTCATTGATCTCAGCAGGTTGTTTTCCATCCAAGGCAATGGCAGAAAGTCAACCAAGTAATACAAACACTGGGTTGAGCATTGCAAGATCTTTATTCTCGAATGAGCCAGAGGGGTGCGATCAGTTCACTTCCACTGTAGCAGTAACTGCAAGTAATATCCTTGTTTGTGATGTGTGTGTGATTGCCCATGAGGTTTTTTCTTGTGAAGGAGAGTGACAAAAATTAATTGAAGATGGCAGGTACAAAGAAGAAACACTATGATTCATATTTCAATCTAGAAAATCATGGCAGAAAAGAATGTAAATATTGAAGACTTATAACACTGAGTATCCTTCAAAAGCTGGGCATGCAATATATACGAATTACGCCCAATTTAAAGATTTCAAACAGATGCAGATGAAAATTTCAAAATTGTTTATAAATTAAAGTAAAACTTATAAAGTAACTGTTGAAACATTTCGCAGCAAACCTAGTACAAGTCAACAGAGTAGAAATCAGAAGACAGTAATTCGAATTGAACATTGAAATGAAAGATGGTGATCTATCTCCAAGTGAAGCAGAAGTTTGTCAGCCAAGAGTGTAAAATTGTCTAAATGAAAGTTTAAAAATGTTAGGTGAAACCCTTATGAGAATGAAAAAACTGAATCAAAAGTCCTTGTCCTCCAACAAATTCTCATCGAAAAGTGGAGAAAAGAAGATGAACTTTAGAGACAGAAATATTTGATTTAGAAGATGTAGAAGAAAAAAAACAAGACAATTAATGAAGACAAAACATGAAATGAAAACTAGAAATTAACATCTTAGAAAAATTGGGGGAAAAAAAAGATACGAAACTACTGATGATAAGGATATAAAAATTACAGTTTTAACAAGTTTCGAAGATTGGTCTTTTCTAAAATTAAAAAACATTTCGATGCATCAATCCACATGATAATTGTTGAAAACAACTAGAAGTAACAAATGGAATATAGTTACCTCCAGTGAAATACAGAAGAGCTATTGATGATTCTGTACAATTATGTGTTATGGATGTTTATTGTTCAGATTATGCTAGGCATATCATGAATGGAAAATAGAAGTGAGAGAGAATGTGGGAAAGGTTCATAAACAAAAGAGCCTTATACTGAGCAACCTAAAAGAAACCTACCGACATTCTAAAAAAATGTTTCCATATCAAAAGGTCAGCTTTTCAAAGTTTGCTGAAATAAAACTGAAACATTGCATTTTACCAGGAGCTAATGGTACACATACAGTGTGTATTTGTGCATACTATGAAAACATAAAGTTAATATTCGACAGAGGAGATGTCGCTAAGTTAACAGAAAATTATATTAATGCTTTGAAGGATTATCGGGACTGCCTAACAAAATTTATTTGTGATCGTCCAAGAGCTGAGTGTTAATTTAAAAAGCATGATAAATGTCCTGGAACAGAAATACTTACAATAAAATGTTACAGGACAAGTTTAAAGAGAAAATGATTGACAGTGTGACGTAATGGCAATGGATTCACATTGACCGAAGTAGTTTGGAAATTTTAGTGTCATCTATGGAGGAATTCTTAGAAAAATATTCAACTAAAATAGAAGCTTTAATAACTCACGCATTTCTAGCACAGCAACAAGCCTCTTTCCCAATGTGGTGCAAAAATAATTTAACAGACGGAGAAATTATTATTTTATGTGATTTTGCAGAAAATTATTCCTTCATAATTCAAGATTCCACAAGGTGTGTACTGGAATAATGGCTGGTATTACACTGTGAAAGACAAATATCTTTAATGCAGAACTTTGTGGAAGTTCTTTATACTTCGCTGATGGAAACTTTGACGAACATATTACATTTTGTCCAATATTTTATGAAGTTTTGCTCGTGATTCAAGATGGATGACGCACAAATAGCTGTTTGTGCTACTTTATGCTTAATAATAACTAAGTATGTTTAATCAACATCACCTAGATATTGTTGATTTAATGCTAAAAAAGTAAAAGGTAAAGAGAAGACGTTTGAGAGGCAAGGATCACACATTGTGAAGCATAAATTAAAGAACTTAGAAATGAAGAATTATTTGAGGATGGACGAGGAAACATTCAATTTTCTTCGGTGTTCTTCTTCCTTCTTTCAAAATTGGGTCCTCTGATTTTGAAGTTTAAAAACATTAACTTCATGAAGTGGGCATTTTCTACTTCCGTGGAAAATACGTCATACATGTCAATTCTTTGGTTTTATTTTTATAGTCCAGATGAACAGTATTATATAAACATTCTAATTGCTCATACTCTGCTATTAAAACTTTCGCTGAATCAATACCCCGTGTATTCCTATCGAATACCATGTTACCAAATGTATGATAAAATTTGGACGTTTGAAATCTTTTATAAAATATTAGCTATTACACTGTCATTTCTTCTTTTATAAAAGATCTTTGACGAAGATCTTTTACAGTGTAATACCAGCCAATCATCAAGCAACTATATACCCTTTTATATATTACAGAGAAAATGGTATTGCGATGCATAAAAATTTGGTTGTAATTTCAGTGCCTCAAACACAACACAGATGCAGTACATGTTGTTCAATGAAGTGTTATTTTTTTTTAAAGACTGAAATCAAGAACATAGAAAAAATACTGTATTTCTCTGATGGTGCTAGTGCTCAGTATAAATATATACTCAATAAACTTCTTGAACATCTGTCTACATAAGAAAGATTTCAGAATAATTGCAGAGTGACATTTCTGTGCAACATCACATGGTAAAGGCCCTTGTGATGGCATAGGTGGAGCTTTAAAGAGATTAGCATCAAGAGCTAGTCTTAAAGTACATCAAGATCTGACTACAACTCCTAGGAAGCTCTAGGAGTGGGCACAAAAAAAGACACACAAAACAAAGTGTTTTTCTTCTTCATGAATGAAGATCACGAAGAAGAAAGAATTTGCATGGAAGTCGTAGAAATGCTGCAAAATGGCTACATGGTATACATTCATTACATTCCTCTGTTCCTGTATGTGAAGATAAAGCAATAATTAATATGTATTCCTTAAAAGGAAGTGGAGATCTTATGTGAATGTTAAGTGTCTCATCTGTTCTATGTGTTTAGCTTTCAATAGTGCTCATTCAGATAGTTCAGATATTTGTCTTAAAAAAGTAATGGGCATAAATGATTGTTGATATGACAAAGTACAACCATGACCCCTCAACTGAATATCCAGATACATTCCTGCCTCAATTTCCTCCATTTTCGCACCTTGTCTCTCCCTTTGTCCCCCATCATTTCTTCTTACTCTTCATTATGAACTTTTGTTTTATCAGTGTTATATTTTTGGGTCCAAGGTTTGGAATAAATTAAGTAGACTTTTGATTGAAAAACATGGTTAGTTCATACATTTAATGAGAAAATATAACAACCCTACGTTTCTCCTTAGCTCCTAAACTAACATCTCTTTACAACTGCAAACATCTGATATAAATTTAGAGAAAAAATCAAGAATTCTGAGAAGAAAAATTAGTTATTAATAAAACAATATTAATTCAGAAAGGAAATTGCTCAAACACTATTTACTTTTAGCAACAAGATGTTCCACATAACTGTACTTTTTTCCACAGTATGTCACACACATTTTTAACAACTTTTTATGCTAACAAACAAACAAACAAACAGAGTCTGGTTACCATTTGAATTACCTGTCCTGCTTGAACAAACGAATAGGAAAACAATAAATTTAAAAAAATATTTATTGTACTATCTTTTTATTGCATGAAGCGCATAGCTAATACTGGTATTTTGAGTCCAACGCCATTTGTTGGTAAAGATGTTGTAAAACAATCCACTGACTAAAACTGTCTTGCAGCCACCTGTAACACAGTTAAATTGATACCACATTACACATATTGAAAAAGCACGCATAGAGGAATAAAACTATTTCTATAAAATGTACAAGTACTCACAAGAGTGAGTACAATTACAAAATATTACATTTTTATAACATTATAACTGCTGCTTGCAGTATAATTGCTTCTGTGATTCTACAATAAAATATTTTAAGTGAGCAAATGCATTCACATGCATCTTCTGAAAGATTTACAATTTTGAAAGAAAAATTAAAGGGATTTATTAACATACTTATTTCTTCAAGAATTTTGTGGAGAAATAATAATAGTTTATGGTACAAAAGAATAGTTGTTTTTAAAAGAGGCTAAAGAGTTCAAGGTAGTTGATTACTCTCTAAAGCAGTAATATGAATGTTTATACTTATCTTTAACCACATAATGGTCTTTTAGTAAAATGCAGCCTACATTTTATATTATCTGACTATCCTTTTCACATTTTGACACATATTCCAACCATGTGCCAATATGATTAATACCATTATATTGACTGCAACAATACTTTCATCAAATACTATAATGAACCCTTTTATCTACTGTAGGAAGCTTTATGAAATTGTCCATTTAATCTACTGAGGACATAAGTAAACAACATATAAAGGCAAATGGATCGGAAGAAATAATTTGTTTCACAAGATAAGTACTTTCTGTTCTCATGCAATCAAGAATAAATAAAATCTGTCTTCCAGAGAATCAAAACTGATTTTTCTGTAGGTTTTATGCCTTCAACAACTGAATATCCAAGCTACACAGATCTAAGTAACTGGAGTAGCAAATGACCCTGAAAGTTTGATTGTCTGGATTTACTCCACCGGAATTAATGATTATGAAGTTCTCTTTTATGACATAGACCATACTGCTTCTAAAAACTGGTGGTACAGCACATGATTTCTTGTATTATTGGTACCAGTGACCTAATATTATAATATATCCTATTCTATCCTGCCTATCACTAGAAAACCTCAAACATTATAACTCAAAATAGCACAAAAACTATTAGTATTTAGAAAAAAAGTGTAAATGGAATGACTTAAACATTTAATAATGAAAAGTAGATTGCATTAAGAAAGAATTCCCTAGCTTCAATATCATATATTATAAAGTAATTTTAAATGAACATAATAAAGTAGAAAATATTTGTACTATGGCATTGTTATAACAAGGGTTCGGATTCTGATAACGCATCATCTTTCCTTTGAAGCTTTCTAGATGTAGCTAGCTTATAAATGAATTATTATTGGATTACTTTTTCGTATCTTTGTCAATTGTATGTCTTTTGTTTCCTTTTTGTGTTTTTGTTAGTGAATATTTCATGAATTTACAATGACACATCAAAATGAAGTTTTTAATAATACTTCATTTTCATTATCATCAGTTGAATACTGAAATCCACTATTACACTGGACTATTTTTTGAACTCTCTGACTTACATGGATCTTCGGCGACTTCTTCAACCTTTCAAAACTGACGGTTGAAAGATTGGAGGTAAGGATTATATCTTCTCCTAAAAAGACTTTCTATTAAATATAATTCTATATAATTAGGTTTTATTAAAAATTGTAAAATTCATTAAATAAGTAAAATTTTCATACATTTTTTGAGTATTTAAAAAAAATTAGGTCAATTTTATGCCTTATTTTAAATCTTTTTTTCTTATTTTTACACCATATAATAGGTAATTTTCAAAGAATTTTTAGGACATCAGAATCCAAGTCCTAGTTATAACAAAATTTTGATCAATTTCATATAATATTTTAAAATTGTAGATGTCAAGATAAGAGTAAACAAAGGCTCCTGAAAAATTATCAAATTACATAAAATAAAATTGATTAATGAATAACTGGACACTGCAAACATTCCATATTTTGTAAATTATTGTTTTAAAAGAAAAAATAACTACATACTGGACCCAATTTTAAATGACCAGTCTCTCAACCATATATAGGAAGCATTACAGGATCATCATGATGCATGTTAAAGCACCACACGCTCTTTTTTTTCTTTCTTTCTATTTTTTTCTTTTTTCTTTTCTATTCTTTCTTTCTTTCTTTTCTTTATTAGGGTCATCATGATGAACATATTGATACAATTTAATTTTATATACATTTTAAGATCCTGCTCATTTCTAACCATTCATGCATGCTTCCTAGAGAGGGAACTAACAAAATTGCCAAAAATGTAACAAAAGTTAAACTAGTGATGCTGAACTTCCCCACCTCTAGTAATGGTTATGGAATACTATTTTTACCACAATTTCTGTCCGAATCAACACATTTCAGTCATCATTTTTTGTAAAACTCATTATAAATCGTAGAACATTTGGTGCAAAAACTACTGATATTTTCAAAAAAATATCAACACAAATTTAAAAATTATAACCGCTTTTTATACAGTTAAAATCATGTTCCAACAATGAGCTGTAATTCACAGAAATTCAGCTGCCGAATCATGGCAAAATATGCTATTGTTGTATTCCAATCTGATATTCCTTGAAGATTAGCAATTTTTCTTTCATATATTTCAAAAAGGTTTTAAATAATTTCAAAAAGATTATTTTGTAAATGTATAACAAAAGCGTGACTGTAACAAAAGCTTGAGTGCAACAAACAAAAAAAGAAAAATGTAATAATATACAAATTGTAACTAAAAAAAACTCATATTTCGAAAAACTCAACATAACCTTATTTGAGGAACGCAATCATTAAGATAAAAAAAATGTATCTTCACAATTGTAGTTGTAGGTAGAAATCAAACATTTTAAAATTTTTGAAAAATCAGGCATTTTAACAAACATAAGACCTGCACCATTTTCTTAAGTGTCCTTCATGCTATCTAAGGTCTAAATGTAATCAAAAAATTTTGAGTTATTTTTAAGACAAAATTGCTTAAAGAAAATAAAAATTGCCTATATTTGACACAAAATTTTGGAAATATAATCATATTTCTGAAAAATTAATTATCAGATTATTTGAAGATGTTTTTGATGAACACATTTCATTAAGAAAAAATATTTATCTTCAGAATTGAAATTGTAGGGGAAAAAAATAAAAAAGATTGTAATGTTCAGAAAGTTATAATATTCGACAAACATGAGACATGCCCCAATCTCTTAAGCATCCTATGCAATATCAGAGGTCAAAATTAATAAAAAATTATGACCCCCCCCTTTTTTTTTTAAATTGTCCAGGGGTTACATGTAAAGTATCTTCCAAAATTAAAATATTGGTTTCAAATTCAAGGGACTGTGACATCAGCCCGATTGATTAAGGAATATCAATTTTGCAGAAAAACGACTGAACATAGCCATTAACATTGTTCACAGATGGATGGATGGACTCTGCTCACAGATGTACGGGCAGACTTTTAGCCATCAATCTCACAAAACATGGATTCTTGCTATGCCACATGTTAGAGGATTTTCTTTTCTAAATTTAGCATCTGGATTTATCCACTGTTTCATTGCCCAGGATTTGTAATAAGAGTTTTTCTGGTGAAAATTGCACAGTATTACATACTTTTTTCTACTGCCTAAGTGGTAGCGAGAAAGTAAAAGGGTATCTTTTGTAGAACGTTGCTTAAAAAACATAATCTGAGCTCTATTTACCCTTTGTACGTTTCCCCATATAATCCCTCAATGATCTCCGCGAGTTGTCTTGGTACATATCATTGCTTGTTCCCCTGCATTTTTCCAGCCTATAGCCCCACATATATCTCTGCATGTTCCCTACAGGATCCCTAAATGTTTCCTCACATGTTCACCATATATTCCATTGCAAATTCTCCTGTAGGTTCTCGAAAGGTTTCCCCAGTGGTCTGCAACAAGTGCCTAGGCTTACTAATTTGGAAATTTAAACTACAAATCCAAAAACTTAATTTGAACAAATCCAAAAACTTAAACACTCAGACTAGATCTTTTACACAACAGGACACAGTAATAATTATAGGTGGGCAGAATGACATTAATTCTGGCAGTCACTTTCACGCAATGGAACATTTAACAAAAATACAAGAGACTGCCAAACACACAAATGTAATCATGACCACTCTGCCCCCCTGGCACGACAACATTCCTATAAACAATGAAATTAAGATTGCAAACCGTCATATAAGACAGCACTTGAGAGGGACACCTATCACACTTGTTGACTTGACAACCTCTCAAGAAAACATTTTACTCGGCATGGTCTCCACATGAACCAGATAGGAAAACAAAAATTAGGAGCCATGCTCATCTCGCACCTACTGGTAACCCCTGCCCCTGCTACCTCACATCCATCTCCCACCCATTCTTCTGCCTCTCCATCCACAACCCTCTTACACACTCTGCATCTTTCACCACCATCCAGTCCTCTCTTACCCCCACCAGTTCCTTCTCCTACTCCCACACCTCTCCTGCCCACTCCACATCCCTCACCTGCCCCCAGTCCTCTTTTACCTACGCCAGTTCCTACTCCTACACCGCTCCTGCCCACTCCACTTTTTCCAACTACCTTCTCATCTTTCTTCTCTTCAGCCCCTTCACCTACTTCCACACTTCCTACTCCCCGTCCCATCTGTACATATAACTTCCGCTGCAACCGAAAACCCACTCCTGTGTATAACCTGTAGCATTAAACATCGGCAGGAAAGCAAACAATACATAAAAATAAAAACTATTTGCACATTCTTCACCAAAATGTACAGTCTCTGAAAAATAAACTCACTGATATAGAAATATTACTTGAGGAGAAACTCAACCACATTTCAGTATTGTGCTTCACAGAACACTGGCTAACTAAAGAACAATTAGATAACACATATATACCAGGTTTCTCTCTAGCCAGTAGCTCATGTCGAAATATTAACAATGCACATCATGCATATGGTGGGACATGCATTTTTATTAAAAATACAATTAGTTTTGTACCCTACACAAATCACACTCATCTTGTAAAAGAGAAAGACTTTGAAATATCCATCACTGACTTAACAACAATAAAAACATGGGTATTATGCACATATCGCAGCCCTGCTGGAAATTTGAAAACCTTTTTAAAAAATCTGGAAGTTATTCTAACAAAACTTCAAAAACGCAGACAGTATAAAACTATTCTTTGTGGTGACTTCAATATAAATTGCCTCACACAATCCAGTAATGAAAATCTATTTAAAGACCTACTAAAATCATACAATTTACAAACAACCATAAATACCACCAACACGAATATCCAAAAATAGTAGCACTGCTATAGATCAAATAATAATAGATGCAAATAACCATTGTTTTTCTGTTGCTACATTTAATACAGGTTTCAGTGACCACATTGCCCAGATCCTAACACTTCCAACAGAAACAAAAACCGCGGAACAGACAACTTACAAAGAAATCCGTAACTATTCCCAAGGAAACATAATAAAATTTCAAAACTTGCTCAGATTTGAAAACTGGAATGAAGTATATAAGGCAACCGATACAAATGATAAGTTTAACTCATTCATAAATATATACTTAAGACATATCAATGCCATTTTCCCTCAAAAACTGAAAAAGATACAAAATAAGAAAACTAAATCATGGATTACCACAGGCATCAAAGTGTCATGTGAAAGAAAACGCAACATGTATAAAATACTAACAAATAACAAATGTAACCCAAACTTCATTTCATATTACAAAACATATAATTCGATCCTAAAAAAAGTAATCAAACAAGCAAAAATTATAACAAATGATAAGTATATTGCAATTGCACGTAATAAAACAAAAGCCATGTGGGACATTATTAAAAAGACTACAGCACCAACTAATAATAACAAAAAAAACATAGAGCTCCACCACAAAAACGAAACTGTACAAGACCCACAAGAAATAGCTGATATATTCAATGAACACTTTTCACAAATTAGTAATAAGTTAATCTCTCAACACTCTCTAAACAATTAAACACACCAAACAAACACTAATATTACACAAATTGTAAATTCAATATTTTTATATGAAACAACCCCCTCTGAAATTTTTAAAATCATTGGACAAATGGAGAATAAATTCTCAGCAGGCATGGACAACATTCCAGATTTTCTTATTAAACACAGTGCTCCATGTATAGTGCAACCACTCTCTCACATCTGCAATTATTCTCTAAAATCAGGCATATTTCCAGATATATTCAAAACAGCAAAAATTAAACCATTGTTTAAAAAGGGCAATAGTTATGACCCAATGAACTACAGGCCTATTTCCCTGTTATCAGGATTTTCAAAAATTCTGGAAAGACTTTTCAATGACAGACTCAAACAGTTTCTCAATGCAAATAATGTCCTTACAAATGCACAACATGGCTTCAGGAGTAATAGATCCACAGACACAGCCATCTTCTCCTTTTTAAATGACATACTTGTTGCACTAAATCAGAAGGAAATTCCCATTGGCCTTTTCTTAGATTTGTCAAAAGCCTTTGACATCATTGACCATCATATACTTTTAAGAAAACTAGAAATGCTAGGGATTCGAGGCATTGCAGGCCAATGGATCAAATCATATTTATCAAACCGTAGACAAATAGTTGCCCTCCAACACACTAAGGAAAACAAAATCTCCTCATACTACTCCTGTCCTCAAATAATAAATTGTGGAGTCCCGCAAGGATCTATCCTTGGGCCAATACTATTCCTTATATACATAAATGACATGCCTTTGGCTTTAAGGAACAACAAAATAATTTTGTTTGCAGATGACACAAACATAATCATCAAAGCAAAAACACAACAATCATTAGAAAGAGAAACTCACAAAACTTTGCAAGCACTAGTAAAATGGTTTCAAGACAACAAACTCATCATAAACACCAGCAAGACAGTCTCTCTAAATTTCATGAATCCTCGATCTAAAGAAAAACTCTCACAGCATTTGCTCATAAACAATAACCCTGTAACAATATCTCATGAAACTACCTTCCTCGGACTAACAATTCAAGAAAACCTAAAATGGAACACTCACATCTCAAATCATAACAAGAAGCTCAGCAAATCTTGCTATGCCCTATACACCCTCAGGTCAAGCTCCAACACTGAGACACTTCGAACAATGTATTTTGCAAATGTGCACTCACACCTAAAATATGGAATAATATTCTGGGGAAATGCCCCTTAAAGCACTCGCACATTTATTATCCAAAAAAGAATACTGCGAACAATGACCAGCACTCATAAGCTGGAGTCTTGCAAACCCTTGTTTAATAAACTAAGGATTCTTCCTCTACCATGCATGTACATATTTGAAATAGTGGTCTTCACAAAGAAAATTCTCATGGAAAACAAAGACACTTTTACTTTAAATTCTGATGTACATAACTACAACACCCGTCAAAAGGATAACCTACACGTTCCCCACTCTGAAACTACACTTTATCAAAAAAGTACCCTAATAGAGGGCATTACACTTTACAACCAACTAGGCAATGATATCAAAGACATAAACACAATTCATACATTTAAAAGTAAATTGAAAGCTTTCCTGCTTAACAACATGTTCTACAGTGTAAAGGAATTTTCAAATTACAACATTTCCCTTAAAAAATATAAGTAAATAAGAATTTCTTATTCCATTAGACTTTCTGTTTCGTGTGAACTGTTTCAAGCTGAAGCAAAGAAAAAAGAACTGCATATCACATCCTGTGAAATAGAAGGAGAATAGAAGAAGAAAAAAGCTGGTCAAAACTTGCCTCCTCACCATTTCAAGTTATAAATATAGAATGAACTACTATTGTTAAATTTGATGTAGTTGCAAACATAATTGATATGTATTATTAATGTAATTATTATTATTATTAATGTTAATTATTAGCAGATAATTTATCTACTGTATAATATCTTAATCTAACTGTAACAAGTATTGTATTTCTAGGCCAATGACCCCATCTCGATCAGGTTTTGTTCAGTTTCCCTTGTCCTTTGAGCAAATGCTGAGATGGCCCCTTGTTCACTCCTGAACAGTAATATAACTTCGCTCTCTCCACCCAAGGCATCATATTGACTCGTCATACACGATTGTAATTGTATATGTGACTCAATAATAATAATAATAATAATAATAATAATAATAATAATAATAATAATAATAATAATAATAATAATAATTATAATTATTATTATTATTATTATTATCATCATCATTATTATTATCATCATTATCATCATCATTGTCATTATCATCATTATCATTATCACCATTATCATTATCATCATTATCATTATTATCATTATCATTATTATTGTTATTATTTTTATTTTTATTGTTATTATTTTTATTGTTATTATTATTATTATTATTATTATTATTATTATTATTTATTTTTTCAAACTAATATTACCAGATCAACTTGGCCCACCTCAAAGCCCTTTGATTCTTGAAAGAATATTAAAGAATTCTTTGAAACCTTTATGGGTCCTTTACACAAAGCTCCTGAGACATTTTAATAGATTTCTAAAAAATGGCACAAACTTTGTCTTTAAATTTGTTGTAAGAATTAGAGGGAAATACAGTGACAAAAATGGCAAGGGGCCGATTGAAACAGTTAACTACGAATTTTCAAAAATTGCAAAAAGTTTTAATGTGTTTTAATCTCTTTGCACAATATTGAACAATAGTTTGTTTTTTTCAAATAAAATTTGTTCCCCACAATTAGTTCAAGTACATTTTTTGAAAATAGTAGTCGTTTTTCCGTAATTTTGAGTAAACTATGGACAATTTTTAAAACAAGATTTTCTCAAAAATTGCTCAGAATTTGTTCTTAAAATTTTTGAATAGATAAAGTTAAAGCACTAAATAACATGATATAACTGCCATTTTGAAATGATATAAAAATCTCATTTTGTTGACTATGTCACAGAAAATATGAATGAGTGAAAACGAGAATGGTAAAAGTGACATTTTACAAATTCTGAGAAAAACATGTTCCTTTTAGGCTACATTTCGGTGGCAATGTATTTTTGTGGTTTTAAGGAACAACTGATATGCTATGGTTTTAATGATGAAACAGATCACCATGACTTTACAGTGATAGACTTAAATATACAGATTTCTCATAATTTATAAAATGTCTTTTATACTGTTCTGGGTTTCACCCATTCATATAAGTTGTGACCATCTTAGAGACACAAAAGTATGGCTCTAAGTCCCTAGAATACATAATTTCAGAGTGATGCAGAGTGGTGAAGCGTGTTGCAGATTGCAGTGATTCTTTTTTTTACATAATTGCCACAATCTGTGAACTTCTACGATTTATTCACAAATCTATTTGATGCATGACTGGGGTTAATTCCCTAAACAGCAGTAGTACACTTAAAGGGTTTTGTATCGAAGGTTTATTTTAATTTGCACAAAACTGTGCTCTTTGCTGCTCCATCTGTTATGATCAATGATGTCGAAAGAAAAACATATTCCAATACTCCAAAAAATATTCCCTTCATTTCAAACCATTAATGAAGCATTGAACCATTTTTAAGAAAACAAGAAATGCCACTTCCATTGATTTTGATTTTCTAAACCCATGTTGAGAGTTTGAAAACGCTTTGATTTTCCTGAGAAAAGTTTTTATTTGCGAAGTTTCCATTTGCTTCTCTAATATTTTTGAGAAAACTGACAAAATAGAAATTGGCTGATAATTCTGAAAGTCATTTTTGTTGCCTTTTATAAAAAGTAGCTGAATTTTTGCAGTTTGCAAATATCTGGAAATATTACTGTGCGTTGCAAATTTGCAAATTTGAGTTAACAGATGTTTCAAGGTAGGTGCACAAGCTTTTAATAAATAGTCCAAAAATACTTCTAAACCAGCTGAATATTTATTATTTTTATTCACTGACTCTTCAACGGATGTTTCGGAAACAAACATTGTGTTCAGCATTTTTTGGAAATGTATGATGCAATTTTGTGGTTTTAGTTCCTTCAATGATGAGATCAACTGCAACTTTCTAAAAGTATTGGTAGAAGAGTCTCACAACTTTAACCAGACTGCTTAGTTCTGTGTCATTATAATTTAAAACAACATTATCTACAATGTATCGAGAGTGGTTACATATTTATGATGTTCCATGTTGCTTGCCATTAGGGTTCAAAGTCTCCAGATCACTTTTCATTATTATTCCTGAGATATTACTATCCTTAAAATACTTTTGTATTATTGAAAGTAGACATGGAAACCATGAGATATATTATGATGTTTAGCAGGGGCGGAACCAGGGACAAATTTTGGGACGGGAAATTCAAAATGTATTGGTTGAATGTGTCATATTACATATTTTGTAAAATGTTCTACACTCACCTAATGCTGCAATTCATTTCATTGGTATTACCTGAAAATATTTTTGCTTGAAAGTTTTATGACTAGTTAAAATTAATAGTTACTGCAAAACTTCAGGGGGGAAATTTCCCTCACTTCCCTCTCCATGGATCCGTGCCTGATGTTTAGAAATAAAGTAAAGAGTACTTCTGCTTCTACACTACGTTCTAATTCCTTGTGTTATCCCAAGTATTGCTTCTCTCTGAAATGTTCAAATTTTCTCTTTCTAAGAGGAAAGTACATCTTAAAGCGAAATGAAATGTTTGTTAAAAGTTAATAATACTTTTTGCTTGTGTCAATGAATATTATATGTTTTAATGAATTATAATTAATTTTGAATTATAATGAATTATATGTATTAATCAATAAACCATGTGTTGTTTGTGATTTCACAGACATGTAAAATAACAGCAAACAATAGATAACCAAGGCTTTAGCTGGCAGCAATACTTGTCCGCTCAAAGAATAAACGTAAGCTTCTACTTCAAACTTCATATGATGATAAAGAATGGACTAAGTTTTTTGTGATGGTTAGGTGATTCATAGAGCACAGTCTTCCTTCCAAAGGAAATATTTCATACCTTCCATTAATCAACAAATTAAGTGGTGAAAGAAAGAACTTACTGTCCATAGTCCATTTCTTTATAAGAAATACATATGTCATATGACATTTGTCATATTCTGTCAGTTATTGTAAACATGGACCTATTTTGCAATAAATATATTAAAAATAATTTACATTCCACAATGTTTTACATTCAGAACCGTATCCTCCCATGCTGTTCAGAAAAAAAGGAAGATCACACTGTTCAAATTCAATGTTTTCTTGAAAGCAAATAAATGCACTAATATTTTCCTCAAAATGTCAATTTTCAAATGCTTAGGTATTGTAAAGTTATAACAATTCTGAAACATTGTATAAGCGAGATGATATCAAGGATGTATAAACTCAAAAGTTCTGTTGCATTGAGTACAATTATTTGTCACTTGTCCCATGCAATTGTTATTGTTGTAAAATCTTGTCAGAAAATAATGATGAAAACATTTGGAACCATTCAATTTTTACATTTCCCCCCCCCCTGCAATTTACCTGAAAGCTGATTTCAAGACACATTCTTTATGTACTTGAAAGAAAATGGAAAAAGGTTCTATCTATTTTGCATTTTGACACATAACCCTCCCTCACAAAGAAATTTTTTCCCAAATTCCAAAATATAGATAACGAGGAAGACCAATTCATCAAATAGCCTTCACGAAGTGCTAGGTATGTACTGTATTATTCTCCTTTACATTCTTTAATGGCATAATCAAAAACACTTCTATCATTTTCATTCTTCAAAACTCATGTAATTGCTAACACTGAGTTGAGACGTATTGTATCATATTTGGAAAGGTTCACTCTCAAAAAGGGTTGAAAGTTGGATTCAAACATGTAGAGTTCCTTAAGGCTGAAGGAAGATTATCAGTGTCAACGAAGAAAAAAATTACACAATTTTGAGTGATATTTTCTGTCTTTCTCCAAGCAGTTTTTAACACTTCTTTACCCTGGAGCCTGAGTTCAACTCTTCCTGCTTGATATCATGCCTTTGCCTGGAGAGAAGACAAAACATGACTGGGCTAGTAGGTAAGTTTCCACGTGGCAAGATAGTTCCCAAGGGAAAAAGGAAAATAATGATAAAATTAGTTGCGCTAAAACAGCAAGTTCTTTCTCGCTCGTATTTTCATGCAAAATTATGTGAAAAGTACTGAAATTTTCAAACAATTGTACATGACCTTAATTCAAAATCTATCTTTAAGGAATAGATTTTATTAAGGGACAATTTCTATCTTCATAATTGTAGTTGTAGGAAGATACCAAAACAATTTTGAATTTTTGCAATTTTCAAAAAATCAGAGATTTTAACAAAATGTAATGAACACGCACCATTCGCATAAACATTCTTCACACTATCAACAAAAATTAATCAAAAACGTTGGAGTCATCTTTTTGAAAATTTGGAAAATGTCCCAGGGGCTTCATGTAAAGTAACCCTTAAAATTAAAATACCGGTTTCAAATTCAAGGGGTCACGACATCAGCCAGATCAATTGGGGAATATAAAGTTTGGAGAAAATTGGCTGATTCAGTTTAGCCCCTAAACAGACGGGCAGACATTTTTCATACAATCGAATTTTCGGTATCAAATACCCACAAAACATGGAGAATATATCAGAATTTAAAAGATTTTCTGCTGAAAATTCTCCGCTTTTTCCCCGCAGAATTACAAAACTTTTTCTTCTTAAGAATTATCTTCGTGTGAGCAAGTAAAGAGAACAAAAAGATAAAACTAAAGAACATACTTGAAATAAGCTTTGAAAGCAATAATAGGCAATATGGTAATTTACTGTAACACTTTTAAAAGCACAGTTATGATATTCCTATTATTAAATGTCTTCAAATTTTAACTATCAAGAAGGAATTTGGAACTTCTAAAGTCAACTGAGAAACTATGATATTTGATGAAATTTAATTCAACATTAAAATTTTCAAAATTATGTTTTAAATACAGATGACAATTTATTCTTACTAGATTCCAATATTGATTCCAATTCTTGTGGTGTGATGAATTTCTCCCAATCATGAGTGTTTTGGGGAAGGATTTTCCAAATGATTTCCGCCAGAACAATTCCAGCCAAGTGCGATGCATATGTCTTGTTTAACGTCGTAACAAAAAGAGATCCACCAGGCTGTAGAAAGGAAGACAATTTTAAAGGAATATGCCAAAAACTTTATCTCTTATTTTGATTGAACTATTTCAAAGTTCTTATTTTCTTCTAATTAAAAACTGGAAACCTTTTGGTACATAGCAACATATTGCAATATATTAAAATTGCTCAAAATATTGAATTACATTGGGTTCAATTTTGAAGATCAGACTTCATTTAGAAAAAAATTACATTTTTAATTAAGTAGTAGTAAGAGGGGGTGCAAAAAATGTATATGTATGAGAGAGTAAATATTTAAAGTTCAAAGTAAACAAATACTACAGTTATACAAATCGTCTATGCGTTTTGTTCACAATAATAATTGGCCTTTAGGTTGTGCAAACCAATATAATCTAAAATACTATAATAACAATAAAGAAACAGAGCAGAAATGTATGTATATTGAGAGAATGAAATATCCTAACTTTTCACCGAAAAAATATTGCCAGCAATTCAGCAGACCATGTGCCTTTTAAAATGCACAATAAGGCCTAGTAAACCAAATTATAACCAAGCTAATATCAACAATGCAGAATATTATTCTTTATTAAAATTCCAGAACTAGAGATGCTACATCACATACTCTCTCACATCATTTGTAACTTTTGCAATTTTTGGAAATTCAGAGTTCAACGGCTATGAGGTCAATGGTTTTTTTAAAGTATTGTTTGCTCTATCTGAAAAACAAAATTGGAGTTTTTTTTGAGAATTTTATTCTGCTTTATTTCAAACTAAAAATTACTAAAAACAAAAGTTCTTTTTCTTCAAAAAATTGTACAGGAGCTTGTTTAAAGATTGATTTTTAGAACAGATTTCATGAAGGAACAAAATCTCTATAATCAATATTGAAGTTATACAATTTTAACTAGTAATTTTTACTCCACAATTCTCTGAAGTTCTCTAAAAATGGGACCTACAACATTTTGATACTTACATAGCTCTAATCAAGAAAAACATTAACCAAAAAGTTTGGAGTCGTTTTTAAGAAAATCTTGTTTTTAAAATACCATATATTTCACATACAGTTAGGCAAAAACTACTCTTATTTTCAAAGCAATATACTGTCCTTATTTAAGGATCTAGTAAGAAGAACTTATTTCATTAAGGAAAAAATATCCATTTTCAATAATGTAGTTGTAAGAAGATGGCAAATAATTTTGAACTTTTGCAAATGAAATCTGCACCATTTATTTCAAGAGTTTCTTGCTCATTCCAAAGAAAAAATTTAATCCCAAAATTTGGATCCATTTTTGAGAAAAAATTGAAAATAATATTAAGGCTCCTGTAAAGTACCCTCCAAAATCAAAATATGTTTCAAATTCACAGGGTCTTAAGGCTGGCCAGATCAATCAAGGAATACCCATTTTGGAGAAAATTTTCTGAACAAACAGTGGCCACAAATGGACCGACTAACTTTTTGTCATAAACCATTTCTTCTGTATCGAGGCCCATAAAATGTGAATTCTGACCATCCAGCACATTAGAGGAAGAAATTTACTATATATAGGATGAAGATTTATCCGTTTTGTCAATATCTGGATCCCCAATTTGAGTTTTGTCTAGAAAAATCAACCTTTTTTGTCACAAAATTACAATATGCAGTAGAATGTGAGAAAGTTAAAAGTAATTGCATAAATAAGAGAAAAAGAAGCTAAAAGAAAATGAATAGGAAGCATAGATGTTAATGACGTAAACCATTCATCTGATTTCCTTCACAATTGATATTCCCCTATCGATCTGGCTGATGTCGTGGCCTTTTGAATTTGAAACTGAAATTTTAATTTGGACAGGTATTTCATGAAGCCTCTGAGACATTTTCAAAACAATGGCTCTGACATTAATGATTCAACTTTGTTATTGGATAATGTGAAGGACAATTAAGTGAATTGTGCAGGTCTTATTTTTGTTAAAAACTCTCATTTTTTGATAATAGTAAAACTTCCAATTTTTTCAGGGTCTTCCTGCACTAAAATTATGAAGATAGAGTTTTTTTCCCTTATAGAAATCTGTGCCATAAAGATAGATTTTGAAATAATGTCATGTAAAATTTTTTGTGTACTTTTTGCGTAATTTTGCGTGAAAGACTGGGAAAAGAGTACGTGCTGTTTTAGCATCACTAGTTAAATTAATTGAAATGTATTCTTCATTATCCTATCATAGAATTATAAATATCTTAATGTAAAATTTAATTTTATTTTAATTATCTTACTATTGATTTCCTTTTTCTAATATGATTTTAAAATAGGTGCAATTGAGTTTGCCCCCCCTCCTTCCGCACTATCCAATCTAAAATCCTACCATCTGGAAACATTAATGAATTTTAAAATTCATGACATATTACTACAAAAAATATATAAGTTCTGACAGAATATACATTAATATTTCCAAGACGTCTGGGCTTACCAAGACATATTGCAACTTTTGGCATGAGTGAGCATCAGTTATTCGTTTTTGAAACGGCAAAGTGTAAGTACATTTATACAAGCAATTTGAAAAGAACATGTTAGAAAAATATTTCATCATAATAAGTAAAGTATTTTTTATGAGGATTTGCACCTTATGTATTATTATTCATTCAGCTAAAAAATACTTCCTTAAAGTTGAAGTACCTTCAGTGTCTGTACACAGGATTCAAGAAAAAGCTTTTTTTCTGAAATATGTTCCACTACTTCAGATGCTACTACTACATCATATGCTTTTGGTTTTTCTTCACTGTATTTCTCAATTGTATTGCATACATAATTAATTTCATTCCTTATATGAGGATCTTGAGAAGCATGATGCTTTGCTGTGGTGATAAGCGCTTCACTGGCATCTAATCCAGTAACCTCAGCTCCAAGTCGAGCAAGAGCCTGTAAACAGTACACAGAAAGCTAAACAAGGATGTCTGATAAGGTTAATTTTTTCAAAGTACTCAAAACACCCTCTGAAACAAATCTTAATTAAAACAGTTTTATTTTATTTTTTATATGACTGCAGAGAACGTTTCTTTAACACATTTCAAATGGATGCTTTTGCAAATGTTTTTGTTCTCATTTTATTTTATTATAGTTTATTTTGTTATAAATAAAAGAAAAAACAAACTGAATATTGGAATTTTTAATACTCTGTGATTTAAAATTAGAAAAACAAGAATGCATATAAAGGAGACCAGAGATGAAAAAAAATTTCTTATCTGTAAATGAACCTCATGAACAAATGGAATACCTAGGAATTAGTGACTTGGCTCCAATGAGTAGACTGTTCAGCCGAACAGTAAAAGTAATATTGGGGAAACCATTACAAGATATTAAACCAGTTTGTCTTTAAATACCAGAAAGCCATGAATGGGCCATTTATTCTTTTTAAAACAATTGACAGGTGAGGAATTGGCTTGAACAAAAGAAGTGCATAGTGAAGTATTTGTTAATTTATGAAAAACATACGATTGTGTACTAATCATATAATGCTTTAAGAAATAATGATATAACCTCAGAGATAATAAAGATGATACAAATACAGTACAAAATTAATAAGAATTGTGACTTCATGTCAAGAAAACAGCCTAGGTGAGTTTCAAACAAATCAAAGAAAAATGGAATTCAAAATATTTATACTGTTATATAAAATGAGCAATTTGCCATAAATCTTACATATATCTATTTATTACCTCTGATAAAATACCTCCACCACAGCCCACATCCAGGAGCTTAATATTTGTCAATGGCTTTGGTTGTTTCAGCTCCTTCTCTTTTATTCTTCCAGAGTTCACCAATCCACCAGAAATCATTTTGACTCTGCATCAATGGAATTAATATAAAAATCATTAAATAAAACATTACAAATATAACATTTGACCAATTCACTTTTTAGGGTCATAAATTTTATTTCATTAAATCAGTTTTTAATAAAAAATAGACATCATATCACCAAATTCTGATTGCATGACTAAAAGTGAATGCCGAATCGTGTGAATGTCAACTTTCTTTATGACGGACACTTCTTTTCCTTTCTTTCTTTCTTTCTTTCTTTCATTTTCTTTCTCTTTCCCCCTTCCTCTCTCTTCTCTTCTTGCTTGGCATTTCAGCCTTCCTTCAAAATCAGTGTTTTTAGTTTTATGTTGCTGAAAACTGACCATGACATTTTATCAAAAACACCATTTTTTTCACTCTACTTTATCATCTGGCAGAAGGCAGTAAAATGATGTACATGTATTGGATGTGGATTGCTTATAGTGATCTGTTGATACTTACATCTGATGATTTTGATTCCTATGTTGTTGTAATTATAAATATCTGTTTTCCCAGACAATGTGCTCCTACACTGTGTAGGGTTAGTAAGTCAGTTTTGACAAGAACTACAAATTTACAAACAAACAAGCCCGAAGGACATTAAAGTCCTTGGCCTTCCGCATTGAAAAGATGATCATAAGCCCTTTTAAAGCATGTCTAGGTGCTGTTACTATGTTCTCAGGTAGAATATTCCAGATATCGAGAACACGGTTGCTCAAAAACATGTTGTATTGTATTTAACTGCACCTATTTTTCATGAGTGCAACTATACCCTCGTAGTTGCAAATTTTTGGAGTGATGAAAAATGTTGTCAAGGTCAGAGTTGCAGTAACAGTAGTAGTACCCATGTTAGATCTCGAAGGTTTCAATCATGTCATCCCATTGTCTTCTAGCAGTCTGAAATCATGTATCATCAGTTATTTGTCATAAGCCATGTTTCTGAGTTCTTGGGTCTATGTTTGGCTCACCTTTGTGCATTTTTCAACAGTTTTATATCTTTAATAAATTGAGGATTTAAGTTTTCAACACAGAAAAATTCAACTATCAGAAGAATGTAGGTCTTTTATAGAAAGGTAAATACATTGCTTCTTAATGTGTTGAAGGCTTTATGCGACATGAAAGTAGCCTTATTAACCTTTTATGCAGTGACTTTCACACTTGATATCATGATCCCTAGGTCCTTCATAACTCCAGCTCGACTTCCGCTACATTCCTTCTGCCTTTTAATATTTTTTGGATTGAACTTCATAATTTTGATTGGGGTGGATCTTCTGATATGCATGACCGTGCATTGCGATCCATTCAAACGTAGCATCCAGGCTCTTGACCATTCATAAATTCCAATGACATCCTCTTCAAGGTGGAGAGGATTAGATTAGAATCTGGTGTTGTCTGCATGCATCTAGAAGTGGGAGTGCATACCGTTTGGCAAGGCGCTAGTGTACAAGATAAATAAGATCAATCCCAAAACCAAGTCCTGATGAACTCCGCTGCAAATGCTTCTTTGTAATGACTTGTATTCTCAATTTCTCACATAAAATGGCAATCCTTCAGGAAGGTCAGTATCCAACTCATAAGCTTCCGCCTTATACCAGCATAAGCAAGTTTGCAAAGCAGCCTGTTAGTTAGTTTTGTCAGGATAGATCTCCCTGTACCTCACAATGTCATGTTGGTGTGAGGTAGTTGTGAGTTGGTGTGAGGCAGCTCCTAAGGGTAGGAAAGGTAGGCATGGCCTAGTCTGATTAACATGTACTAGTTTAATACTTTTCGTAATAATAAAAATTAAATGAGTCTTACAATTTTAATATGGTGTAAATATTATACATCTCGAAATGTAAAATGAACATTACATTATTGTGGCACAAGCCACATTTCCATTTCAAGTGTTTTCTAATAGCCCGTGCTCCATGCGGTCTGTCTCATCTCTTTCTGCCTCGCCTCGGTGGTGTTGTATTCTGCATGCCTGTCTCAAAGAGTCGAAACTCTTCATTGGGGTTCTTTCTTCTGGGTCTTCTTTACGTATTGATGGGACTCCTCTCCCCCGTATAGGGACAGAGATCGGGAAGTTGGGTGATTGGAAGAAAGGTTATGTTACTAATGGAGAATGGATGGTTTTGTTGAAGGTAGGTGGACAAACGGGAAAGGATATAAAAGGGAAGGAAAGGTGGGTTTTGGGAAAGGAAAGAGATTGTTTTTCTTGGTTCATATATGTTGTATGGCCAATCATTGTCAATTGTTAATCATTACTTGTATTTGTCTGATCTGCCCTTTCGCCTAGTTGTGTGGGACTGAGTTCCAGGATGTAAGGGGGTGTTTTTTCCATGTGGGTCAGGCGAGGGGGTTGTAGGATGTGGTGTGGAATTGGGGGTTTCGGAATTGGGGGTTATTTATGTATTGCCAGATATGAGTTATCAAGGAATTGGAGAGGTAAGTGAGGATGTGGGATATTTTATGTGTTTTTCGGATCTCATTGAAGCTGGTGTAGAGTGGGGTGGGCAATGAGTAGTTTTCAGCTACGGTTAGTTTGATACGGTTTCTAAACGATACGGCTAACAGGTGGGATGGGCAGAGGGGAGGATGGGGCGGATGTAAGTAAAATAGGTTTGGAATTTTTTTTGGGATGGGAATTGATGGATTTGCAAGAATAGGGTAGAGGGCGCTGGAGATGTGGTTGGCTTCTGTAATATTGTTGAGAATATGGTGGGTTCATAGGAGTCTTTGGGGGAAAGGGTGATGCGAAGTTATTTTACTGTGGGATCGGTGTGTGGTTTATTGTTGGGGAGTAGTGATGGGAAGGTTTTGTACGAGAATAGGATGGCCTGGGATTTGGTAGGGTTGATCGTAATGGAGTTTTGAGAGGCCCAGGGGTGCAAGGAGTCAAGGGATTTTTGAAGGTTGGTAAGGGATAAGTTCAGAATGCGATAGGGGGCAAGAAAAGCAAGGTATTCGATGTAAAGGAATCTCTCTACTAAGGGGGTGGAACGGATATCATTAATATAGAAGGAAAAGAAAGGAGTAGGAAAAGCACGGACTTCGGGACGCACGCTTGGATGGGATAATTCGGAGATTTTTTGACTGACATTTGACGAAAAATGACCGATTGCAGAGGTAGCTTTGGAGTAGAGAGAAGATGTGATGAGGGATGTAGGGGCGAATTTTCATTAAAAGAATTGGGTGGGACACGGTATCATAGGCTTGGGTTAAATCTGTGAGTATAGGGGGGGATTTCTTTGCAATCTTGGAAGGGAGAGGCTGATTGAGTTAGATTGAGGGTTGGAGGGACGCAGGGCGTCCCTCGCGGAATACAAATTGGGATTGATGCACGATGAGGTCAATGATGGATGGTAAACGGAGGATGAGGGTCAGAAGGTCAATGGCATTCTACGGGTTCTGTTTCGTTTGTCGTCCACGCTTGGTGACTGGCGGGGGGTAAAATTGAGATTTTCAGTTAGGTGAGGATTACATTCTCGGGGATTGGAATATCTCGGGAGCGCAAGCGGCCGGCAAGGGTTTGGGCGAAGGTGTTTGAGGGGCGAAGGGATTTGGGGATCGAAGGATAAGGAGTTTGGGTTGCTGTAAAGAGGAGAAATTCGGGTTGGGGGTGTTTGTACTGCCTTGATTACTTTATGTAGGTTAATTAGGCTGCTCTTGTTTTTGAGTAGGACATTGTATATGTTTGTCTCGTATGTTCGTAATAGTGTCTGTAACCGTCTTTGTGTCTGCCTCAGAAGTTTGTCCTCGTCCCGTCTGTAGAATTTCCGCTGAAGCTGTCTCTTTAGTCTAATTGTCGTTATTATTTCATTGAGGAGGGTTGGGTGTAGGTGCTCGGTATAAATGGTGGTTCTTTTGTAGGTGTGTAGGATTTGACGGTTAAGGTACTTTATGGAAAGGTCCGCTTCTGCATTTGCTCTGGGAGAATGATTTCTAAGTCTGGATAGATTGGGTTTGAGGTGGGGTTTGGTTGGTGTCTGCAGTGGTCTTGTTGGGGTCATCTGATGTTTAGAAGTTTGTCTGTTGCTTGAAATTTAGGATGTTGTAGTGAGCCAAAACAGTTTTTGGTTTCAATTGTCTTGATAGGAATGTGGGTGGGAGCTTTGGATGGATTGGTAAGTAGTTGGAACGCAGGGTTCGTCATCGTGCCTTTTGGAGGTCCTGTCGGGGAATGGGTCATGTGATCTTCGTGTAGGTCCAGTTGTGGTGAGCAAGGTCACACGCGCTGCTGCGGTTAGCTGTATATTACCCACCGTGGTATTAGTGTCAGCCAGATTACCTTTGGTTTTCCGGCACCACGACCATCTCCTTGTCCGGGTTGTTCGCCGCTTCCTCGTCGGTGTCTAAAGACCCATTCGCAATGCAAACGTAAACATAAGCATAGCGCATAGACATGAACATTAACATAAGCGATAGACTGAAGTATTCACAATTCCTAACATAAACGTAAGCAAAATACGTTTCTATTGGCTAAGAGATTTTCTGGTTGGATGTGAGAATCGATTTCAAGATATCGACTGTGTCTATGTCCCATATGGCGTTAATTCCTCTATCGACTTCGATCCAATTTCGATTCTTGATTTTGAGTTACCGTTCTGTGATTGGTTCATTTCTTATGTCTTACGTAAGCATAAGCATAGAAGCTTGCAAGCTTTTAAGTTAACGTCTTACGTGTTATGGTTATGCGAATGAGTCCTCTTATGTGCATTGTGAATGAGACCTCTTATGGACGTAGTCCTCACTTTAATGTTAACGCCATGCATATGTTTATGTTTGCATTGTGAATGGACTTTAAGTGCGGCAGCAGCCAAAGCCGCGCCCGTTCCAGGTATGGCAGGTTGTTTTCTAGTTCTGTATAAAGTTCTGGAGATGTTCGAAAAATCGATCCTTTTCTTCTTCAATTAGATACTCGCCAGTTCTCTGCACCAGCAGCAGTAGCGCAGCGTTTGCCCCTGTCTGCCCCTGTCTAGCGATGGATTCTTCCCGATGGTTTACTGTTATGTTCTGATCTTTTCTTCTTACATGACCTTTTCCCGTCACCACTAGTTTTTCTGGCCTAACGCCTATCGATACACTCTCGCTATTACACTGACAATGTGTTTGGAGCTGCTTCTAACGCTTGACTACTATCGCTATTACCGCTCTCTTCCCGCGGACATGCGCTCGCTTGCACCCAGAGAGTATTCTTCGATTTATTTATAGTGTCTTGACATAGTGTGTTGACAGGTCATCCAATCGGTAACCATAGTGACGTCACTGTGGTGACGTTGAAGCTCCCGATTGGAGAAATCGTAACACATCATTTACGGTATCGCATACCAGCCCGAAAGAAGACCATGAGAAAGAAGGTCGAAACGTCGGCAATACAGCCTTCGACGCGGCGTCACCCGGACAGCCAAGATCACGCACATGACTCTGGCCGCGGAAGCCTACGACTTCATGTCTTTTATAGTAAATTAAGGAGAGTACTTGGAATAGAGATGGATATTTTGAAATGAAAAATTTATCAAAAGCTATACAAAAACGTGAAATGTCAAAAGATCACATATGAAATTCAGAGATCTTAAAGTCTGGGAAGACTAGTGGTGCTCCAAAAGCACGTACTTTCTCGCGATATTGTAAACGGTTATGTAATATTGCAATATGAAAATTTCTATGACACTTCAACTACCATTTGAAAAATTCTTAAAGAAACGAAGTGCGAAAAATACATAAATTCGTAAGCAGTATGTGAGAAAGTAAAAATTAAAAGTTAATAAATAATACATACTGATAGCATTAGCAAACAAATGCAAATACATCGAAAAATATATAATAGTAATTATTAAACACTATGGTATTGTAATATTCTACAAATACATAAAATGATTAGTTTATATTACCGCGAACAAAAGGCAGACGTCATTATCGCCTTGTTTCAGTGCAGCATTACAATGGCTCGTTACAACAGTGTTACAACAGCATTACAACAGCAATGATCGCTCATCTATTCGTTTTCACATTTAACACAATTAAAGGTCGCAATTTAAAATGAAATATCATAAATATAATATAAATATAAGAAATAATAAAATGAAATATGAAATAATATACAAATTCTAACTTATGTAGCATTCAACTGCATAAATTGGGAGCGGGCGAATGAAGGCTAGCAATCTTTATTTCATATTTATTTCAAATAGGTTTAAAATAACTTCTAATACATTAATTTGTAAACGTATACAAAAGCTCCAATGTATGAAACGAACAAAGAAATATGAAATAATACACATGATCTAACTTACGTAGCATCCAATTGCCGCCAAACACTTCTAAAATTACGATCACGAAGTGCAGGATTTTCGGAGCGGGCGACCAAGTTTGACACCCAATTACTCAAAAAATTCTCATATTTTCGATAAATTCAACATGACCGTATTTGAAGATCTGTTTTTGATGAACATTTCATTAAGAACTCAAATTGTATCTTCATAACTGACGTTTTAGGAATACGCTGAAAAAAGATTGATTTTTTCAATTTTCGAAAAATTAGTGTTTTTAACCAAAATGACACCTCAAACATTTTCTTAAAAGTCCTTCAGACTATCCAACAACAAAATTTCATCAAAAACGATGGAGCTGTTTTTGAGAAAAAATTGTTTAAACAAAATTAACCATTGCCTATATTTCAAACAAAATCACGCGAAAAATACTCAAAATTGTACATGACCTTACTTCAAAATCTCTTTAAAGAACAGATTTTATTAAGGGAAAAATTTCTATCTTTAATATTTTACTTGTAGGAAGATGCCGATTTTGTTTTAATTTTTGCAATTTTTGAAAAATAAGTTTTTAACGAAAATGAGACCTGCACTATTCTCTTAAACGTTCTTTACACTATCCAACACTAAAATTTAATCAAAATCGACGGAGCTAGTTTTTCTGAAAATGTGCCAGGAGCTTCATGTAAAGTGCCCCCCCCCCCCCCCCTCCAAATTAAAATATCGGTTTCAAGTTCAAGGGGCCGCGACATCAGCCAGATCGATTGGGGAATATCAATTTTGGAGAAAATCGGCTGAAGGGTTTAGCATCTAGCTTTGTTCACAGACTGGACGGACAGACACAGTTTTGCCGTCAATCGATTTTTCGGTATCAAGGACCCACAAAATATGGATTCTGACAAAACCACATGTTAGAGAACTGAATAAAGTTACAAGAAAACACTGGTTTGGGGTGCGCCTCGATGACCCCTTCCCGCCTCTGGTCAGTAATAAGTTTTGACTACCTTCAACATTGGTTCACTATCCGCCTCTGGGCGGGGGAATGCGTTCAGTTCTCAAAGCCCAGCCAAGAATCCATGTGCCAGAATTCGCTCAAGGACCTTGCATATTGAGCTGGTTAAGTTGATGGGCCTATAGTTACTGGGATCACGGTGTAAAAAATTGTATTTTACACCGTGACTTTCACCTAGTTTGCTATCTTTTTTTTAAAACAGGTGTATTGTTGGCTGGTCCGACGGCAACACTTGAGTCAAGGGAATCTCGGAAGATATTATATTGAGCTCGGGAGGAAGAAGATCGTTTGATTCTAATATGTAGAATTTAGTTTTATTTAGACAAAAAACAGTGAAAACTGTGATGTATGGGGGAGAAGATTATCAGTGCAAGTTGTTTTGAATTCCAGAACACCTTCCCATCATTTTAACTATAAATACTTAAAAGATGAGTAAAAGTTGAAGATAAATAAATAAAAATAAAATTTAAAAAAGCGCGAGATTAGCAACATTTGAAAAACTAGACACTTTCGTTCCCGAGTTATATGAAACTTATTTGCATCGATAAACGAACTGCAGATTTGATTTTGCTGCATTGCTAACAAATATCAGCTCGCCCTTGCGTCTACTCCTACCACTACGAACAAAAGGACAGTTCAACAAAAAGTGAGCGTAGTGAAGCTACATTTACGCCCAGAAGCAAAACAAGGGGCTATCACAGCATTTGCTAATGTATCAGGGAAACTGGACAAAAATCTGATCGAGATGGGGAATGAAAGAAAGCTGCGAATGAATGAAAGCTCGAGACATATTGAAAGCTGTCCGCAGACATCAGCGACATCATTAGGATACAAAGAAATTTCTTTTTTTTCTTCCGGACGATATGCGGGTCTGAAACTTGGGAGATTATCTGTAGGACGATGCACGAATATTGGTGATTGGCTCAGGCCTTAGCAATAATTTGTTCATAATTCTTCCTGCGTATTCGAATTTCTTTTGTTATTGGCTTGCGTAACTCTTTGTATTTCTTGTGTTACGATGGACTACCAGTAGATTTAAATTTACTCCGTAAGTTTCTTTTTGAGTATCGATCGTTGCTCCTTTTCGCAATTCATGGTTTATCTTCGGAATTTCTTTTTGGTTACGTGAGTGAGCATCTAAAACGTTGATTGTAACTGATGTAATTCTCAGCCCACTGCTTGCAAGTTCCTCAGCGCGTGCGAGTTCTGGTGTGAGAACGAGTTGTCGAATCTCTTCACATTCTCGAACGTGGGACGCTAGTGTATCTTGCGATTATCACGATTTTTTGTAAGATAAATCTGCGTCGTTTAAGTCAATTTCGGTGAACAAAATGACAAAATCACATTTACCGATAGGACTCCCATTGACAGCATTCGACAAAGTTGATCCGTCGTTTGTCATAATTAGATCGAACGTCTTGCTGATCTCTGTCCGTCTCGAACCTACGAGTAGTTTCTTCAGTTATCAGCAGAGACAAACAAGTATATTTGAACACCTGGAGAAACTCTTTTGCTATAAGCCAGATGAGATCTGAGCTGAGCTGGTCTGGGCGGACTGAGGACAGTGAAGCAACGGGAAATTAAAATCTCCGAAGATAACTGTATGGTCATCAGCAGCGGCTGCACCAGGGAGGTTCAAGGGGGCACCGTCCTCCCAAATAATACACATCCATCTTTCCTTTTATAAGCATTTGTTGTTTAAGTAGTTGTGCACCACGTTATGCTCCGATTTCAAAATACAAAACGTTCGGCACGTCATGTTTCCCTTCATTAGTTAGGGGCGTTCGAGATTTGTGTCGTATTACAGTGTAGACAAATATGGTGTTGCCGTAAGCTAAATGCTTGGGAGTTATGAACATTGCAACATGGGAGTTGCAAATGGCAGCTGACTGCGGGCGCAGAGCGGAATCGGTAACACTGGATTTATTTCAGATATCCAAAACAACCTGAGAGTTTGAACTCCTTTAGGAAGCTGCAACGCCACTACAGATCCCACTTTTACAGCCCCCTTGGAGAATACCTTCCCTTCCTGTTTCGTGCGTGACATTGGGACACAGTGTTAAAAAAAATCGAAGTGTACCATGGTTCTGTCATATTTACTATAACAATTTATTACGATACCAAATTGAAATATGAAATGGTATACTTTATTGATTTATATTTTGCACAGAGAAAGTTATGTAAATCGATTTCGAAATTTTAACGGAAATACGCGTTTTGTGGCTACCTGACACCGAAAAAGTTTTTTTTTCCTTCTTCAACACATCCGGCCGTTTGTGATTAACACTAGCGTCTTAAGTTTTCGTAACGATTAGTTTCGAAATAATCCCGGTCGATCTAGCTTCACTCGAAATTCTGCGATTTTGAAAAACAATCTACTATAAATTTTGTGGGTATTTACATGAAGCCCCCTGGGACGTTTTCAAAATTTTCTAAAAAATTACTCCAATTTCTTCTCAAAATATATTGAAAGAACAAAGTGAAATACATTGATAAATGGTTCCCATTAAGATCATACGTACTATTTTCAATGTTGCCCTAAATTTTCGAAAATGGCAAAAGTTCAATTTTTTTCGGCGTCTTCCCACAAAGCTAAACAGATAATATAAATTATGTTTCTTCTTAGGAGAAGGCTCATCGAGCACACTAGTATAATTCATACTAAAGAAAAAATTCACTGTACTAGAATTTATTTTACTATGCACTTGACGTAAATCAGCTGTTCACGGTTTCATCCAATCAGGAACTAAAGGTGGTTAGAGCGAGATCAGTGTAATGTTTAACGTGCCTTTTTTATTGTATTAATCGAAAGATGGGAGGTTCTTCCATGTTCCGTTAAAGTTTGAATCGATTTTACCCTCTAGTTTTCGCGTACAGTTTGCTGTTTTAACATGGGCTCTTATGGTGACGACAGATCTGACGTGAAATTTTAAAATTGAGAGAAAATTAACTGCTGGACATGTTTTTAAAAACTCTTCTTTTCATAGCTAGAATCTTGAAGAATCAATATGCACAATTTGAAGATAATCTACCGTTTCAAATAGGAGAATTTTGCAAAATTATAAGCCTAAATCAGTCCTAAGGGAGACGTTCGCGCGCTTTCCAGAGTGTCAGGTCTGTGACACGCGCATCTCTGCAACACCGCGCGCGCAACGCGCGTCATTCAAATCGAGTGACAAGACCTTGCAAGAGTACGTACATTCCTCTAGATCTTCTCGGAGCAATTAAAATACCCTCACTACTGGAGAACATGGCGTTTGATAGTAATCATATTCAGAAAAGCTGGAATTTGATGGATATAATAGTTAGTGTGATCTGAATGAAAATCTTAATTCAATTAATATTTCCAATGACTCACTTTGATACTACTCCCTACGAGAAAATAGGTGATCTTGAGAATTTATAGAATTTTTTAAACATACAGTATTATTTTGTATTGTGCCGTATGCCAGATTTTTGCTCCTGAATAATGATTATTTATTCAATTATTCAAAAATTATTAATATTCTCTTTTTTATTATGGAAATACACAGTGAATTGTCATAAGTCTTTTGCACCACTGTTGCTTACACAGGACTCAAAGTAGCAATCTTTAGCATAGATCAACACCTCAATCTGTAGAGCTACTGAATGAGCATTCACTTTAGAACGAAATATACTTTTTAGTGGCTTTACATGAGTTGCAATGATAAAATATTTGTTTTGCTGGTGTTAATATCAACCATGCATGCATGGTGCATGCAGAGCTGGATTTCCTCCTAGCCAAATCAGGCTTGGGACTCCCATCGCCATGCTCGGATTTTTTAAAATAAATATTAAAAACATTTTTTTAAATAAAATTAAAAATATTATTGAGATAAAAAAATTATCTCAATAATCAAACATGTATTTGTAAATTAGAAATTTAAAAAGCAATTTGTTAATTTACATCTGTTTTGGAATAATGATTTATTCTATCATAATTAGTGTTTTTTAAACTTATTCATATTTAGTTTTTTTAGTTTTAAAGATTTTTCTGAAGGAGTGCCCAGTATAGTTTTGTGCTTGAAGGCCTCCAGTATCTAAATCCGCACAAAGGCAAATTTAGTAATTACATTTTATTGAAATTGTAAGAGGAATGATGTATTCAGCCTTTGGTAGTTTCAGGATTTTAACAGAAACCCCTTTTCTCTTCGGCACTTTATTTTATCTAATTGTTTGCATTTCCTGAACAGTAGTAGCATTTTGAATGGTTCTCATGTCTTATTTTCAAAACATTTAATCCTCTTTTCATTTTGAGTGTAACATTAAGACAAACGATTACAAAAGTCTATGCCACTTGCAAATCTCTTTTGAAGATTTTATCTCCAATAATGTTATAATTTTATTATTGAAGGTCTCAATAATACAGCTCTCAGAATTATTGCAGTAATTTCATTTTATCAGCTTTAGTTTGATATGTATTTTACACAATAATCTGCATCTAAATCAATATCATAACATGATATAAAATTACACTGAAAACCAGCAAATAGTTTCTATGAATTATATAATCGCAATGCAGGAAATAATATGGCACATTGCAATTGTAAACATAGTTGCATAATTTCAATCAAAACTATTGAAACATAAAACATTGATCATGCAGTTTAATTAAGCAAAAATAAAATAGGGGAATAACAGAAAAGAGTCAAAAAAATATATTGTGATGAGAAGGATAATAAGGAGCAGTAGGAGTCAATGATTACGATTTCAGTTAAGTATAAAGCTTTATACAATGTTGGAGATAACCAAATTGTTCATCTTGTTGTTAAGCAATCGAATAATCTATGGTTTGTTCTACCATTGGCTCAGGTAATTCAAGAAATAAAAATTTGTGAGAAACAAACATTGAAAAAATATTTGAAAACTTTTTATTACGTCACTGTTCTCGTAATATTGGGGGAATTATTTCGTTTACTCTCAAATTCCGCTTTGGAAATAAACCTTCCACCAATTCGCTACGAATATTTGTGATATTTACCGTGTGTCGACCAGGCAACGAACAGTATTCAAAGTGATTCAAAACAACGAAACTTTGAAGCAGCATGAGCCCTGAGCTGTCATGCCAATCTCAAGGACATTACGGCATTTACTAAAGACTTTCCGCTCCACTCAAACACAGAAATTTTTGTCATTATTAGCGACCACTGTACAAAAACATATAGATGTGTCTAAAATGTTACATTTTATGATTTTGCTCATACTAATTGTGTAATAGTGATTTTTTATGTTCAATCTTATGGGTCAATTTTTCATTCCGTGGCCACGCGATCTGTTGGTACTAGTTCAGAAACTAGTCAACGGTAGCTCTTTTGTGGTATTAAAATATATTTATTTTACATCCATGAAACAAAATTAATTCGAATAATTAAATAAAACTCAGAATAAATTTCCCTATTTTGTTTATGTAGGTCTCACAATACCCACTTATTTCACAAATAAATAATTTTGAACGTAATATGGACTCTCTATCTACTACTCTCGCTCTAACCACCCTAAACGTCCACACAGCGACGTCACTGTTGCGACATCTCAACCCCCAATTGAATAAAACAGTCATAGCTGATTTATGTCAAGTGCACGGCTAAATAAATCATACTATAATCACGAGACTTTTCTTGACGTCCGATGATGCCCCTAGTGCTCAACCAGCACGACTCCGCATGGACTGGTCAAAATCTTGATATCGCACGGAACGCCACGACGAGATCATCGCGGTTGCCTATCGTTGCTTCCAAATGAATTTGAATGAGTTCCCGCGCATTCACAGGTTGTTAATCTGCCGAGTGTTTTTATTTGCTATTTTACAAGATATTTTGGTTCCCTCTTGGCTTTACGATTCGGATTTTGGTTTTGATTTAATTTGTAATATCACTTGGATTCTGGTAACATTTTTGAATTGAATTTGGAATACGGCTTATTTTGTGGATCAAATGAACGCCGAAAAGTTTGAAAAGTGGTTCAACACCTAAATGTTGCTTAGCTTACCCCCACGTCTGTAACTAGTATTTTTAATAATAATGGACAATGCGCACGACCATTCCAGATAAGTGGAGAGAATCTATGATTGCTTAAAAACCGATGAAATGCATGAATAAGGGGGCAGAGAATAACTGAACTCTACACTTTGAAGCCAACCACAGGGGTGGATCAAGCCGATCATTTAGGAGGGAGCAGATTTTTTTCTTAAATGAGCATATTTGTCATCGTATTGAATTTGTTTATGAATATCTGTAGCCGTGACTGCATAAGACTAGGAAGGTTACTGTAACCACATACACAAACTAGAAGAATACTGGCAAGACGACAGGATGGTGAAAATCGCAGTAGATGGCGTAAATAATAAGCAATATTTTCACTTGTGTTTGCTATTAATTACTTGATTAATCGTTCTAATTTATCGTCTGTATTGTCCTGTTATATTAACGGCGAAAGGCGCGACGTCATAGAAGGTTATCAAGAGATATATTTACTTAACACTAGGTAATGCAAATTTCTTCAACGTGTCCACTTTTAATCTCAATCTGATATATTATACCCTCCTTCACAAGCAACCTTTAATTTCCCATTCAGCCAACTTTTCTGACATCTTCAGTGAATAAACAACTGGAAAAACTTCCTTCTCCAAGTGACCAGCTTGGTCAAGCTGTATGTTTCCCACTGGTATTCTGATGCATATATGAATTGCATGTCTATGTGAAGGGGAGAGGATGATCAGGCCAGGTCCATGCCTGTTTGTTAAAGTACTGCTCTAGCTTTCAACAGGTATTGATAGGGTGACCCACCAAAATCTAGTGATCAAAGAACCCAGCCAGAGAATTCTCACGGTGGCACAAATCAATCCTAAGTACTTGAATCCATGGACCTCCTGGTCAACGACCCTGCAGCAACCATCACTGTCAATTAATTGAGAAGTTCTTAACAAACACTGCCCCCCAAAAAAACATAATACTTTAATCTTCAAAGAGTGGGGATGTAAGAATGTTTAATCTACAAGCTTTTCTACAAAAAAAATAAAGCACTGAAAGAATTGCAGAACAGAGATGATACTCACCTACAATAATTTAAGTGTGACTGCTGCTTTGCAACAGTGAATACCTTACAAATCCCTCACTACAATCAACGACAATAATATACCATTTATTTCTTCAACACATGAAAAGTTAGCATAGACTTTTCTCATGATATTTTTATTTTCTTTAGATTGATTTCATGGCTTGCGAACACCCTCAAATCAGTTGTAAGGTAAATGAATTATCAGAATGGCCACTAATTTATTAATACGCGTATGCAGACTTTATGCATCTTAGCTACATGCAAGAAAATATTAATTTCCTTTTCTTTATATTTGTGTTTATTTAAAATTCATAGAGCAAATGTTTACAACTCTTATGCAATATTTGAATAATAATGATAAGAACATTTTTGGTGGCCACCCGACTCAAATTTCAATTAGAATGGAACTGACAAATTTACACACCTCATTCCCTCAAACACCGCAATGAACCTTTCACTTTTTGCACAGCCAGATTTTCCTGACCACAAGTTCATATTCTCTCTTTGAATTTTTGGAGAAAACAACTTATAACACTTGAATGCTATCGAATATATAGTATGAAGATGTGAATGGTATCAAATGGTAAGTGAAATAAACACCGACATCTTGAACTGTAAGCACAATGCTCTATCAACTTATCTTCCTAAATCGGGGAAGTCAAACAGTACAGTGTCAGCCCTTTTGAAGTGGTCATCGCAGTCACTGGGCAGTGTATCTCTAAGATACAACAGCAAATTCAAAAGTATTTTTGAGCAATCTGTATTTTTGTTCTTTATGAATACAGAGTTGTACAAATAATGGTATATGCTGTTGACGTAGTGATAAGTAGAACAATTAGAGAAATGGAAATTACATTACACCACTTAGTGAAAGGAGAAAAAGAAATAGGGTTTGTAATAAATGGGGACAATACAAAATATATGAGAACAACAAGAAGTCATTATCAATTCAAATGTGTCAATTTAGATGAAAAAAAATATAGAATGGGTGGGTGCCACTGAGTATTTGGGTTCCTATACCACTGAATTATGAAACAGAAAAGGATGTTAAAAGGAGAATAATGGCAAGCAATGTTATGGCAATCTTCACAAAATGAAGACAAGAAATATCTCAAAGGCTGCCAAGTTAAAATTCTACAATACTGTCATCAAACTGGTGGTATTTTATGGTTCTGAAGCTTGGACCCTCACAAAGAAAATGGAAAATAACCTGGCAATATGGGAAAGGAAAATCATACTTAGAATTTTTGGACTGGTGAAAGAAAATGAAATCTGGAGGAGTACAACAAATGTAGAGTTGAATGAACTATATAAAATACCTAAAATAGTTACCTGCATCAAGATAAGAGGGTTGGAATAGAATGGATTGGACATATAAGAAAGAAGAGAGGGCAGTAAAGAAGATATATGTAGGGAGCATGGCCGGTAGGAAGAGTAGGAGCAGATTGAGGTTAAGACGGAATGATGAGGTGGAAGAAGTTCTGAGGACCCTAGGAGTGAAAAGAGATGAAAAGCAGACGACGAAAGAGACTGGGCTACCGTAATAAAAGAAGCTATGGCAAAAATATAGTGCCACAGAGCTGACTGAAGAAGACTTTCTTATTTGGACTTTAGCATTTCAGAATGTTTCTTACAGCATAAAACAAATGGGTATTTACTTTTTAAACTTTAACATGACATCTACAAAATATTTGTTATAAGATTTTACTAGATATTTTATACGTTATTTAAAAGATAAAAGGAAGTTTATTTCTAATTATTTACATTCCCAAAAAATAATTTAAATATTGGAAATATTATGGAATTTTTATCATGTATTTCCCAGATACAATGATTTTTTAAGGATAGTAATGGAGAGTCTTTAATATTAAAGGAGTATTATATATGAAATATTCTACAGTAAAGGAGTATTTAAATACCAAATATAACTTCCCACCATACAGGATCACAGGATTAATCATTTGCAGGAAGTGCAATAGAAATTCAACTACAGCAGAGTTGCCTCCATAAGGCTCACAAATTTTACAAGACTTATGAACTTAAACCCTACTATTGATCTAATGTTTAATCTATACTAGATATATTTATTTTACACGAATTTCTCTGTTTCGTTTTACATTTTTTTTTTGTATTTTCTATGTTTAATTTTTGTGAAATGCTTATTGTTTCACAAAAATAAATCTTAGAAATATATGCAAGAAAATGGTGTTATTCAACCATCTCTCACACTGCAGGTACTGACTGAATTCTTATATTCAATATGACATTGCTGACAGCTGATGTCATGACAGTAATATGAGGAAGAGGCTGCCTGCAATAAAATATTTGCAATTCACATGTTATGTTATTGTAGTGGAACCTTTTTAATATTCTTAGTACATAAAGATACTGTATATATACTATATTGTTATTGCAGTATTTGTGATCACAGTTTTTGTTCAATTATTGAAGAGTATTTTCTTCACTATTCTTCAGCAGTGTGAGAGGTACTTTTTTTGAAATAAGGATGTGCAGTTTTGTTTGAGCATCACCCGTTCCTGTAGACCACTAGTTATACGATTTTTACACATGCTGAAAAGTGTATGTCACAAGGCTTCACGCTAAAGGAATATTAATAAAATCTTTATGTAACAAGTGGAATCAATTTTGAGAAAATACCATTCAATGAAATTCTTATCCCAAACTCTTTTCATCATGAATAATAGAAAGTATCTATATTTACAATAGCAACACAATTTCATGATTAACTAACCTTAACCCATTCATTGAATGAAGAGGTTTCATATCACCTTGCTCATCCCACCACACCATTGACAATCTATTAAAACGAGAGATTTCATCTTCAATCACAGTGCTCTGCGAATGACTGAAAGAAAAAAACACTTCATTCACTCAACTACAATCAAGAAATGAAGAAAATCGGATGGATTTATTAAAACGAAACAACGCACCTATATCTCACAAATTTATGCAAATGGTAAGTTCCCAATCTCTGCAAGTACACAATCATTTTGCAGTAGCAATCAATTTAATTCACGATGTCTATAAAAATATTTACCAATGTGTTCGTTTTTTTTTGCATTCGGATATTGAACCATACACGCGATTAAAACACTTAATAGATCCTCACATAACCTACCAAACAAGAATGCATAAAAAACATTATTTGCTTACACCCACACCACAATTATACGATTAATTCGTTCTTTCGAAACTTCAAATATTATTGCTTAGGAAATGACTTTTATCGTACATAATCCCGAAACTAAGCCCTGGATCAAGTTAAATCATTAACTCAACACTGATAGGTACATTTAGACCCACCAGACATGACTGTCACCGGCTTGGCGGGGTGGGGGATGAGGACCAAGGAGAAGAAAGAGTATATAATCTGTATCGGACGCGCAGGTGCCCGGCCGGGATTAGCCAGCGTGCTCTAGTGAAATACTTATAATTAGTTAATAATTAATTAATAAGATGAAAGTACTCTCAAATGTGCATTTGTTAATTACTATCATGAAAACTAATAATATTACCATGGAGGAATAACACGGATGTTCTGTTGCGCAGGCTAACAGCCAATAATGCTTCATGTACCAGTTTGCATCTCAATACTAGCGGGAATTTTAAATGTAACCAGATACCGAAATATCACATTGTTACAAGTCATTGAAACAGATACACAGCATTTTTTTTAAATTGCATCTTAAAATGAATCAATTTTTTCAAAGAACATCTATTGTTCCCACGTAAGTATTTCTAGTCAATTGAGAAATTCAGAACCTCTACGTCATTTTTTCTGTGAAGTCATAGAAAATTAAAAGTAATTTTCGAATAAACATCTCTCTTCCTTTTTACTATTTAAAATATGTTTGTTTTCACAATAAATGGTTCACTTATTTTCATGATTATTTTCAAGAGGTAAAGGTGGGATCATTGATACTTGAAAATAATTAAAATGTATTCATATTGCAGTAAATAAGATTACATCACCATTATCTAAATAATACGAAAATTGTTTACTAATTGTTTACTAATACTAAAATTTTTCGTGGCCGTTGTTATTTATAATATTTTCTTGGTTAGATGTTTCCTCTCCTCCTTCTTCTTCTTACTATTCTTCTTCTTCTTCTTCTTCTTCTTCTTACTCTTCCTCTCCCTCTTTTTCTTCTTCCTATTCATATTCCTATTCCTTTTCTTATGGAGGTCTATATAATTATTTATAAAAAACAGTTCATTTTTTAATTTATGACATTCAGCTTTTTTGTAAATTCTGATTGCAATGAGAATAATTCTCAACAACATGTATTTTAAATTATTTTCAAGGAAAACAATGTACACCTATTAGAAGTCCCATTTGGTCTTTTTTTTTATTTTCAGAAATAATAATCGGCAGGCAATGGATTTCCATGTAAATACATGTATTTACAAGAACAACACAGCTGCATTCAAAAATATTTTTTAGTTTTGAGGGCATTATGAATGAAATAGAACTATTTTTGTTTTACAAATTTAGAATATAGAACTATTGAAAACAGTAAGAATGCAACACTAATCGCATCTTTCCGAACTGTACTGTCACAAGATGCGTAACGTTAGGCGTTGCATCTCTGAATACAGAGCTTAACATATTAGTTTTAAAATATCGAAAAGGACAGGCAGGAAGACACTTTTCGAGGAAGGACAGATTCTACAAAAGGACGGACCTCTCTAAAGAAGGTCAATTGATCACCTTAAAAAACAGGATGTGGTAAATAAAATCAATTTTACTCAATGCTCCAAACTTATATTGATCAAAAACTAAGAGAACTGAAAGGGCCTGTTTAATCGGTGCCTGATAAAGTTCTGAATAATAATACGACAGATAACGTGTCTGTGAGATAAAAATGTCAGATATTTATTTTTCGTCTCGCCGAGGCCTTTCTTGTTAAAATATCTGACATATCTTTCTGAAAAATTACCTTTCTGATTGATTTTCGCCAGCGGCAACGTCGTATTTTCGACTCAAACTCTCTGTACGCGCGAATTCGAATTTGTTTTGCTGATGAAAGTGTGATGCGTTTTCCTTGTTTTTTTGCTTCATTTGTCGTTATTTTGTGTTACAGTTTACTTCTGCGTGAGCTGTGTGTGATTCCGGAGTAAAAGTTTGTTTTATTGAAACATACTTTGTATGTATGTGTAGAGGTTTCAAAATGGAAAGGGGAAAGAAGAGAGAAAGAGGAGTTCATTGTACAAGAGGAAACAATCTTTTATTCCTTGTTGCGGAGAGAAAACATATTAGCGAGTGTGAGGTTAACTATTGAAAAGGCTTTCAATATCTCGGTGGGGGATGCTATTTTGCGACGGGAAACATTTAAAATAAAAGTATGAAGTCCTGAAGAGAGATTAAGAAAATCTCATTATAACTGTTGAAATATTTTTTTGTTGATAACAAAATTATAATCAAAATTATTACTAAAAATGACAGATTCTGAAATCATATATGTGGAATAAGGCTAGGAAATCCATTACAATTTTAATATGGTTATGGAGGATATCATTGAAAATAGATTCTTTGAATTCTATTTCCTATTTATCATAAATTACCCCAAATAGAGACTCAACTCTGATGACCAGCCTATTATATATTATAAAAATAAATTTCTAAATACAGTGGAACCTCGCTAATCTGAACGCCGCAAATCCGAAATTTCGAATAATCCGAACAAAATTCGGAATGGAGGAAAAATAAAATAAATAAAATGTTAATTTGTAGTGTAAAGAAAGAAGTTTATAATTACTGTAGATCTGTACAATTATAGCTGAAAAAAGGAATGGTTACTGCATACAGTTCTCCCTACCAGAATCAATAGTAAAATTTGGCCTAGCTATTTTGGTGCTTGAAGCGCAAGCGCCATGTGTGGACCTCCGTGGGACCCTAAACCACCGCTGTTTCTGGTAGTGCTCTTGTCTACGTAGTACCCTGAACCACAAACTGTTTGCGATTCATGGTTGACACGCTCAGAACATCGGCAAGTGGTTCACAACCCCAATTTTTTCACCATAGTTACTAGAAAAAATATTTATACTGTAACGAATATTGCATCACCTGCCGGAATTCGCCGCACGCGTATTGCGTCATCTGCCGGCTCCCTCCTTCCCCCCGAACTGGATGGTTCCGGACTATTCGCGAGGCGCTTGGAAAGGTTGAGCAAGTGCCGGGTGTATCGAGACGAGCGCCGGCCAGGTATAAATGCGCCGCTGCCGGCGGCCGCGAGTCAGTCAGTAGCAGTCAAGTCAGTCAGTCAGTCCGCCCGTGTGTCTGAAGTGGAAGCTGTGCTGTTAAGTGTGCAATGCGGTGAACAGTGGTGCAGTGGGTGAACAGCAGTCAGCAGTCTGAAGTCTACAGTGGAAGCTGAGCTGTGAAGTGTGCATCGCGGTAAACAACAGTGCAGTGGACCCTGGTGTGCGCAGTGAAGTGTGGTCTGCGCAGGGAATTGTGGTCAGCGTAGTGGACCGTGGACAGTGCAGCGGACTGTGTGATTCTGTAGAAGAAGTGATCAGTGTAAATAAATAATCAGATTGCAGAAAACAGTGTAAATAAATAAGAGAACGGAGTCGTGTGTAAGAAAAATAATTCAGTGAATACAAGATCTGTGTAATATACCTGTATATAGATCAACTAGATTTTAGTGTATAATTCTTTACCAATAAACGTTTTTGTTTAAATAATACCAGTGAGTTTTCATTCACCAAAGGCAGAAACGTTACAATACCAACAATGGAATTATTTGCATCAACCCATGTCTTTGCTTGGAGAGTTTTGCCTTGTTTTATACTCGTGCCTATAAATTGTAAATTTGATTCCAGAAATTGTAACATTTTTAAAATTCAAAAATGACAAAGCACTTCCATTAATTTGTTTATTGAAAACTTGACACAAAAACAGTTTCTGAATAGAATTTGATACATTAAGATTAAATATGAAATAATTTTATATTTTGCTAAATATTTTCTCTAACATTTAATAGAAGTTTATTTACGTACTTACACGTTTATTTACAAGAAAGCTGAATATGTTAAGTTGAAAAATGGGGCTCAAATCACGGTGTAAGACATTTCTTACACCGTGACCACGCATATTTTGTAGCCGCACCGGGAGTGACTCATTATAGTAATTGACATCATGGGTAAAGGAATTGGATCGCAAACGATGTTTCTATCAGTGAGCTGAACTATATAAATATAGAGGTCATTGATTTCTACCAAAAATAATTATTTTTACGAAAACATTATATTATTTATGAAATAAAATTTCATAAACCAATTTGCTGATTTACTTCTCATCAACTCTTGAATATTTTTGTTAATAGCTAAAGAACAGCCTGCTAGGGGCAAGTCGCTAGCTGAATTCGTTTACTACGCTCCGCGATATCATGGAGATTAAGCGAATTCGAGAATTCGCGGGTTCCTGGTAGGGTGACCGTCTAAGAATCCCGTCATCTAACGGCGCCTAGCCCCTGGCCGAGGGGATAAAAGACACTCACTGCCTGCAACGTGACGAGACTTAGCAAAAATAATAAGGGAGGATACCAGCATACCAGCATCCATACCAGCACTCAACGCCCAGCAAGACAACACTTTTTTTTAAATGCCATAGAAAATAGAATTAGCTATATTTTTGTAGCTAAAAACGGTTCCAATATCCTAGACGTAAGCTATCTTAGGGGGAGAAAATGGTGGGCAATTTTTCTCAAAAAAATATATCGGTAAGTGAAAATTCGCTTATTTGTTGTGCTACTTTCATTTGCAGTTGTTGGATTTCTCATTTTTATTTGGCCTACAGTGTTATATTTTTGTCGTCTATTTTTTTATTTTGAAATTTAGCAATTGTTTTCATAACATACTTAAGGAATCTGAATATAGCAATACAATAGAGCGGTTTTACATTTTGTCTTGCCTTGCTCCTCAGTGTCGAATGATTTTCTGTTACTTCGAATGCAATTTTCAAGTCACTTTGGTTAGATGCCGGAATTTTTTAATACATTCCTTATTTCCGTGAGAACCATTAATAATGAAACAGTTGTCAAGAAATATATTTCCAACTTCAAAAATTGAGAAAGATTTTACATCTTTTGATGCATTGTCTCTGGTAATAGAAACAACTGTATATCCTTGTGAGTTTGGTTACAGTTACAAAAAAACTTCCTTATTGTACAATCTAAATTGCAAAATAAGGGTTGTTTCCAACATTAAAAATGACCAAGAGTTCAACATATGGTAGGCAATATGGAGAACATATTTTTTCGCGTTATTTATGGTTGGTCACCGTTGAATATTATCACGTTATGCCACTTTCAAAATGTTTCGTAACACTTCCGTGCTTTTCGGCAATGCTTGCCATGCAGTGTAGCGGCCACCGTCTGGCCTGATTTTTCAAACGAAGTGCCCTTGTTGTGGTTTCGTCGTTCGTGACGTATCTGGTACTGCGCAAAAATCGGTGCGCCGGATCAGCTAACCAATGTGTTGTCTAGGCTATCCGGGACGAGCCGCGTCACTGACACGGTGGCTAACGTTTCGGCCAGCGTACTGTGGCCTTCTTCTGAGTGTACTGCTGCGGCCAAAGTGGAGCCTAGAGCTTACAGAGTCGGCCGAGGAAGCCTACGCAACCAGCTAACCAATGTCTTCATCATGGGCTTTGCGAACTTTGGTAAAGCTTGAGCCAAAGTGTTATCAAGTTGACTTCTAGTCATTAGTCTCTGGCAATAAAAAGTGTGCATTTTCGTTGCAAAAATATAGCAGACAATATTTATGTTATAAAATATTTTTATTTTATTAATTCAATACAAATATTTCATTATGTCAATAAAAGTTGGAGGATTCTTGACAAAATTAACATCAATTGCAGCGACTGAAGGTCATTTCAAAGTAGAAGCAGTACAAGTAACCTTTCATAGGGTAAATGAATTTATGACAGAAAGGTATACTTTCTATTAAATAACCAGTATAGCTCAATAGATACGAAAAATGTATCTTACGGAATACATTCAGTTATCATCAATAAGATATTTTTAATTAATAACTGCATGTTTTTAAGGATTCACCAGCTCTTCGTAATAGTTATCATAATCTTGCTTGTGTTTTCTATTCGACTTGAAAATGTTTCTGTTTGTATTACGTACATAAGTTTGAAGATATTGCTTCTATCTTTGTGGAAACTTCGGTCCATTGTCTAGCTCTATACACTATTCAGAAAGTGTAGATGATCTGCGATTCTTGTGAATGTTACGTGCTTGTTTACATCGCAAGCGACTGTCTCGCCTTCTGGACTGACTCCCATGCTGGCAATCCCCAATAAATACCACTTGTCATCCCTTGCAAACTGCGTGAAAAATCCGCCCCCATCGTCTGCGGGGCAGAGGGTTGTTCCTGCAAGAAAACAGTCCATTAATACGTAAATTCTCGGCTATCCGGGAGACGCCGCGTCGTTGGCTGGGGTGCCGACGTTTCGCCTGACATGTCGCAGGCTTCCTCAGGGCAGTGAGTGTCTATTTGAACGTGAGGACGAGAGAGAGAGAGAGAGAGAGAGAGAGAGAGAGAGAGAGAGTGAGAGAGATAGCGAGCGCGAGAGAGCGCGAGACGAGAGCGAGGGAGAGAGAGAAAGAGAGCAGTTATTGTGGCTAAACTTCTTTATTTGTTTGGAAAAATCAACTAAATAATCTATATTCTCCTTTATACGCCAGGTCGTAAAAATAAACAAGTCTGACCATAAGCATGTTGATTTGACACTAGCTGACTAATGGAACGACATACAATATTTAACATGAATGAATGTGTTACATGTAAATCATTTGGTCTTAACGTATTACAATTATAAAAAATGTAATCGTCAGTTGTATTTACCCGCTTTGGAAAGGACACCAGCAAAATGTCTGAGTCAGAAATGAATCGTCTTACTCCTTTTCAATATTAACACGTGTTGTTCTCTCATACATGCCCTTACTTTTCGTACGAACTAATGCTTTCATGGCTTTGTCAGCTTCTTCAAATATTTCAACCGGAATGTTATTGTAATACTCCATGCTTTCTAAATTCATTAAGTCACTATGGTGATCGTAAATACACAGGCAAGGCCTATTAATATTGGTCTTCTTCGGAATGAAAATTACACCATCAAAGTAAATATGGAATGCTAAAGATATATTTTTATTATTCAAAATAAAAATATTTTTGAATGGAAACGAAAAAATATTGAACGTAACACGTGTATAAATGCGTATAATTGCACTCGTGGTAAATAAAGAAACTCGCTCTTTCAATCATACCACATCGTGCAATTATACGCCTATTTATACACTCGTTTCGTTAACTACTATAAAGATGAAGATGAAGAAAATTGAGTAAAAAGATTATCTTCACTTTCTTTCACTTTCAATAGATGAAATCACCCTATTATTTTTAAATTTTTGAAACTTGTAAATAAGAGTTAACCTACACAATAGTAGTTTCACCAAAACAATAATTAATTGTAAATGCAATTTTTTTTCGAACTGGAAGTCAACTTTCTATTAGGTCAATTTTAATCAAAAGATCAGGCGTAGTACACTAGTAGCAATTATGGTAGGATGATAGTATGAAAATTATTATAATTTCTGTGAGTTAAGGGACACTTATAGAACATTACTATTACTTTGGTGGTGCGATAGTGTGGTCTTGGTTAATGAAATACATGCGTTTATGAGAAATTTTCATAGTCACTGTTTCTTTATTTCACTGTTCACTTTTCAGTTTTCACTGTAGTCTTTTTTTTTTTTTTTTTTCAAGCGAATCTCACTAGTTGTCCCGTCCCAAATTTAAAATTTAATGTCTAAATTGACAATAAATAATGTCAATTCACATAACATCAAATATTATTATTTATTATGAATAGTAATAACATGAGAAAAGAAATAATTTTAATTAATATCAATACTATTATTAAATAATTAATGAATACGTTATATTTACTAAGGTTTGAGTTCAAATGATCATAAGGACTATGCAGAGAATAGAATGTTTATGTGCTGTTTTGATGTTAAACATCTTTACTTGGACCATCACGAGTTAGTACTTTCTTTGCAAAGATGATATCACATTACTAAATATAGTTTGTCACTCAAAATGTTCAAGAAATTATTAGTTTGCATGAATAATTGCTCTCAATTATTTTTAGACAAAATGTATCTACAGAAATACATATTCTTTCAGAATTTTAAACAAAACTCTTCAAACAATGTAAGATTATTTAAAACTCACCATTTCCATAGCCTGCGCAAAATTTGTCGCGGGTAAGAAAAGGCACGAACGACTGCGGAACCTCGTTTTCACAGTCTTCCCTAGAAACATATTTCAATGTGGCCATGCGGAGTTTTTCACTGTGCCTCATTGTCTCCGTTATACCCCAACCAAGAACCTGAAAAAAATTATTGCTCAGAATTTTAAATTAAAGACGCTCAGACGGAGCGATGTACTAAAAATGAGCTAAATATGAATTAGTAGAAGACCACTAGGACCCTTAGCTTCACGGTGGAACTCACGCCGTTAGCTACAAGATGGAGGCAATAATCAAGCTCCTGGTTGCTGGTTCAACCTGGTAACCCACCAGTTGGGCCCCTGGCGTGCCAACCTTTGGGCATGATTGGGTGAAGGTGGTTCTAAGGAACGCTCTGGAATCCATATATAAAAGTCCGGCGGGAAATTATCTACCGCCAGGTTGCCCAGATTTCGGCGGTACTCATGTCGTTAGCTTAAGGTAGGCATGAGACGGGCTGGACCCCCCGAACCGCCCGGACCTTAGTTCGGGTGGCCCCCAGTTGAGCTCTCGGATTCGTCGGGGCAGTGGCCCAATACCCTGGGCAAAGAGGAGGGACTCGGTGTCCCGGCGCATGTGAGTGGCGCGTCATCACACGATGATATTGACTCCGGTACTGGCCTGGAAAGCTAGTAGCTCCGAGCTAGGGGGGCGGCTCAACCCAGGCACTGGATGGCAAGGTTGCCGAGAGGGGAAACTGGGTTCCGCCTGGACCCGGATATCGGTCCGTCGTTCGCCTGCGGGGTTGATGATAAAAGCGAAAAGCTCAGGAGCCCACTCCGGGGACTTGTGCTCCTCGATAGAACATTAATTGTTGTGGAGTTGTGCCCACACTAGGAATCTACTGTCTCGACAAAGGGATGGGCTAGACGAGGAGCGGTGACAAACTGCATGCAGGCACCGCTGCCACAGCGCCGCCACCACCCGAATTTCGTGGGACATTCGTCACATTGAACGGTCGTCGGAGAGCGCCACGACGCGATTGGACGCCTCCGCAACCGTCCTCGCGAATCTACAGGTGAAAAACGCACGCAGCACGTGATCTCTAGTGGAGGCTTGGATCTCTGGCGAAATTCGCATCGATCGCCTGGTTTTTATAATTTGGGCGCTAGCGGACCCTCGCCTCTAAGTCTACTCGCAAAATGAGACAGGTCTCATTTTGAGACCTGTCTCATTTTGAGACCTGTCTCATTTTACTCTCAAAATGAGACAGGTCTACTCGCAAAATGACGCAGGTCTTTTACTAGGCCGTCGGCACCTTCGCCATGGACGCGGCGTCACCCGGACAGCCTAGTAAATACTGACTCCGGCCGCGGAAGCCTACGCTCTCACGAGACGCAGGTCCTTGACGTGACGCAGTGTGACTCGTGGTGAGTTTCTGATAACCACTGCGTATTGGATCCGTGACTCATACGTTCGTGCGCGAGACCTTCCATAGTGGCGGTGGCGTGCAGCGGTGGAGGTGTGGTAAGAGCTTTGCCGCGTATCGGAAGCGCGCCGCTATAGTGACTTGTGAAGGCGCTCTAAGGTGTGAAGGCCCCACCTATCGGCGTCGACGAACAAAGAAATAAATCAGGTAAAACGTTGCGGCGAGTGTCCCAGTGGGAAGATCTCCATTTAAAGCAATGCTTGCTATCGCCGGGCTGCTCGTGGCAAGCGTCCGCCGCTGAAAGACACCTTAGGGCACCTTCACACTTCGCCACAGCGCGGCGGCGCGCTTCCGATAAGCGGCAGGGCTCTTACCACGCCACCACCGCTGCACGCTACCACCGCTGTGGAAGGGGGTGGGTTTTGCAGGAGTAGGTTTCGCCGGCCCTCCGGCGACGACGAACAAAGGTACCGCAGCAGGTAAAACGCCTTAGCCGGCGGCGCCGTGGGAATACCACCATTTAAAGCAGTGTACTGCTAGCGGTGGGGCGTACGCTCTCCTACGCTTTCTCGTGGCGAGGGTCCGACGACGAACGCCACAGCGGCGTGAGCCCGCCGCACGTGGGAAGGTCTCTATTCAAACCAATGCTCTCCTTCCAGCCGTGGTGTTCGGAAGCGCGCCGCAGTGGCGACGTGTGAGGGAGCCCTTAGGGCCGCTTCACACGGCGCGGCCGCAGCGCGCTTCCTTCAAGGAGCAGAGCTCTTCCGACGACGCCACCGCCGCAGCCACCGCCGCCGCCACTGCGCTTGGAAGAGGGAGGATTACGACGTCCGCTGCGTCGGTGACGCGACGAGGTGCAAAAACTCTTGATAAAACTTGAAAATACAACTATCCCCACCGATTTTTTTCTTCTATCAAGTTTAATGAAATATTCTTAAGGCTTATATAAATTATCACACAGTATATAAAATCTTTGCCGATACATAATTTGTGAGCGGAACGCTCCTTATTTCCAATAATGCACATTGGATATTGCCGCCACACGCTCCTAAGAATTTTTTCGTAAAACATGAATATACATGACACGCAGCCAAATTTTCCTTTCACTCTCTATAAATTTGTATTTGTTGCATTGGGTTGTATAACTTTTACGTAAGTTATATTTTATATCTCATTGCTAGGAAACAGAATTTACTGTAGTAAAAAAGTAAAATCTATATCTATACATGTAGGTTTTTTTTTCAAAATATGTAAGGGAAAATAGAAAACAATAATAAAAATTCATTATAGTGTTTGAAATTAGTATACACAAGCATTATCTGAGCACAGTACATCGTCGAAATGCTCTTAACATGATTTCGTAGCGGCGGAAAGGAAGTGATACCTCTACAGATGTAATTGTACATTAATTTTTACCATTATTTTAAATATAAAATACATTCGCCGCACATGCAATTTTTACAAGGAGCCGGTTCTCAAGTAAACTGTAGCACCGTGGACCAAGTGATGGATCCACGAAGGGGGCAGGGGAAGTTAAACGATACACTCCCTTCTCCCCAAATTCAACAATGCGATAAGACAATAAATAAATATGTTCCCAACATATTACAATGGAAATATATTTCGAAATTTATTTAAATTAACATGATGTTTTTACTTACTACCAACATAGACATCTTTGATTGAAAAATATTTTAAACATTATTTTAAAGCATGGTTTTACAAATAAAGGAAACCGCAGCGTACTATTTCCTGTGAAGAGCACTGACCGCGCACTCTACTTTCAACTTGGCCGTGGAAGGGGGTGGGGTCTGGAGGGGTAGGTTTCGCCGACCCTCCGGCGACGACGAACAAAAGGACCCGAGCAGGTAGAACGCCGCGACCGGCGGCACAGTGAGAAGGCTCCCATTTAAAGCTGTGTTTGCTAGCGGTGGCGCGCGGCCCCTCGTGCGCTTCTGGTGGCCGGAGTTCGGCGTCTGCTGCCGCAGCAGCCGCCACCCGCTGCACGTGGGAAGGCCTCCATTCAAACCAATGCTCTGCTACACGGCCCGCTGCTGCGTGGCGCGCCACGCGCTGCACGTGGGAAGGGGCCCTTAGCCCGAATTCGACGCACGTGGGAAGAACTCCTTTTAAAGCAATGCTCCTCTACCAGCCGCGGTGTTCGGTAGCGGGCTGATGTGTCTTATATGTGAAGGGACCCTTAAGCCCCTTAATCGAAAGTTTCTGAACGTTATAGAAGAAGAAGAAGAAAATTCGTCATCGATGTGCAATAGCGAGGGTTTTCCCAAAACATATCATAAGCATGTAATTGAGAGTAAGACGGTGGTGTGTTTTTCCAGTTGTTTCAGTTTTTCCAGCATGACTATTTCATTCCAGAGATGTCGTCCACCCGCCCGTCCGTTATCCCGAACGACGTGAACGACCAGTCGCAGTACACCGATCGCGCATGATCCACGGAAGCTGTGAAGTTCAAATCAAGAAATTTTTGCAAAGAAATAGTATTGAAATCTTTAAAGACCTTAGTAAATTGAATAGATTGAATCTTAATTAAAAAGGCATAACAAAAAACAATTTAATGTACTTTAGTTATATAAACTTATTATCGACGTCAAAGCTGGAATATTATCTGAGTTTCCGATAAAGGTTATAAATATTCTATTTAGAAAATGCTGATTTATTTGATATGCATGATAATCCCTCAAATCAATTCTTTTTGACAGAATAAATTGTCAGGGTACCCGATCTGTACTTGGAGGTGCGTCGACTCACGCAAGTATTATTAAAGAGCGCAGGTATTTAGGGAGTCGAGCATCAACAGGAATTATTAAAACATTACATATTATTTAGAAAATCATATTGTTTAGAAGTCAGTAAGCGTCTCAATAGCGAGCACAACCTGACACTCGAATAAAATTACAACGCATGAAAAACGTTTCATTGTGTAAATCATTTTGTATGTCCCTATGTACTTTTCTCGACATAATTTTGATTGTATTTCTAAGAACTTAAAATGTTTATACCTTGGCATACAACCCACGCCCTCCCCATACATTCTGGTAAATTTATGTTAAATAATATCTGACGTGATCATACGATCAGATTTATAAAGAAGCATTAATTAATCTTACATCATTCTAAAAATAAGTCATTAAATAAAAATGTTACTTTTTTATGAAAATCGATACGTATAATTTATGCCTGTGAGATAATTAAATCACATTTCAGCGTGTGACCAGTAACGTGAAGATATTTCCTACCCTTTTCCTCCTTTTTTTACTTACACATTTTACATTTGTAAATAACAAACCCAGTGTTTTACTTACAGTTCCTGTTTTTCCTGGAGAGAAAAATCGTTCATATTCATTATCATTATCCACACAAATTGGTCTTACAGCTATTTTCATTTCGAAAGGGTTCTTCAGTTCAATCAGAGCAATGTCATTCGCCCAATTGTTGTTTTTATTTCCGAATCCATTATGTATTACAACACTCTCGATCTGAAAACAAAGGCGTGTAAGTAGCTTTACAAAATGTGAACAAAATTGTATACTCACGGTTTACTTCGTAATACAAACTTCTCGTTTTTGTACATCGTCACTTTCATCCTTGTGGTTCCATTTTGAATAATATTTTCCCGCTGCTACTCTAAAATCATTAACGCTGTACGGTTTTTCGTCTTCTACATTCCAGAAACAGTGAGCAGCTGTAAATTAAATGTCGCATTAAAGTGAAATTATGAAGAAAGACTATTTCCATCCTTCCATAATTTAGGTGCGTGTATAATATTGTAATATCTTGTGGAAGTTATCTCTACAATTTTCAATAAGGTTTCTGCTGAAAATCAATAGATAAATATAAAATGTAAACCTTTTAAACTGTTTGATAGTTCCAGCAAAAATCGGGATTTAGCACTGCTTAATAATCATGAATAGAGAAGACATTCATTCTAATCAGCATTTTATGTATCTTTACTACTGATTTCAATTCTTTTAATAAATATTTGTTTCATGGCACTGATTTGGAAATTGTATACTTTTCCAGGATGTTTTATTTTTTTTTATTTTTTGTTACAAAAAATGTGTGCTAAATTATGTTTATATATTTCACCATATTTTATGGTTGATTTAGAGTACTTCTACGTGGATACATGCTACTAGTATAGATATACTTAGACAGAAAATAAACCACGAATTGACTACTTGTAAAGCCGCACACATCTACATAGTATTTCCCCTGTACCAGTAACGACTAGAAAATAGGTGGTTTAATTTTAGCAGAAGGTGAAAGGCTCTTTCCACCACGAAAGGACCTTAGCGGTCTGGTGCAGGAAATAGGCATAACGCCACCAGACCACCAGACACAAAGTAGAAGGTTCGTTATTGAAGCAGGCTGGTATAGTAGAAGGAAAAATCTTTTGCGGAGAAGAGATTCTCAAAGGGCGTGTTAATACTTTTTGGAATTTTGAGGTGTGAGATTAAGGGAAGTGGGCACTAGATTTAATGGTGATATTTGGATTTATGTAAAAAATGCCTTACTTGATAACACAATTTTACTTTCTCACTAGTACTTACGCAGTGTAAAGAAAGTTGGGTAATGCTGCGAGGAAAAAACGGCGAATTTTCAGCAGAAAAATGTATTTCCGGGCACTGTTTAACCAAAAACCGGATAAATGCAGTTGCTAAATGTAGAAAAAATATCTCTAACACATGGTATAGCTAGAATTCACGTTTTTTGGGTCCTCGATACAGCAAAATCAAATTTCAAATAAATGTTCTCCCCTCCTCAATAAAAAAACACAATTCTTCTCTCCATGCAAGAGAATTAACTAATAGGGGTTAATTTTTATTAGAAGACGCACAATTTTTGTTTTCAATGAAAAAAGCTCTGGGCCCTCATTTAAGTCGGGGCCTAGAGCAACGTCCCCATCTGCCTCTCTCTGGGCACCACTGTAAATAACTGGCGCGTTGGTAGTATGCATTGTGACCTTATCTTCCTGGAAAATAACATTTCACATCAGTCTTTGTAATTCCGGTTACTTATAAAAAGTTGTTTAACATTACAATATAACCTAATGGAGTGGCCTTTCGTGAATGTTACCAGGATTTTCTGGAGTCGATAACGAAGGTTTTGCATAATTGAGCTCGAGTGAAAAGGAAATGAGTTTCATCAATAATCATCTTAATTATCTTTGCATTTTTATTTTTTCAGCACGTTTTTATCGGATCAGTACAAAAAGTTTAAACCTTGATATCGAGGCACCGCATTTCACGTTCCAATGTCGTGCCTTGATCCTCCACGTTCGCCAGGTTTACCTCGTGGTTTCTTCCTATGAGAGTCCCATCAGAACTGTGTGTAACGCACGTAAAGTAAAATGGTAATTTTCGGCATTCAAACCAGTTTTGCCACAAAGCTGTATAACTAACTGGAGAACGATGGCAAAATAGTTAATTGACCACTGCCACAAGAAGCTACCATTCAAAGATGGGTAAAATGCAACATTTGAAGTGCGGCTTTTTATTAATGCCATTACTCGCATAATCAACAGTTTACCATTAATCGTGCTTACTTGGTTACTTGATAAGTTAAGAATTGTTAACAATTAATCAAAAATTGCTGACCCGAATAATAGTCAATGTCAATTTAAGATTTAAAAGCTGAAAAAAAGGTCATGAAAATTACATTACTTTTCAATAATGATTAATTTTAGAAAATGCCCCACATTAATCCATGTTTTTGCAATAATAAATCCATTTAAGGAATTTAATTTAATATTAAGGAAGTTTTTATTTTCAAAACTCACGTCAACCTATTTTATTACCGTTTGCACTTCTGCAATAGCAACCACTTTCTTACCAGTCACAACAATGCGCTCTGATATAATTGTGCCGCCGCAAATATTGAAATCACTTCCAGAAACCGATCGGTAAACGCCCACATGCCAAGGAAATTCTCCATGTTGAGCGTCACTCGCACCAGCAATCCTAGGTAATCTTCTGGGATTACGTTCTCCACATTCTGAAAATTAAAATATATACATAACAGTTCCAAACAGAATCCCTTTGGAATTTTAAAGATCATAATATCTCATTATTAATTTAAATTACTAATTTCAGATGGATGCTGAAATTGAAAGAAAACAATCCAGACGCTGGTCAAGTGAGAGGTGTTTATGGTTTTGTTGGACACCAAGGAACTCGGGAGAAATCCCCCAAAAATTAAGACTTTAGCTATTTACTAAAAAAATGAAGATATTTGACTACATTTTTTGGCGATTTCTCATCCTACGTGTTGCGACTATTTTCTCGTATACAGTGCGTTACTGTTCACATTTAAAACTTTACGAAATTAATATGCGATTTCGTCAGATCAATAGACGAAGGAATTTATTACGTTCTTGTGCATGCAACGACTTTCTCGGCTCCTTGAGACCCACCCCAGCGCGCCTGGTCAGAAGCGACCCCGTCAGACCTTGCAGACCCCTCCCCCAAGCGCCGGGTCCAGTGACAACGCACATTGCATCGTTTATTTCAGAAACGTATAATCGTATTTAGTTGTTATAATCGTATTTAGTTGCTTTTCTTAAATGATACAACGCAATACCTTTCAAGTGTCAAATGGGTGTCCTAAACATATCTGAGCACACCATAATATAGGATAACTTGTTAATAAAAATAACGACGTCCGCACACCATGTAACACTATCACATGTCGCTAATGACCTTGTTGATGCGACAACTAATAAATTTAAATAAGTATTATAACGTGGGCATATATTGCTGGAAATTGTTATATTATAGTGTCACACACACAATAATTATATTATATTGCTGGAAATTGTTGTATTATATAGTCACACACACTAATATTACAGACATTGAAATGCTGCAAGCAAAACATTTTCCTATGAATCAATGTATTACTGCCATGCCACACATCATTTTAGAAAATTCAATATTATTCCAATCTATCAAAAAAATAATGTATTACTCATTAATCTGCAATGTCAATAACATACTTGGCTCACAAGGAGTTATTTCTCGAGACCACTTTCCATTTGTCTGGCATCTAATAACAAAACGTGAAAGTTGTTTTATGTGCGTGTAGAAAAATCCGCACTTGACATCTGCTTCAGTTCCAGGTACCATAGATTTATTACAGTCAACTTTTGTACCGTTCACTTTGCATTCTATTTCCCTTGATGGATCCTTCAATGCCGGGCAGACCACTGCAAGATAATTTTCGCTTAGGTTTGTTGTATCGTTAAATTAGAAGTTTCGTTAAATCAGAATTAGTGCTTGGGTGGTTCTTAACACTTTCACGTACGTAATACAAGTAAGCAAAACATGACGTTTTTACTTCAGTTAATGATAAAAATGGACTTTTTGCAGAACAATAGACGTATAAGGGGAATTAATTAAACGTCGTCGGCCTTTTATTCAAAATTAAAGATCTCCAAATAAATCCGGTAAAAATGTCCACCAAAAGTGATTGTTTTAAGTCAAGGCTTGAAAATGAGATTCGTATTTGTAATAGACGATCTCCTTAAATAGTAATTATGCTTTTAAATTGAAAGTCTCACTTAGATATTGAACACACTAAAATTTAAAAAAGACAAACTAGTTCTCAAATTCAGTTTTCAAGTCGAAGCGAAAAACACTTTAAAAAAAGATTATTGTATCTTGATGTATAACATTTAAACAACAACACAGAATGATTCAGAAATTTGCAGTTTGTTTTGTGTGAAAGTTTTTAATATGTCGAAGTTTCAATTAATTTTCACAATTTCAGTCTTAAAAAAAAGCAATCTGTAAGCAAATTTGGCACAATTACATATACTAACAAACTACTTATTAGCAGCATGTGTAAATGTAAGTACAGATGTGTGTAGACGCGCGTGTGTGTGTGTGTGTGTGTGTGTGTGTGTGTGCGTGAATGTACAGTGGTGTAAGTGTAAATGTATTGACGTAAGTGTGAATGCATAGACGTAAGTGAAAATGTATACAGGTAAGTGTAAAAGTATACACGTAAGTATAAAAGTATATATGTAAGTGCAATTGTAGACACTTGTGTAAACATACACACATAAGCGTAAATGTACAGACGCAAGCGTAAATGTAAAGACGTAAGGGTGAATGTATAGATATATGTGTGAATGTATAGATATATGTGTGAATGTATAGATATATGTGTGAATGTATAGGTGAGGTGTGTGTACGTACTATGCTTCTAAATGGCTCGAGATACCGAGGTACAACGTTTACATATTTTGAATTTGTATCACGTAAGAACCACCCTCGCAAGCGTGTGCTGTTCGTCAGTCTTACCTGGCGAACATCTAGGAAACGGCGCGGTCCAGCCGCTCTCGCACCCCAACACGTTCACCCCCGAGAGCACGAAGCCCCGGTGGCAAGTGTAGTTGAGGTACACTGATCGCACAGTGTCTCCTGGCACGGGTTTGCACGCCGGGGGCCTGCACCCGCTGAGCACATACTCCCCGTTCTCGGGCTGATCTGGAAGCTTGCAGCCGCATTTGTCAGGACTTTCATCAGAACCATCCGCACAATGCTGTGTACCGTCACAGAACCCATCTTTGTCTATGCACGCACCGTAATCGCATTTAAACGACTCCCTAGGGCATCTGTGTGATATTGGACATTAAAAAATTACCTAAGCAACTTATGACTAACTTTGGTTGGTAGAGGAAAAAGTCATTTATACGCACGGTATATTCCCGCAGGAGCTACTGCTTTCGTCTGTACCATCATCGCAATGCTTAATTCCGTCACAAAGGAGAAATCTATCAAAACATGCGCCGGAATTACACTGCAGTTGGTTAATTCTGAAAAAGGAGACCAGGACAATGTAAATATACGAATGTACAGGAAAAGGTCAATGACGCCGTAAAATGTCCATTCCAGGGTGTTCTGCTTTATTATTATTATTATTATTATTATTATTATTATTATTATTATTATTATTATTATTATTATTATTATTATTATTATTATTATTATTGTTATTATTGTTGTTGTTATTGTTATTATTATGTTTGTTATTAATATCAATATTACTATTATTATCATTATTATTAATGAAGTGAAGAGATTTAGGAAGATTTTTGAGACATACTTCGTTATTGCATAGCCGTTTATCCACGAGTTCTGTCACTCCTGGAGTAGTGTTTTTAATAAATCGAAACAGGCAATAACAAACGCAAAAATATAATAGATAATTATTTTGTTATACTCGTACGAAGTGCACTGACTTACCCGCACCGTAGTCAAACCACGAGTTGTGATGAGCCCAAACGACGGCTAATTGTTTTAAATTTGGAAAAGCTAGTGATGTTATTGTCTACTATTGGTGGCAGTGGCACATCTCAAGCTTTTCAGCATAACTAGCGTAGAGAAAGGACACCATCAGTAGTGACCCCGACTTTTTCAACTTGGTAGAATCGTATGTAAAAACAAGTGGCGATACAACAGCACACACTTTCTCGCGTTATTGGACACTGCTATGAAATAATGATATATATATTTCATTTTCTACGCTACTAACACCTCAGCTATTATTTGAAAACGTCAAATTCAACCATGAAGCGAGCAACGTACTATTTCCAGCGTAGCTTGGTCAAAACTATGTGCATTCGCTTGGCAATTAATATCAGTGCTTGGCAAAAATACGCTTATTTCCATCTGTAATCGAAGTTCATCTTGTTTATGAGTTAGTCATAGTAAATAATACATATAATTCTAATTCTAATAATGTAATTAAATTATTTATTTTCTTCCATTTGCATTATTAAGTTACTTTATTATTTTCTTTTTACTTTCTCGCTCATACGAAGGAATTTCTTAAGAAGAGAAAGTATGTAATTCTGCGCGAAAACGGCGAAGTGTCGGCAGAAAATCTATTACAGGGTCCTGGTAACGAAAAATTAGATAAATTCAAATGATAAATTTAGAAAAAGGTCCTCTAACACGTGGTATAGCAGAAATAGTATTCAATTTTACTTTCTCGCACTTAAGAGAAAGTTATGTAACGCTGCGCGAAAAAATGGTAAATTGTGGACTGAAAAATTCTTATTATAGGGCCTTGGCAACGAAAAAGTGGATAAATTCAGCTGCTGGATTTAGAAAAAACATTCTCAAACACGTGGTTTTGCCAGAATCCATACTTTGTGGGTCGTTGATACCGAAAAATCGATTGTGGCAAAACGTCCGTCTGTGAAGAACGCTAGTTTAGCTTATATTCTTCAAAATAGATATTTCCCTGTCAATCTGGCAGACGTCGCGGCTCCTTGAATTTAAAACCGATATTTTAATTTTGGGAGGTACTTTACCTGAAGTCCCTGGATCATTTTCAAACTTAAAAAAAATGGCGCCATAGATTTTGATTACATTTCGTTGGATAGTAAGAAAATGGTGTAGGTTTCTTGTTGGTTGAAAACTGACTTTTCAAAAATTGAAAATATTCAAAATATTTTCGGCGTCTTTCCACAATTAAAATATTAAAGATGGAGATTTTTCCCTTATTAAAATCTGTTCCTTAAAGGTAGATTTTGAAAAAAACGTCCTGTGCAATTTTTAAAAAATTTGAATATTTTTAGCGCAATTTTGCGTGAAATATAGGCAATTTTTAATTTTTATTTAAACAATTTTTTCTCATTATTGGCTCCATCGTTTTTTATGAAAGTTTTTTGCTAGATAGTCTGAAGGACGTTTAAGAAAATGGTGCATGGCTCATGTTGGTGGAAAGCCCTGATTTTTCGAGAATTGAAAAAAATCAAATTTTCTCAGCGCCTGATCTGATTCTATTTTTTCTCATGAAGCGTGCTTTTAGCTGAGTAAATAGCCAACAGCCAAAACAACCACTAACAGTTCGAGCCGAAGGACGCTGCTTTCAGCACTTTCCTTAAGGTACGTTAAGCGCATCGATAGTTTTCGTATTTCAGCGCGGGATTTGAGACAGCGCTTCGCTGGGTGAGGGAGCCCTAGACTTCCCGAGCGACAGGGCCAGAAAATTCGGCGAACGATAAAATGTACACCTGGTGTAATAGAAACGCCAGGGCTTTGCATAGTGCGAGTTAAAGAATACGTTCACTATTCCTGGAAAGAAAATAGTGTTTTGTGAGTCATAATTCAACTTCTGCAAAAACATTTTATACGTTCATCTTCATCAGATGGTGTATACGGTGCTATCTATTGGTACAGGTAAGTCTGGACACATTACGTATTACTGTCATGGTCATCATTAAGGGGCGGATTTTGATGACCTAAAACATTGCCAAAAATGATTTAAAAAAAGCTCTTAAATTGCTCTAAAAATGTCCCAAAAATAAAGAAAAGTTACTTCAAAAATTGATTCAAAACCACTTCAGATGAACAACTCAAGCTGTTGGATATGCTATTGATGTAATCGAGGCTTCTTCCTTTTGTTCAAGTGAAATCAGGTTGCAAACTTTTGTTTGGACTGTTATTTAACACAAAATTTCTGCCTTTATTTATCGAAAAATCATCCGAACTGACAATGGCGCTGATAGGCGTCATAGGAACCTTAGAATAAGTAGAACTCACAACAGCTGACATTACAATATTTGAAGGAAGAAATCGAATAGGCTACTCTGGAATTTTATATAAACATTTGTTGCGTATCGTAAATGCTGTTTGAATCAAGTACCATTAAAATTATATTAAAACGATTAAATCAGCGAAAAATGCATTAAAAGGTAAAAAGGGCGAAAAGTTAAAAATGACTTGTTTGTCGAAATCGACGAAAAAAGCAAAAAAATACATAAAAATGGGTCATTTCGCTTTGGCGTAACATAAAATGAATTTCTATGCTAAACAGCATTGTCTTAAAATGAAAAGAAAAAATTAAAAGAAAAAATGACATTTCATTTAAATCCGCCCCCTTCCGTGATCATAAACACGAAAGTGACAAACTTAGGCCATTCAATTTCATTCCAATAGCTTTGTACCCCAAAACGACTATATATTAAAAAAAACATTCAAGAAGCATTAGCTTTTCCGCAAAACGTTTCCGACTATAACTTCCATGATTACTTAGTTACTACCAAACTAAACTAAAAAGAAGTTAGAAACGTTTCTTCACTTACTTGCATACGTTTGTTAATGGTTGTCGAACATTCTGTCCGTATGCTCGTTGGATTACGCTCACTGAAAAAAATATGAAGAAAATGTTGTAAATTTGATGATAACACCAATAATAATAATAATAATAATAATAATAATAATAATAATAATAATACTTCTAGGAAGTACATGACTTCGATATTAGTGATGGAGCTCAAACCCTGAGAAATGCCGGCGGAAGCGTTCCTACTTAGCGAAACTGCCTTGGCGAACAGGTCGAAGGGGAGCAAAGAAATATTCCACAAAAGGACCTCAAAGAGGATACCAGAAGAAGGCCCCACGAAGAAAACTTCCGAAGAGGAAAGAAAACTTTTACCCAGAAAAGAGGGTGTAAAGAAGGTATCAACCCACCTCATCTCCCGTGAAGCAAAAACAGTACCCGATGCCGGTAACCGGATGCTAGTGTGGACAAAGGCCCCTTGTTTAGTTAGGACAAGGGGCCCGATGTTAGCTGCGAAATAGGTAGGGAAGTCTGCCTAACAGTAGAATTAAAATATAACTACTAAAATATAACAGACCTATATGCATATCTTCAGTGAAAAGTTTGGAGCTGTTTTTCAAAATATACCATTTAAGAGTTTCTAAAAATGCACGAAGGCCTGCAATTTTGAAATAATTATGTTTCTAGGGAGTTAAGTAGATATTTTTGCCCGAGGGCGACTACCAAACACGAGGGGTTGGAAGTCGCTTGAGAGGCAAACATCCACTTGATTACATGGCACAGATACAGGAACACTACATAATAGCTGGAGCTCAGTACTTTTACAGCTGGAGTACAGTACATTTTATATAGCATTTTTGAAAAATATTCAACATTTTTCTGAGTTTTCTAAGGCTGTTTATTTTATTAAACTAATGTCTTAAAAATTCGATAGTTTAAAATAATTCAGTAAATAGGTTATTATAAGTTTGAAATGTAAAAATTTCAGATATGTCATGTTAATAGTTTGAGAAAAATATATTTTTCTACAAAAAGTTTTAAAAAATCGAGAAACTAGATTTTAAGTTTTAGAGTAACCCAGCCCCATAGTCTGGATTGTCAGGGTTATCATTTGTCTTCTTTTTTATTCTATTATTGTTTCTTGTGTCTTTGAATAATTCATCGGCTTCCATATTTGATTTTTTCACATGTAGAGAGTATATTTCCTGTAGCAATTGTAGGGTATTATTTTTCGGGGCTATGCCCAAATGCTGCAGAACTTTCACTTACGCCAATATTTCCCTCATTGAAAGTTAAAACTACAAGGTGGACTTCCAAGGACAATGTATCAAACCCAACAAATACAGTTTTGGGAATTCTATTGTAACACCCCCGGTCGTCTCGTTAGAGAACGCCCGGTTAGCGGTCCGGTTGTAGCTCAGTCGGTGATGGAAGGAATTGATAAACAGATACAATGGCAGTACGAAACAAACACTTTGATCACTGGTAAAAATTACTTTTATTCCTGGGCAAGAAAAAGAATGCCCCAGGGAAGTTACATTTGTAAATTGAATAAAAAAAATGAGAAAATTAGGTGAAAAGAAAAGAAAATGAAAGGTTAGAATTCAGAGTAAAGCTTAAAACTAGGAAGAATTATAACTAACATTACAATGGTGAAAAAATTTACAAGTCAATGTGCCATAGCGCGGCACCGCATTACAAAATTTCACAGGGGCGAATGCCCTTGAGTGATACTGCCTGGAAAAAGGTCTTTGTGCGCCCGAGAAGGGCACGGCGCGGTCGAGGGGGGCGCTGGCGTCCTTCACAAAAATGCGGCAGAGGCCGATGGCCTCCCTTGCCGACAGCTGAGCGGTCGTCTCGTGACGTCACCAAGGGGCGGTGGCGTCTGGCGGCGTCTGGTAGTGTCTGGTAGAACTCGGAGCGGCCGGGATTCTCTCGATCTCAGGAGCGTAGTAATCAACCATACGTCTCTCTGATTCTCATGATAATTGTCGAACACAACTTCGGAAAGTCTAGAACTCCTTCAGAGAAACATTCGCCTCTCTCCGCGACTGATTCCCGCTTCAGAGAAGTCTCTCTGCCCACACTACTCAGCCCTTTATGATAGCTCACGCAGAAATTTTATAAGTCCTTCAGAGGCACATACGCCTCTGACCGACGAATAGCTCCCCCCTAGAGATGTTTCTCTCCCAACTGCCCTCAGCCTAATGAAATTTTATAAGTTCGTCAGAGACGCACTCTCGCCTCTCTCCGACGAATAGTTCCCCCCCAGAGAAGTTTCTCTCCCGACTGCTAAGCCCCTTCTGACAAATTTTATAAGTCTTTCAGAGACACACTGGTCTCTCCCCGACGAATAGTTACCCCCCCAGAGAAGTTTCTCTCCCGACTGCCCTCCGTCTAATGAAAATTTGTAAATCGGAAACGTAGCAAGTAAGCTTTTACCCCCACCCATTTTCTCGTGTGCTCCAGCTCCTTATAATAGGTCGCGTCGCTATTGGCCAAAGGTAATGGCGCAGTACACTATTTCCAACCAATCGTGACGGGAGGAGCGAAGGAAGTTTCCGCTCTCTGTGCCATCTGTGAGTGTATAGTGTTATTCTTATTCCTTCTAGAACATCGGCCATGCCTGCGCAAGGGGCGCGTTGTCCGGTGAAAGAATTATCGTTCTAGAAATTTCGCAGATGTTCTTGCGTCCGCGCCTCTCAGTTAATCTTTTGACACCAGCTCTCATAACAACTTCGTAATGGGCCGGGGGCGCAAGTGGCTGTCACGATAAGCGGGGTTGCGCGCGTGTCGCCATCTGTTTATTCTCCCAGTAGGACTCGAGGCGGCCGAGTTTATTTTATTTAATCTGTATGAGGAAATCGGTATCGCTACATTAGCCTTCCCCTCCGAATAAAAAAAAATTGGAGTTCGAGAAATTGGAATTTCGAAAAATGAGAATTTTTTTTGAGTAAATAAAAAATAGCGATACCAGAAGTGAATACTATTACCCGTTATTCTAGCAAAGTCTTATTTACCATTGTAAGTTAAGAATAAAATGTTATTTCTAATTAAATCTAACAAAAATTAAACAAATTGAGAAACTTAGAAAAAATGAAAACCGTTTGGTGAGGCCAGGGTGGTTTTGGATTTTCTTTCTGTTTGCCCCAGAAGCACAGATTCTGCGGAGGAATCCACGAGAATCTCAGATCTAATACGCCTAGCAAATGTACCGTCGGGTTAATTTCCGTTTCCTTCTTTATTCCTTCCTTCACTAACCGTTTTAAATTTTGACCAATTTCCATCTTTAGATTTTCTTCCCTTTTTCTGATATTTCCCCCGTCAATAATACCTGATTTCTCGAATTTATCATGAAATTGGCTGACTTCTGTGCTAAATTTGGGTTCAATTCTAGTCAATTTTCCGCTCATTTCTGCCCTAAACTCGGTAATATTTCCGATAACTGGCTCGCAGCACGCTTCAATTTTGCTATCACCTGCTTGGAGCTTCTGACTAATTTCTGACTGAATATTCCCAAGATGCGGTTTTACTTCAGCCCTCGAACTTTCTAGTTCTTTGCCTAGGTTTTCTACACTATTTTTAATTTTCTCAAATCTACCCTCGAGATGGTTCTGCAATGTTCCAATCTCACAATTAAATTTTGCCTCCAATCTTTCGAATTTTGCAGCGTGGTCAGCTAAGCAGCTGTCCAGCCGGTCAAATCTTTGCGAATGTTTCGAGAGGATTTCAATACTTTCAGAATGTTTTTCGTTGCTTTCTGATTGTTTTTTGTTAATCTCCGAAATTTCTGAATTTTGTCTCGTGAGGATTTCCTTAAACTCTGACATCTGTTTCTTATTTTCTGACATTTCTTTCATGAAAATTTGCATGAAGTCACTGATGGTGGTCTCGGGCGGTGATTGTTCCCCTGAACTACCATCTTCTGCCACATGGATACCTGATTCGTCCAGCATTTTGGCTGTTTCGCGTGAATCGCGCACACGGTAGTCACAGCACACGAGGCACAACACAATAACACTCACCAGCAAAATACAATAATAAAGTAAATCATTACCAGTCCACAAATTGTTTCTTTCGTAACAATGTCCTTCATCCATTTATAACAAAAATTTAGTTAAATTTAACTTTAAAATTGGGCGTGGAAAACCTCAATTATTAGGCCATCGAGCCGCACGTTGGGCGCCAATTGTAACACCCCCGGTCGTCTCGTTAGAGAACGCCCGGTTAGCGGTCCGGTTGTAGCTCAGTCGGTGATGGAAGGAATTGATAAACAGATACAATGGCAGTACGAAACAAACACTTTGATCACTGGTAAAAATTACTTTTATTCCTGGGCAAGAAAAAGAATGCCCCAGGGAAGTTACATTTGTAAATTGAATAAAAAAAATGAGAAAATTAGGTGAAAAGAAAAGAAAATGAAAGGTTAGAATTCAGAGTAAAGCTTAAAACTAGGAAGAATTATAACTAACATTACAATGGTGAAAAAATTTACAAGTCAATGTGCCATAGCGCGGCACCGCATTACAAAATTTCACAGGGGCGAATGCCCTTGAGTGATACTGCCTGGAAAAAGGTCTTTGTGCGCCCGAGAAGGGCACGGCGCGGTCGAGGGGGGCGCTGGCGTCCTTCACAAAAATGCGGCAGAGGCCGATGGCCTCCCTTGCCGACAGCTGAGCGGTCGTCTCGTGACGTCACCAAGGGGCGGTGGCGTCTGGCGGCGTCTGGTAGTGTCTGGTAGAACTCGGAGCGGCCGGGATTCTCTCGATCTCAGGAGCGTAGTAATCAACCATACGTCTCTCTGATTCTCATGATAATTGTCGAACACAACTTCGGAAAATCTAGAACTCCTTCAGAGAAACATTCGCCTCTCTCCGCGACTGATTCCCGCTTCAGAGAAGTCTCTCTGCCCACACTACTCAGCCCTTTATGATAGCTCACGCAGAAATTTTATAAGTCCTTCAGAGGCACATACGCCTCTGACCGACGAATAGCTCCCCCTAGAGATGTTTCTCTCCCAACTGCCCTCAGCCTAATGAAATTTTATAAGTTCGTCAGAGACGCACTCTCGCCTCTCTCCGACGAATAGTTCCCCCCCAGAGAAGTTTCTCTCCCGACTGCTAAGCCCCTTCTGACAAATTTTATAAGTCTTTCAGAGACACACTGGTCTCTCCCCGACGAATAGTTACCCCCCAGAGAAGTTTCTCTCCCGAGTGCCCTCCGTCTAATGAAAATTTGTAAATCGGAAACGTAGCAAGTAAGCTTTTACCCCCACCCATTTTCTCGTGTGCTCCAGCTCCTTATAGTAGGTCGCGTCGCTATTGGCCAAAGGTAATGGCGCAGTACACTATTTCCAACCAATCGTGACGGGAGGAGCGAAGGAAGTTTCCGCTCTCTGTGCCATCTGTGAGTGTATAGTGTTATTCTTATTCCTTCTAGAACATCGGCCATGCCTGCGCAAGGGGCGCGTTGTCCGGTGAAAGAATTATCGTTCTAGAAATTTCGCAGATGTTCTTGCGTCCGCGCCTCTCAGTTAATCTTTTGACACCAGCTCTCATAACAACTTGGCGCAGTACACTATTTCCAACCAATCGTGACGGGAGGAGCGAAGGAAGTTTCCGCTCTCTGTGCCATCTGTGAGTGTATAGTGTTATTCTTATTCCTTCTAGAACATCGGCCATGCCTGCGCAAGGGGCGCGTTGTCCGGTGAAAGAATTATCGTTCTAGAAATTTCGCAGATGTTCTTGCGTCCGCGCCTCTCAGTTAATCTTTTGACACCAGCTCTCATAACAACTTCGTAATGGGCCGGGGGCGCAAGTGGCTGTCACGATAAGCGGGGTTGCGCGCGTGTCGCCATCTGTTTATTCTCCCAGTAGGACTCGAGGCGGCCGAGTTTATTTTATTTAATCTGTATGAGGAAATCGGTATCGCTACACTATTAAAAAAAACATTGTTGAAACTCTCATTTGGATTTTGAGTCTTACCATGTAAACATTTCGACCTCATTGTCAACTAGAATAATGAATACTACACTACACCACAAAAGCACTCGAAATCACAAAAACAAAAAACTGCACACCGGAACGTAGCGACTACAGTGCTGCCAACTTACTTATAACTTGGAAACCAGAAATTGATCTCAAACATAAAGAAAAAAATTACGAAACTCAATAACATGACTTTGGACGAGGGCGTGGACATAGGACACGCAGATCTTTAAATAGCCATTTAAACTGTTTAAATGTCTTTCAGCGCGATTATCTCTCTGATCCATATGTAGTAGGCATAAAGCATTCAAAAAATGTAAAAAACCTAAAATCTGATTTTTGAAGCCTTGGGACCCCAACATCTCTTAAGAAAAAAAATGTAGATGTAGGAAGAGGCCGAAAATTTTTAAATTTTCAAAATTTCAGGCATTGCAATGAACATTGGATATGCACCGTTCTCTATAGCGTCTTTACCCTGTCTAAGGGTAACCTGCCTTAAGAGAAAATGGTTTTAAAAAAATAAAACTTCCCTATGTTTGACAAAATACCGCATACAATTTTCGAAAAATTGAATATGACATTAATTTTAGGTCTGTTTCTGATAAAAACATTTCATTAAGAATAATGTTTATCTTTGTAATTGTAATTGTAGAAAGACTCCGAAGAAATTTTGAATTTTTGCAATTTTCCAAAAATTATAGTTCACAACGAAAATGAGACCTACACCATTCTCTTAATCGTCATTTACACTTTCCAACAACTAAGTTAAATAAAAACAATGGAACAATGTTTTCTGAAAATTATGAAAATGTTTTACGGGTTTCATGTAAAGTATCTTCCAGAAAGAATGACCGGCTTCAAATTCAAGAGGACACTTTAGTCAGATCGATTGGAGAATATCAATTTTTGAGAAAATTGGCGAAACAGTTTAGCTGAACGAACTTGGCGATGTTCAGAGACGACTGCCCGACGTTTGCCATCAATCGAATTTTCGTTATCAAGGACTCACAAAACATGGATTCTGGCTACAGCATGTGTTAAAGAACCTTTTTCTAAATTTAGCAAATTGATTTATCCACTTTTTCGCTATCAGGGCCTCGTAATCAGAGTTTTTCTGAAGAAATTTCGCCATTTACTTAATTTTCTCTCTACTGCCTAAGTGGTAGCGAGAATGCGAGAATTGGAAAATGTGCCCAGAATCGTAGATGGACTGCCCCCTGTTGTTTTACCCTGCACACTTCTTAGCACAGGAACAAATGCATTGTAATAAGCTGCTCGTGTTTCTCATTCTTTTCTTTCTTCTCCTTTTCTTTAACCACTCACACTTCTATAGTGTTGAAAATCCATACACGAAACATTAGGACTCAAGTATATTGATTTTCCCGTGTAATTGTTAACATATTTTTCCTTTATCAACATTATCGCGAAAAAGGTGAATTTATCGGAGACTTCGCATATACGAGAGTTTTATGAAAATTTGAAGGGAATCATTAATATAAAACCGTCAAAGCGTTGATGCTCTGAATCAAACATTTCAATCTGGGTTATATTTCTCTATATGATCGAAATCATCTGAAGTGCGGAAATAAATAATAGCTATTAACATACCTAGTAATGTTAAGAGAGTTATTACTGCAAAGGCTGAAAGTTAGCTAGTGGTGCACAGCATGTACTTTCTCGCATTTAGTAACAGTTATGTAATACTATTTATACCACATTTTCTCTCCGAATTAACACACCTCAGTCATCATTTTGTCAAACTCATTTCAATTCGTAGATCATTTGGGATGAAAGTAGAATAGTTTCAAGCAATAGATTTTTTATTCAAAGCCTAAATGAAAATATATTATTGAAATTGAATTCATTGTATAACGTATGTAGTGTATTCACGAACATATTGGATGAGTTTTTTAGCCTTACAATATTCTTTGCCAGCAGTATAGCAGAAAGTAAAGTAATTATAAGTTAATAAATAATAGGATATTGAGAGCGTTGGCAACGCAAATGCAAATAGATCGAAAAATATATAATAGTAATTATTAAACACTGTGGTATGTAATATTCTACAATCATATTAAAGTATTAGTTTATGTTACCGCGAACGAAAGTTAGCCGACATTATTATCGCCGTCTGTTATCAGTGCAGCGTTACAACAATGGATGACAGCAACCAACAATGACCGCTCATCCATTCTTTTTCACATTTAACACGATAAAAGAACCCAATTTAAAATTAAATAATATGAATATAATATTTATGATGATAATAAAAATAAAATATGAAATAATAAAAAAATTCTAACTTACGTATCATCCAACTACGTAAATTGGGAGTGGGTAACTTCTGTTTGTCACCAAATTACACAAAAAATTCTTATATTTTCAAAAAAATCAGCATGACCTTATTTGAAGATGTTTTTGATGACCGCATTTGATTTAGAAAAAAATTGTATCTTCATAATTGTAGTTGTAGAAGCCGAAAAAAAAAGATTTTTTTTCAATTTTCGAAATATCAGCGCTTTTAACCAACATGAGATCTGTACCATTTTCTTAAACGTCCTTCATACTATCCAACAATAAAATGTAATCAAAATCGATGGAGCCATTTTTTTAAATTCTGAAAATGTCCCCCGGCTTCATGTAAAGTACCCTCAAAATTAAAATGTCGGTTTCAAACTCAATGAGTCGCAACATCTGCCTCATCAGCAGGGGAATATCAATTTTGGAGAAAATTGGTTTAGGATCTTTCTTCACAGACGTTTTGCCGTTAATCGGTGTTTCGGTATCAAGGTCCCACACAACATGATTTCTGGTTACACCACGTGCTTTTTTTTCTAAATTTACCATCTAAATTCATCCAAATTTTTTGTTACCAGGGCCCTGTAATAAAGAGTTTTTCAGCCGAAAATTCATCGTTTTTTCACGCAGTATTACATAACTTTCTCTCTACCGCGGTAGCGCTAGCGAGAAAATAACTAGTGGTGTTACAAATGGCACAGACTTTCACGTATTAGTTTCCTTTTTCTTTGGTCTCTGAAAGCTATTCGGGCTTGTCACATACTCTTGCCAGCTGCCATCTATCGCCACCCAAAGTACATTTTATTTAAATTTTCTCGGTTTAGTAAAAGTAGAATGGAAATATTATCCTAAGAATATTAAAGATCAGTAAAATCTCGTCCTAAATTACAATTTTCTTTTAAAAATTTGGAGCAGTTTTTAAAAAAATGGCGTTAAAGCCCTACTGTAAATTTGAAATTTGAAGCTCTTTTTCACAAACTTTATTAGAAGTAATTTAACGCACATTAACTCACAAATACAATAGTGTTTACGAATCGGTGACAGTGCATTGTAACGGCGTGAGATCTTCCAAAAAACTTACATTTGTATAATTTTAGAAAAAATGGACTTTAATTCACATTAAACAGTGCAATTAGCACAATTCTTCGCAAAGTTTGAAGACAAAATTTGGAGCCCTTTTTGAGAAAATGGCTGAGCGTTTGTGAAAATTCGAAATTTTGAGCTAGTTTTTACAGGAAATGATTCAGTTTTCGAGAAGTTTTATACGACATTCTTTAAAGCACATGTACTCATAAATGTAATGTGAACAAATCGCCGCATATGTAATATTAACGACGTGAGAGACCTGTCAAAAAAATTAAATTTTTGTCATTTTTGAAAAATCAAAAGATTAGAGCAACATAGCTTTTATGTCTTCTCATAGAGTACATTTAGCACTACGCCTACTAAAAGTTTAAAGAAAAAATCTGGAGCTGTTTTTGAGAAAATCTTGGTTTTGTATTTTTTTTTTACTTGTCTACTACTAAAAGTTTCAAGAAAATATTCATGACCTTAATAAAAGAACTAATAATGGACAACAAATTTAATTTGAAGTAAAAACCTCTATCTTCAATTCTGTAGTTTAAATGTTTAAAGAAAAAATCTGAGCTGTTTTTGAGAAAATCTTGGTTTTTTAATTTGTTTAAATTGTAAATATTGCATGCAATATTGAGCGAAAACTACTAAAAGTTTCAAGGAAAATATTCATGACCTTAATGAAAGAACTAATAATGGACAACCAATTTAATTTGAAGTAAAAACCTCTACTTCAATTTTATAGTTCTAGGAAGATGCAAAAAAAATGCATACTTTTGGAATTTTCGAAACTTCAGAGTTAACTGTGAAAATCGGACCTATGTCCGACTTATGCCCACACTTTATAAGTGTATGTTACTCTATTCTTACAAGAAATGTTAAGAAAAAAATTGGAGCCATTTTTGAGAATATTATGAAAATGCCCGGAGGGCTTCACGTGTAGTACCCCCAAATTTTAAGATTGGTTTTCAAAATCTCAAAGTTTTGAATCAGGCCGGGTGGATATGGGTTTCTTCAATTTCGAAAAAATCCTACAGATGGTTTAGGCGCCAATAGTGTTCGCAGATGGACAGTCAGACGGACAGACGCATGTTTTGTCGTCAGTTGATTTTTGGGTATCAATGACCCACAAAACCGGGATTCTGGATACACCACGTATTATAAGATTTTTTCTTCATTAAACAACTTTATTTATCCATTTTTTTCTATATCAAGGCCAGGCAATGAATTTTTGTCTGCCGAAAATCCGCAGTTTTTTCGCGCAGCATTACGTAACTTTTCCTCTACTACGCATACGGGAAAGTAAAAATCAAGGCGGAGCGTAGCGGATCCGAACTTTTCAATTTGGACGAGGCAGTAATAATACTAACATTTCGTGGAAGTTAAGCCTTTTATCTACCACCAAAAAATCTCATGATTTATGCGAAAATTTATGACATTTCTTCGACAATAATGAAAAAAAAATGTGTTCGTGCGGCTCGTCTGAACTATATTGTGGGGTGTTGCTAGCGATATATCTAATACTTGTATACCGTGGTTTGAGAAAGATGTGCCGGAATTCTTCTGTACCCAAGGATATTTTAGATGAACCTGCAGAAACCACATCAGATTTGATACCAGAAAAACCAAAAGCACGATATGACAAGACCTATCAGGAATTTAAAACATGACAAATTCAAAATCACGTACACGTGATTACAGAAGTTGTAATGCTTGTTTATTGAAGAACATGGTAAGCTAATTTAGAGTTATTCCTTTTGCAAAGACAAATCTTTTTCTTATGTTTGGTTTTTCAAAGTCATAGGCTTCTAAGGTAACCTCATTATAGGTTTATTATTCAAAGTTGAGTCACATTCACGCCGTGTAAAAATATGATTACCAGAGAAAGTTTGATTTTGTGTAATGTCAGGAAAGTTATGTTCATTTGTCTAATATACATTTTTCTAATTGTATTATTAATAATATTACAATTAACAATAATTATCCCAAGAACTAATATTAGTTACTTTTTATTTTGATTTGTTTGAATCTGTTTTGGACATCATGTTTTTCTTAATAAACAATTGACTTGCGGTGAATCAATGATTGTTTATTTACGTTGCTAAAGATGTAAAACCATTTGCTAATGATGTTAAACTTCTTAACATATAGGTACGTACAAGAGCGCTTAAGAAACCTGTAGGGTTGCATGTCAACAGGTGTTAAAAACATATGTGACTAACGCACATGCAAAAAACTAACACACAGTGTGGGCTAGAGTAAAACGTTAACATCAGAGCCCAGAAAACCTACAATTGACCTGGCTTAATAGAAGAAAAATAGAAAATTGCGAAGAAAAGTGGCATCTCAAAATTCGTTCTTTATAATTGAAGAAAGGAGATCTGTATAAAAAATGTTTTATTATTACTCCTTAAACTTTCATGAAGAATGGTTCATCCCAACCCGTATTCAGAGTAAAGCATACGCAGTTCATATATAAAGAGTTGAACGCCTACTGTATTATTCGCGCAACTTTTCTTGAACGGTGACCTTGCTTCCCCCTCTCTGGCACAATAAACACGTGAAGGCGAAAGCTCGCAGCGAGCACTGATGACAACATTCCAAACACATCTTCACTGGCGTGAAATAGAAACAATTTTCTATTGAAGACGATAACTTCTAACAGTTATTTTTTCCAAAACTAAAAAAACTGAAACGGGTAAAGATCTATCACAGGAGATACCTTGAACACCTGATAAAGTTAGAACGCAAATTATTGATAACGTTGCGAAGGCATGACTCATTCTCCATAGATTGCCATTGCTTCATAAAATCTAGTGGCCGATTTCGTAACTAATACCCCCACGATACCCGCAGTTCTTCAATCCATCGTTCAAGAAAAGTTGCGCGAGTAATATAAAGTACAGTCAGTTACATTCTGACAAAACCATTTTTTGCCTTTTAATTTAATGTCATGTGCCTGAATTTAATGCTTTTATTCAAAATACCATGAGCAAAATGCAGTATCCGAATATTCTCAAGAAAAAATTGCACAGAAACGCAGAGAAAAGGGTATTAAACTGGGGAAATTGTTTTCAATGTTATCAAAACTACGGTTCTAACTAAGAATAGGCGTACGTTGTGCCTAAGTAAGAAAATGATTTCTCTACATATGTCCCAAGGTACTCTATACGCCACCCAATCTCCAGAGAAACCCTATTGAAAATCTTTACCATGAATCAGAAACAAGGATTCCTAAACACCACATTCAGTAAAAGAGGGATTAGAAGAAAGATTACGAAAAGAATGGTGGAAAATTGGGGGCAATTATACTAAAAAATTAGTAACTTCAATGCTAAGAAGATTGAAATTAGTGTTAAAACTAAAGAGAATAACCACAAAATATAACGTTGACCGATTATTAAAATGGATGAAAGTGGGTGTTCGTATCATTTAAGATTTTTACAAGTTTATGTCCATTATTTTGTTTAGTTTCCAGTAAACATAATTTGATTTTGTTCAGAAATAATAAATTAATATTTATATTTATTATACTGACATTTTTGTACGAATAATCATAAACAAATCATAAACGTAATAACGTGATGTTAATAAGACTCATTGTTTGTTTTTTGTACACAGACGCCCAGTGGCCTAACAAGTCCTTCCGGGTCTCCGGTACGGAAACTAAATTGGAACCCGCCCCACTTAAAAAATGTTGTCCAACTAAAAAAGAGCGTGCTAATTCAAGTCAACTTTATTAATCATAATCAATCACCAAATTCAGAATGGAGCCCTGAGGAGTTTCGCTTTGACGAACTTATCAAAACTTTTAACGAGTTTGTCACTTTACTCTTATGGACAATAGCTAAGGTTTTATTTCTAATATTTTTAGAGGGGGCTCTGGGAAAGGATCACCGTATATGGCATTTGAATCCTTTGAATTGAGCCTTCCTTTTTGCTCATGAAATTTTTCAAAACACATGTAATGCAACCCAGAATAGCCCCTCTCGCCAAATTTAAATTAAGCAATAAATAAGTGGGGCCCCGAGAAGTCAAATTGCAAATTTGAAAAACATCTTCGCGTTCTCATAAGAAAATACAATTCAAACTTTACACTACTCGATTTAGGGTAATACACAAATCGCTTTCAGAAAGGGCATTTACAGTGTGTCCAGTTAGACAAAAATAAAATTTTGCTTTTGAGGGCCCCTTATGTACTGGGTTCTAGGTAATTGCCCGTGCCTGGTCGGCGATACTTTCGCCACTGAAGGAGCTTTTACCTGAAACGAGAATCAGAGCAGTGATCCACTGCGTGGCGCGACTTCTGTTGACGGCGTTCTGCATAACAACAGGGTAGCCACATCCGGCTCGGTGCCGACCTGTCCACCACTGCCGACGAACTGCAGCAGCGAGCCACCGAGCAGTTCCGGCGATGAGCGACCGCAGCGCTCACGGCGGCTGTGGAAGGAACTTCTTCGCTTTTCCTCGGGGATTCCACGGTCTTCTGCGACTTCCTGATGAAGGTTGCTCGACTAGTTTGCCACTGCGGGCGACCTCTCTCCGAACGGACGGGCGTTCGCAGCCGCACTGCTCAGAGGCAATGGCAGCAGAGACTTTGTTGGTCGCGCAGAAGACAATTATAGTTATTGATGCATCGTATAAGGGTTCTGATGATCGAGCAGCGACGAAAATCCCGAGTTCTTTTGGCCCGAAGGCCTTTAGCCTGAGGGCCTTTGGCGCGGAGGTTTTTAGCGCGATTACTTTTTGTCGCTCGAGATCATTAGATTCAGTTAACGCCCGTGCTATGTACATGATTCTATTTGTACCTAATTTTGTTGATTCAGATTTACTTATGTACTAATCAACTAAAAGTTAACTTGACTCAGTTGGTCTTATCAAATTTCCCTCCCATAATTCCCTCCGTGTGAGAATACGTAGCATCATTCAACTGTTTTCATATTTCCCTCTTAACCCCAATCCTCTCGATCCAGGTAAGTTATGTAGTGTTCAACGAGATCCGTATTGAAGACAATGACAAGCAATTACGTATCAGTAAACAATAAAAGTATTTTTTGGCCGTCTTAATATATGAAGAGCTGAACTATATGAAATTTAGAGTCAATTATGAAGTCACCAGTCAACCTATACATGCGGTTGTGGAGTCATTTGAATAGTGTTTCCAGATTAGGGATTTTATCCCTGAATTTGGTATTGGTCACTTCAGTCGCAATTGTGGGGAGAAAAGTGTTCTAGGAATTTTTGTTTGGAATTTTAATTTTATTATGCTTTTGAAACAAAACTTATTTGAAAAACAAATAGATTAAATTAAATTAAAATGAAAATTATTTACTCTAACTTACGTTAAAATGAATAAACTGGTTTCGATCATATTGAAACCGATTAAGGAAAATATGCACCAATTTGTGTACCAAATCTGTTCAATAAGAGTTACGAAACCTAACAGGTACATTATTTATTTTTCGGTAATTAGAATGAAACGAAGTTGCCCCTTACGCTTCGTACACTATCTTACTGAAAAACACCTCTAAAGACATACATTTTCTTACAATAGAATGATATAAGTTTGAACATCTCTGACTCGTGGTGAAATCGAGTTTGTGCTCGTCATGCTAATAAAAAAGGATAGATTTATCTAAATTGAATTGTCAGTCCTTTTGGTTATTATAAAATAGCTTATTGGTTTATTTCTTTAGAGAGTAACAATGATATAATCTAACTACCTCTGAACTGACGATATGTACATGTTTTTATTTCAAACGTATTTTGGCAAACACCAGATATTTGAATTTCTTTCCTTATTACTAAAAAAAAGAAATTTATTAGATATAAAATAGAATATAGACACTTTTAGAAAAATCGATCACCCCCATATTTTTTAAAAGAACAACAAATGATTTTGTTTTAATAAATGCCGGAAGTGTTGCTTCTTGTTTAAGGAAAAAGCTTTCTTTTCGAGAAAATGTTTTTTTATAAATTGCGTAAATTGTACGCAGAAATTACCTGTAAAATACTTTGTTTGTTTTTTTCATAAAATTGAGCTTGACCTTGTCTAAAGATAAAATTTTGTAGAACATATTTCATTTAAAACGAAAATCTCCATCGTCAACATTACACTTTTGCAATGTTAACGTTTTGAAATTTTCGAAAATACCAATAATTCACTGGAAAAGGAAATGACAGCAGCTTTTTACAGTTCTTTATTACAAACGAGGAGAACATTTAAAGAAAACCTTTAGAGTTGTTTTGTGGGGACAACTTTACACATGATTCCATTTGAAGCTAAAATTACATGAAAAGACTCGTTTTTTCGAAAAATTGTGCAATATAACCTCGTTTCAAGATGTCTTTGAACCGTTTCCTTTAAGAAAATATATTTATCTTAAGTAATTTGGTTGCAAATATGTCTAAAAGCTATTGCTTACTTTGTACGAAAGATATATTAATATAATAAATAAATATTAAATATAATAAAAATTATTGTTTTCAAACAAGGACAGAATTGTGCGTTTCTACATCCGTATAACATGTATTGAATAGCTACTTTTTATATTTCAGTTATTATTATCTCGTTATCAAGAGTCATAAAGTTTATATACCCAAACCAAACTTTCAACACCGTTTTTCTCAAAACAGCTTTTTTTGCATATGTGTCATTTTGCGTAGACCGCTTCAATTATTGAAAATCCGAAACCCCTTTGTACCCAATTATTTCAGATTATTTACTGTACTGCTCATAGATATTCGCTTTGCGCTGTCAGTGATTTTTGAATGAAAATGACGGAGAAGTGCTCACACGAAAAAGACACGCTTTGAAACATGGTTGAAAAGCAAAGTCGTAGGCTTCCGCGACCAGAGTCGTGTGCATGATCTTGGCTGTCCGGGTGACGCCGCGGCGAAGGCTGTGTTGTCGACGTTTCGACCAGCTTGTCGTGGTCTTCCTCAGGGCTGGTATGGATCTGGTTTCGCATATGTCCTGAGTCGTCAGTTCCTGGTTCTGCGCGCGCCGAGAGGTCGCTTCGGCCTGGGGCGAGGCACCAACGTGCGCAGCACAGCGCGCAGACATCTGCCCATCCGAGCACGCGCAGCCCACCGCCGACTGCGCGCGATCTCTGCGCAGAAGGCGGCGGCGGCCAGCGCCAGCCCCGCGCAGAGCAGCCACAGGTGCGGCCGCAGGTCCTGCGGCTTCAGAGTCCTGACTTCGTCGCTTGCCGACTCCGACTCTGTCTCACCACTACCCAGAGGTGCACCGTGGTACAGACGCCAGAACATGCCCCACGTTCTGTTGAAATCGTCAGCCCATTTGAGATACAGTCCCGCCTCTCGGAAATGAATCATCTTGAGATTAATTACATCCACCCACGGCCAGTTCCTGGAAATTTATAAATAGATGCAGATTTTCTACAGACAGGGAATTTAGGAATTACTTCGGGATGTTAAAGAAAACAGGTAATTATGAAAGTATTGCGGCATAAAAAAAATCAAATGACTTGTAAATTTTGAAAATAATTGACCTCAGAAGTTGGTGTAAGAATTCTTAAGATAATTTGTTTAGATTTTTGCAGGGAAATAACTCAGCGAAGAGTTACAAATTTTGTAGTAGTTTGTCAAATACAACAAAACTTACACTATTCGATTCGAAGCAAGAAATCAAGCTCGCTAGTGTTTTCAATTCTCTTTTCCTTGACATGTTGAACAACTCTGAAATTGTTCTTTATTTCGCTGGTAATTACTATATCTAGCTTTGTCCCTTCATAAATATCGCATAAAAATTTCTATTGTTTTTGTCACAAATCTAATTAAAAAAAGCATACATTAGTTCAACAATAGTCGACTATGTAATTGAAAACTAGTGGTGCCACGGCTGCACATTTTCCCTTATTACATAAAACTTTTGCAATATTCAACTAGTGGTGCTACAACAGCACATATTTTCTCGTGTTACTGGAAACAGCTTCGGAATATTGAATTAATGCATTTTCTGAACTACTTACACCTCAGCTACTGAAAACGTCCAATTCAAACAAAGCGCCTTGGTTGCACATCTGCCTTCATTTCACGGTACGTTCAGGAGAGTTTGCAATGGGTGGCTCTGCCGTTCGTGAACACCCATGCCCTATTTCAACAGAACAACGCGCATCCGCCTACCACAGCCATCTCCGGAGCATGCCTTGCGGCCGTGGGTACTCTCTGCCATGGCCAGACCTCTCCCCGATCGAGGAGTGATTGGAGTGCTATGGAGCATGCAATCAGGACCTCCACCCCTACCCACCGATATGCAAGAACTACGTGCTCAGGTGCAAGCTGCATGGGATGGACTAGAACAGAACTCCACTCGAGACCTGAACAACTCCATGCCATGACGTCTGGACGCGTGTGTTCGCCAACATGGCGGCCTCACGCCATACGAAATTTTCCTGTTTGTGGCCGTGTAGCGCAATAAATGTTGGTCCTACAATTGTGAAAGTGTAATAATTTCGCATGCGTGGTACCCTCTGCCTGCCTGCCCACAATGAATGCAATCCGCCTCATCCTTCTGGGTATATAACATAAATATATAAAAAAGTTTAGTTGATGCTGTTAATGTATTTTACTATATCTTTATGTTAGTAAAATCAGTCGTTATGAGCAATTCTATTTAATTTTGACATCAGAGAATACAGTTACCTTCTGATATAGTAAACCAAAAATGATAGTTCCTAGATGTCACTATAGTTGACAGCATTAATACTACTTCTATTCTAACGATATATTTATTCTAACGAGTCTTTAGGAAGAAGTATCTGGGTTATTTCTAATCCCGTGTTTACAAATTATGAATACTTACATTACTTACCATTTAGTCACCATATAATTCCAATTGGGTGCCTCTGCGTCGACAACTTTCATTAACCCCGTCTTTCGACGATTTGCAGAAACCAACAGGGGCCAATCTCTATCGGTTGAAACTACAGCGTAACGATTTTCATCAAGATACCGTTGTTTCTCCCTCCAATTATTAAAAAATGTAACTTTGTGGTTTACATAAAGCCTGATTACACCTTCCGTACACATACTGTCATTAGTCCTTGCACAAAATTGTTTCACCGTATCTATTTCAGGCTGTAAGTTTATAGAAGCCAATGCTGGCATTCCAATGTGAATCAGTTGATCAATTGTTTCGATGCCCGGGTAGCATTGGGGAACCATAATCAAGTCGAAAAGACGGCCCTAGAAAAGAATCATTTGATTAATTCAAGTGAAAACGTTGAGACTTCACCGAGTTCCAACAGTTTTACACAAGCATTTTCAGATTTCGAATGATACAGTATTTTTATATTTCATGTTTATAATTTCGACTGGTTTTATCTGAGAATCATTGCCAATGTCTCTGCACCAACTTTGATCAAGAGGTCCAAGGGTTCGAATCCGGCGGTGGATATGCCACACTCTTTACATACCTAGGTCGATCTCAGTCGCTGACTGGGTGAGAATACTAGGATCCGGCTGCTCCGAATTCCTGAATGTTTGGATTATCCAAAAAAATGTACCGTACATATAAAAATACCTATAAGATTACCAGGCAACACAAAGTATCATGCGATGTGAGAAAATGGCAACGTAGCATGGCGATCGTATCATCACATTACCACACCGCATCATCAAGCAGATTCAGTTCCTTACGACAAAAGATTATCGATTTTGCAAGTTCCTCTAATTGAAAATTACTGCTACATGAACACATGATATACACCGTAGTTACCAGTACAATAACAGTTTGATTTCGGCAACTTGTGTTTCAATTATTAATTGTTCACACTGCTCAGTTCTACAGTAATTACGAAATCCTTTCTTTACCTCACCTGGTAGGCGGCGGCGATGACGACGGCGGAAGCGAACAGCGCGGCTGCCAGCTGCACGCGCTGCGGCGTGGCTCGCACCCTGTCCTGCGGGGCGCCCCCGCACGAGGAGAAGGCGCGCAGCGCGGCGGCGGCGCTGGCGGCCAGCGACTCGCCCGCCACCACGCGCCACGCCAGCGCGTACGCCACCGCCGTCCCCAGCAGCGCGAGCCAGATGCGCGGGAAGAACACGCGCAGCGGCAACGACCACGCCGGCAACTTCGCGGGCGGAGGCACGGTCACTATCGTCCTGAAGGGTGATTGTGACGCCGGCACGAAGTCGCACGAAACCATCTGCCCAATTTCTGGATCAAGCCCTTGAAATGCGAAGTCCACGTGCTCGAGTAAGACATCTCGTATAGTATCGTAAGCACTTATGCTTGAGTATTTGAATGGTTGTCCCTGAAACATTTGAAGACAAAATTAGCCGAATTTAAGAGAAGTGAAATATATGTTTTCTGCAAGAAATGGGGATTCCGTGACAAAATAGCCATTTAATCTAATATCTATATTAAAAATTGATCCCTCATTCGTCTGGGACAGAATCTGAAATCAATCTCCAGATCTATGTGGAAGTTTCAACTCGTTCTGAACATCCGTCGCTAGCGAAGTCTAAATGCGTTCTGCTTAGCAAGACACCAAACATTTTAAATGACATCTTTAGGCATCTTTTGTTTACATTATTAGTAATTAATATTTTCATTGGACATATTAGCGAGCTGGTCATAGCGAGCTGGCTTTCTCATTTATCGTATCATACAAGGTAGCAAAACATGACACAACTGACTGTCGTATCATACTTGGTAATATTACTTCTGATTTAATATTAAATCCGTATTTCCCGTAATATAATTTATCCTTTGTGGAAAAATGGATTCTTTCTCCATTTTTTAAACATTTTGTACGTATAGCACTAAAAATATTTATCATTTTTTAATGACGGAATACTTACCTTTGGGTTGCCAGTATTATTCATGTCACCCTTCCAATAAATTCGAAGGTGAAGCCGCGCTTCGAGCTCTTTGTACTCAAAGTACATGGCATTCGCGATGGGGAAGATAATGTCTCCAACACGCGCATAGCGAAGTAATCTGCCTTCGTTGCGTGCGTAAGACAAGGCTGCGCCGCCGAGGTCCCTCGAGCGAGTGGCCACCAGCGCCTTGGCCTCGCGCGCGCATGCCTCACTGCGCTCCTCGCACTGGGTGAGCACCTCCCTGCTCCTGCTCCCCCCATCGGGGGCCACGACATCGACGGCCAGCGCCCACCACCGCCCCTCCCCCGCCCGTTCGCGCAGCAGCAGCCCGCGGAAGCCCTGGTGGCGCTGCCACAGCGCGGCCAGCACGCGCCGCCCCGCACGCAGCTGCTCCCCAGGCACGCTCTCGCCCCCACGCACTCGCCTCCCGCCGCTCCTCGGCTCCTCGAGAAGATTCTGCGAATCCTGCTCGTCTTTAGAGAGCTTCTGCCATTGCCCCTCGAGCTTCGTATCTTCTACAAAGAACGTAGATGGATGGTAGCTTTCCCATTTCTCTGTCAGTCTTTGATCTGGCGCCAAGTGTGTTTCATTTTGAATAAGGTTATCTAAATCTACATTCTCCCTTTCAGTTTTGTTCAAATTTCTCTGGTCTTTAAAGCTTTTCTGGAGGTTGTTATAGAAGACATTCTGAATTGCGCCTACAAATTTACCACTTCTTGTATTTCCAGATTGAAATCTTTGCCACCCTCGACGTTTCTTTAAATCGTGGTTCTCTTGAAGTCGACCGGTTTTCTTATTCTCTTTCTTACAGTTATGAATTTCTGGTGTCCTTCCAATCGCTAGAACGACTGGCGCTGAAGAATGCAGTTGAAAGTTGCGATACAAGGTGGCGCCATCTTGTAATAAACTCTGTAAGTAACCCACAGTTGTCATCAGTTGTCTTTTATCATCAAATACACTGATGGGAAATTAACAAAACTATTTTTTCTTGTGTCGGGATTAATAATACATATTTATTAACACAAAGCGTTATATCGTGTTTTAAATAGTCATTTAAATGAAGTTTTACACAACAATACTTTTTGTACACGATAAAATAAAGAGGATGGAATCACAGAGATGTGGGGAGTACTGAAAAACGTATTTATTAATTAAAGCTTAACTTAAAAATCGAGTGGAAATAACACATTTTTAATTTAAATGTGACTCACACCCCTGATGCTGTTAAAGATCGCTTCCTTTGTGTGGTTGAGCAGGAAGGCGAGGAGGTGGACATGGCGGAGCGCCGCTAGCACGTAGCCGCCCTGCCTCTCCAGCCACGCCGGCGCTGTGTACGACCACAGCGGTGCAGGCGGTCGGAGCAACAGCAGGGGCAGCGGCGGGCGCCACAGCAGCAGAGGCGCCGCGGCGCGGGCGTGCAGGGCGCGTAGCCAGCGCGGACCGTCGCCCAGGTCCACCACGCCCACCGCCCGGCACCCGCCGCCCAACGCCCACTGCACGCCTGCCACGGGCGGCCCCGCCCCCTCCCACGGCACACACACGCCCCGTGCCTCTACCCCCGCCCACGCCCCCCACAGAGCAACCGTCAGCGCCAGCCCCAGAGCTCGAATCCCGGCCCCCGCGCCCCGCCGCCTTCCTCGCCCGCCCCACGGTACACACACGCCTCGCGACTCCAAAGCCGCCATCGCCTCCCACAGCGCCAGCCCCAGGGTTCGAAGCCCTGTTACCCTGCCAAGCCACCAACCGCCCATCAGGCCGCCTTGCCACTATGACTCACGAAAATTGGACATTGCACCACCGACACCCACATCCCGCTTCGCGTCGCTTTTATTTTACAGCCAATTAAACCTCGTTTCTTTTGTTGCATAACACTCGTTCCTTTTGTTGTCACCCGTTAAAGCCATCAAACTCCATGTAGCGTTTTCCGGTAGAGTGGGCTTATTGTACGTTTTTTTCAAAAGCACTGCTCACGATACTGATGCAATTGAAATAAATTCGTCGTTTTCCTACTCACGATTACATAACTTCTTCTTACGAAAGACTTTGTAAGGCTAAAAGTAAAAGTAATTTACTGAACAATATTTCTTCACACATTTTCAATGTAATCCTCATTCCTTCCGATAAAAGCTTCGTATACAAAGTGTCCAGAAGCTCCCGTTACAAAAAAATACCCCCGATTCTGTGTTGACGTTCATTTAGAACGTTAGATCCAGTTTTTCCGAAAAAAAAGTCTTCGATAAAATTGAGTTTAAAGGTTATGTTGGCTCATGGACTGACAAATGAATTATAATTTGGCGCACGCTACGAACGCATGCTTAGCTATTCTTTGAAGGCATTTAAGAAGCAAAGATCATACATTTCAAACTCGTTTCAAATACGTTTGATGTAATTGGTCTTGTTGAAACTTGGTGGAAGGAGGGTGAAACGTTAACTGTGTCTGGTTTTACAGCCATATGCAAAAGTAAAAAACGCAGAGGAAAAAGGGGTCGGTACCCGGGTGGTGTTGCGTGCGTTTTTCGGACTAGCTTAATGCAGTTTATTAATGAAATTAAGACCAACTCAGACAATTTCCTTTGTATTAGACTAGTAATGCAAAATATAGATATTGCCATTGTGTTTATATACCGTCACCCACAGGGTTCGCGTTATTACACTCCGGAATCCTTCGGCGAGATCAATGATTTTCTAGATATGTTAAAGCTGAGGTACTCGAGTACTAATTTACTAGTGTTAGGGGACATGAATGCTCGAATTGGCAATGAACAGGAAGTTTTTTCGGGCTTCGACCGGCAAGAAGCGAGAGCGAATTCCAGAAAAAGCAAAGACTCGGTCATCAATAATGATGGGCAGGAACTGCTAGAATTATGCGAAAGATTTAATCTCGAAATCTTAAACGGCAACTATGGACAGGATACGGAAGGGGAACTAACTTTTATTAGTGGGAATGGAGGTAGTGTAATAGATTACGCTCTGTTGTCGCAGGAAAGAATAGAAAATTTATTAGATTTTGGGATCGAATTACGGGCAGAATCTGATCATTTACCTGTGTGCGTGCATTTAGCAGTAAATGCTTCTGCACTGCCATCGGCAGGGGAGCGGACAGGAGCAACGAACTTGACGATAGGAAGACAACGGTTTGTATGGAAAGAGGAAAAGCGACAGGAATTTGTACAGGCTATTCTTAACTCGGCAGGCTGTGCGCGAGAGGATAGCTCGCCGGAAAAGCAAACAATGAATTTAGAAAGTCGGCTCTACCGCGCAGGGAAGGGTATGCGAAGGTGGGGGAGAGGAGGAAGGGAACGGACCCAAGGGTGGTTTAGCTAGGAGTGTCGGGAGACCAGGCGCGAAACTATAATAGCCTGAAGGAATTTCAGAAACAGGGGAACGGAAGAAGCTAGAAACAGTTATTTGTTATTACGTAGGCAGTACTAGGCCACAATTAAGAAATCGAAGAAATCTTGGCAGGATAGTGAGGTAGCAAGAATACAGGCAATTCTAAGAAACGATTATAGTAAATCAATTTGGGACCTTATCAAATCTTTGCGTAATAAAATAAATTCAAGTAATGAAATTTCAGCAGACGCGTGGATGCAATATTTTTCACGGACGTTCACAGTAGAGACCATTGAAACAGGGCAAGGTATTTTCACTGACCGGAGTGTGCCTGAATTAGACGAACCTCTAACCTGGACTGAAGTAAATAGGGCTATTCTAACAATGAATAATAAGAAGGCAGGCGGCGCGGACGGCATTCCGACAAAATTTATTTCGGAATTGTGGCACATAGACCCAGAAAGTATTATGAAGTTATTTAATGCAATTGCTGATTCCGGCTCGTATCCAGAAACGTGGAGTACAGCTATCCTCCAACCGATTTTTAAAAATAAAGGGGATGCGAATTGCCCACAAAATTATCGCGGAATTAGTCTTTTGCCAGCGCTGAGCAAACTGTTCTGTAAAATACTCAACGGGCGACTGAGTGAATGGGCGGAAAAGTACGGTAAAATATCAGAATTGCAAGCAGGCTTTAGGAGAGCTTCGCGACAACCGACAATATATTTGTGTTAGATACCCTAGTAAAACAGGCGCTGGCGCGTAAACGGGGCCACTTATATTGCAGTTTTGTGGATTTTGAAAAGGCTTTTGACTCTATTAAGAGGGATGCTTTATGGCGAAAACTAAATGAGCTAGGCGTCTCACGTAAAGTTTTTAACGTGTTGCAGAGCATGTATAAGGAAGTAAATTTCTGCGTCAGGTGCGGTGACGGAAGTATAACGCAAAAAATAAAATCGACAGTAGGAGTAAGACAGGGGTGTCCTCTTTCACCGCTGCTGTTTATTTTGTTTATAAATGATTTATTGACGTGGGTACAGGAAGCGGATACAGCGGCTCCGGTAATTGATGGCTTGAAAATTCCCGGACTACTATATGCTGATGATTTAGTCTTATGTTCGGAGACGATTGAGGGCTTACAGAAGAGTTTAAATATTCTAGAACGGTATAGCGAGACATGGGGACTAAAAATAAATATTCAAAAAACGAAAGTAGTAGTCTTCAAGAATGGGTTTATCTGGGGTAGCAAAGAGAAATGGTACTACGCTAGGGAAGAAATTGACCGCGTCAAGACATTTACATATCTTGGTGCAAAATTTTCCATGAATGGGGGATGGAATAATCACATATTAACCGCTCACAGCAAAGGAAGAATTGCGCTCAAAGAAATCGTTTGCGCAGTGCGCAGGGTTCCGGAATTGTCGGTAAAAGTATGCGATACAATGTTCAAATCGTTAGTTCTTCCAGCCATGAACTATGGAGCAGAAATCTGGGGAGTCGATAGGATAGATCGATTAGAAAGCATCGAAACAGATTATTGCAAATTAATTCTAGGAGTTTCTAGGTGCGCAGCAAATGCCGGAGTCTTAAGAGAGGTCGGTAGTATAGGAATTTGGAGAGATTTTAAAATGAAATCTATTAAACTCTGGATTAAATTAGCAGATGCACAGGGTGACACACTTGTAATAGGTGCTTTAGAGTGCAATGGCAGGGAAGCGACCATCGCTACTGGGCGTACAAAATTAAACGGCTACTTGACCGCGCAGGGTTGGGAGACGTCTCTCCGGAAATGGTGGGAGTTAGGGGAACCCGTGAGACAGAACGGCTGATTTCCAATAGACTTGCGGATATTAAAAGGCAAGAGATCTGGGCAGCAACGGCTGTAAAACGTTCGCTAGTAGCTCAAATCCATGCGAGTCCGTTATGGGGTTGCGAAAGTTACGTTCATACTCTCGGAAAGGACGCAAGAGGGGGATACGCTTGGTTCAGGGTTGGGGGATGGATGCAGCGTAGACTAAAGGACGCAAGTGGTAATGGCATTTGTGTGCTTTGCGATGATAGGGAAGACTGGATCCACATCCTCTTAATTTGCTGTGCAACCGAATCATGGAGAAAAAAATGGATGGGAATGGGAAATTACTACTTCCTAAACAGGAACGTAACGCTCGCCCAAAACATTTTAGGAGATAAAAGGTCTAAATTCATGAAAGAATTAGGAACATTTTTAGGAAAGGTTCGGACCATTAGAGAAACTGAAATTAGGGAGTGGGAAAACAGCACCGGTTAGCATGAGCGGAGCCTAGACTGGCGAGAATTAAATAAGTCAATAAGCTAACAATATGTAAGTTAATCAGTAATTTTATGTTAAGTTAGTAAACAGTTAAGAAATAAGTCATAAATCGTAGTCAATTGGTAAGTAACAGGTCAATATAATAAATAAAATAAAACTTGCATAGTAAAAAGCACATTAGGGGGGGAAGGTAAAGGGGGATCGAAAATATAAGGGCAGAGGCGCTGGTGCGGACGATCTTCTGTGGCGCTGTTTGATTTCAGGAGCTGAGGAGGCCAAGCACTGAAAGGAGACGGCGGGACGCCCACGCCAGAAAATAAATAGTTAAAATAAACGTCGGATAGATTAGTATGTATTCGGCTTCTGACGGCACGTTTTTCCCCCTTCGGGGGTTTTTTCCTGAGCCGTACCTTGTGGTCTTTTTTCCGCGGCTTTGATGCGATGGAGAGACCATTTGGGGTGAATACCAGAATTCGAAAGATTAGAACGCGAAAGGATGTAGGTATTGTAATGGCTTAAAGGCCTTCGGCCTAGCCACATAGAATCAAGTAAGCCAAATTGTGTGTAATAATTACCTATTAAATAAATAAAAAAATAAACATTTCAAACTCGGCGCTTTCGAAAGTCTAAATTTGGTCAAAAAACCCCGCGAATTCTCTCACAAATAGTGGAAAACTCATTTGACACAAAGCTCTTTTAAATCGACTGTCAGCTGCTTGAACTGGTTCGAAAAGTCACCAAAAGACCGCACCACCTCCTGGGCGACTGCGACGAAAGATTTACTCATTGTCAGATTTCCTGAAATCCAGTTTTTACCACATCAAATGGGCGAGCTCGCATTGTTTGAAAATCAGAGGGGCCGCGACCATTTTGGTAGTGATGGTGCCTAAGAGATAACCAATACGCATATGGGGCGCATTGAAAGTTTGTGGTACGTTGGCAGCAATCAATTATTGTGTAATTTCTGTGAACCAGCGCTCTGAGACGCGGATTGGGCGAATGAAAGTTTAATCGGTACGTTGGCAAGCGATTTCCAGCACATTGCTGCAGTCTCCGTGACCTCAAACTCCAAAACGCGGCGGGAAAGAGGCGTGCATAAGCACCAAGCGTGAAGTTCGTAAGGAAAACGTTTATTTTTTGTCCAGACAGAGGTGACCATGACAATCCTTTCAATACTTATTCATTCTTACGGCAAAGTAAACATCTTTGTCATTTATGTGTCTCTCTTTTCAGAATTTTCTCGTATGATGAGAACACAGAAGGCGATACATAAAACTTCTTGTCGCAATTTCTGCTAATGCTCTCCCAATCATCTAAGCAATATTTTGCAGCCTTAACAGGTTACTTCCTGGCGCTAAATTCAAACCTGCTGCCGCGACACGCAGTGCGGCGCGTGCCAACGGGGCTGGGCGTAACGTCGTTTCTGTGCGCTTTCGGTGAAACTATTGCGTTAGATAAATTGCTTGCCGCGCACTAGGGTATTTTCACAGCACCAAGTGATTCATAATCTTTTCTTTTATTAAATCTTCTAAAGTTTATTTTTGCTGTTTTTATAACCACTGTTTTGAGCAGCGTAACAATGAACGCTGAATACAAACCAAACCTTATGGAAATTAACAAAATTCTTAAAATTCTCGAATTATATTCAGTGTGAACTAATGTCTTGTGTTTAAGAGAACCACGTATGATAAATGTTAGTCCCTTGCAGCTTCTTCCATAACACCAAGACATAATTTATGTTAACAGCATTTTGCAGCTAAAATATTGGTTCCTTAAAATCGTTTATGGTCTGCAATATGGCACAACTCGAAAAATGAATTTTCGAGATAAATTCTTTAAATTTTTAAGTGGTGGTTAAATTATAGGTACCACCTGATTAGTAACTGATGCATTAAGTGGTAAGCAACGTTAAAAGACTTCAGAGGGGTTCTGTTAATTATGAAGTATTTTAAAATGAGTGCAAAATAAAATTCGTATTTTTACTTTCTTCCTAAGGAGTAGAGAGAAAGTTATGTAATGCTGCGCGAAAAAACGGCAATTTTAGGCAGACAAACTCGTATTACAGGGGCCTGGTAACGAAAACGTGGATAAATCCAAACGCAGGGCCTCCTGTTGTGCGAGGTCTCCTCGATGTTGGAAACTAATTATTTCAAATTTCGCGCCGTACTTTGAATACAATCATTTATAACAATTTTCTGGGGCGAGTTAATAGCAAAGAGCATACATTGCTGTCGTCGCGCGTTCGTGATAGCCTTCATTTTCCCTCCAAATCGCCGAATACATAACAAAGAGAAGTAAATGAATTTCTCGTATAAAACTTTCTGAACGGACTTTGAACTTGAAAGCACATTAAAAATCTGCAGCCGAGTGGCCGCCTGGCGGAGCGCCTTGCTCGTGTAAAACGCTGCTAATGTGTGCGTATCGACTGCACTGAAAGTTGAAGTACTAAGAAAAATAAGTAGTCATTCAAAAGCTCAGTGTTATTTCATTCTCCGTTCACCAGCGATTGGTAGCGCAGTGGAAACAGCGTGCCTACGTATATGCACGAATAACAGACTAGAATCAGAAAGGAAAACGATTTCCTTTTGCCCACACACATTTAAAACCGACATTATCTTCAATATTTAATGATCGTAATGCCAAAATGTGTTAACAGTTAATACCTGTCGTTTGCAAAATCTTCCCTTTTGACAAAACGCCGAAAGGCACAGCAGTTTCTTCGGCCCGATTTCTTCAAACGCACTCCCAACACTTAAGCTGAATGGGTTCGTAGGCTTCCCTGGCCGGAGTCAATGCATTCTTGGCTATCCGGGATGAGCAGCGTCTCGGTCAATTGTGCTGACGTTTCGGCCATCTTGCTGTGGCCTTTTTCAGAGCTATACTGCTGCCAAGAGGTTGGCGTGTCTCATCGTATAGGAAAGGCGCGTGGGCCGACTGGGTGCATCGGCGGCCAATAGGAGGAGGGCGGGTGTCCCGTCATTGGCTGAGAGGGAAAAGGGCGATGGCAGGGGACCAGATGAGGTGGGGGAGGGCAGTGCGGAAAGGTGGATAATAGAAAACTGAACAGGATAGACACCTGGAAGATGCATCTGTGTGGAGCGGAACGGGCGGAAATATCGAAAAAAGAACGGCCCATTTTTTTCGACCGTTCTTTTTTCGATATTTCCGCCCGTTCTCTCTCTCTCGCTCTCCCTCTTTCTCGCTCTCTGTATATATATATATATATATATATATATATATATATATATATATATATATATGGGTAATTCCACGCCAACTCCACATTGCATCACACCAACCCATCTCAGATCGAAAAATTAAAGTTATTTTCTTATTTCTTATGCCAAGATAAGCCCAAATTTAAATTTTCAACCATTTCTGATGTAAATAGCGTTTGTGAGAACAATTATCGATTTTTCGCGATTTTCAAGCATTTTACAGCATCTTTTTATAATTATCCATTATTTCGATATTTTTAATGAAAAAATATGTTTAAACTACTATTTTTATAGGAAATTTTCCGCAGAATTCGAATCTGTTAATGAAAATATTGAATTTTTTTTCTTAATATGACAAAAATTGAAATTTATGATTTTTATTACTTTATTTTCAAAAATTAATTTTAGTATTACAGTACAATTAAAAAGTTAGTTTCTTATGCTTAAAGTACGTGAAAATAAGTGTACATTACGGTACAGGAAAAATGTTTTTGGGGAAATAGTGTTTAAAAGAGTTAAACGCAAGAAATACAATAAAATCTCTTTTCTAAATGTGTTTTATCATTTTTAAATAACCTGTTAGTATTTTCTACTACTTTTAGACTGTTTGGATGACTTCGGTGGTGTAAAACAGTTTTTAATAAAATGTGCGTCCTGAACTTTTTTGGGAAATACGTTTTACATGAGTTAAAATTTTAAAAAATCGTGAAAAATTAATCGATTTTTATCGTTATATCGGAAGAAAATACCTCTCTTCATGATACTGTACGAAATTGAAAGAAATACTCATTACGCCATAGAAAAAGTAAAAAAATGTTGGAGAATAGGGGCCTATGAACGTATTAAACATTTAAATTATACATGGCTATGTTCAGAATCTGGCGCGTGATCGCAAGATAATTTCAAATATAGGGGCCCTGAGCAGTGTTTCTAACTGCAGGAATGTGTACTGTGTGTGTCTCACTAATCTTAATCAAACCGAAGGAGACGTGAATGGAGGGGCGTTCCCGTAGTTAGAAACACTGGCCCTGAGCCCTGAGTGCTGTACTTGCCACTCTGCTGACAAAGAACATTTCCATGCCACAAGGAGGTTAAGCTTTAATAATAATTTCAAAATAAGTTCTGAGTAAAACATGATGTTTTAAAACATGATGTTCAAATTGTTCATATTTTTCAAAATAAAATTGTTAATTATATAAAGGAAAATATTCCAAACGTGCAAAAAATTAACTATTTCAGCGATGGATGTCCAGGACAATACAAAAATTGTTATAACTTATTACATCTCTGTAGACATACAAAATTGTATAGTATTGATGCTACCTGGACATTTTTTGCTACCTCTCATGGGAAAACGGAGAACGATGGAGTGGGTGCAACTGTTAAGAGAGAGGCAACAAAAGAAAGCTTGCGTAGACGTCATCAAAATCAAATCACAGATATTGACAAATTATTAGAATTTTGTAAAGCACATATTAAAAACATCCATTGTGAAATTATTAGAAAAGCTGAAGTCGATGAATATCGGAATCGAAACAAAACTGAAAAAGTATTTACAATTCCGGGTACTCGCAATTTGCATGAATTTGTTCCTTACTCTGAGCATATTATTCAATGTAAAACAATAAGTACTCAAGAACACTGTTCTTTGGTGTTTGATTTAATTAATAACAAGAAAATGAAATAAGAAAATAAAAGATTAATTTTAATAATTTTATAAATAACAATGTTTTATTATTCAACTAAAAATTGTAATAAATGAAAACTTTTATCAAAAAGTTTTTAAGTGCCTATTTATAAATTTGTTTGTACTATTTATAATTTAATCTGCTTTAACAATAATAATCGATTAATTTTTCACGATTTTTTAAAATTTTAACTCATGTAAAACGTATTTCCCATAAAAGTTCAGGACGCACATTTTATTAAAAACTGTTTTACACCACCGAAGTCATCCAAACAGTCTAAAAGTAGTAGAAAATACTAACAGGTTATTTAAAAATGATAAAACACATTTAGAAAAGAGATTTTATTGTATTTCTTGCGTTTAACTCTTTTAAACACTATTTCCCCAAAAACATTTTTCCTGTACCGTAATGTACACTTATTTTCACGTACTTTAAGCATAAGAAACTAACTTTTTAATTGTACTGTAATACTAAAATTAATTTTTGAAAATAAAGTAATAAAAATCATAAATTTCAATTTTTGTCATATTAAGAAAAAAAATTCAATATTTTCATTAACAGATTCGAATTCTGCGGAAAATTTCCTATAAAAATAGTAGTTTAAACATATTTTTTCATTAAAAATATCGAAATAATGGATAATTATAAAAAGATGCTGTAAAATGCTTGAAAATCGCGAAAAATCGATAATTGTTCTCAAAAACGCTATTTACATCAGAAATGGTTGAAAATTTAAATTTGGGCTTATCTTGGCATAAGAAATAAGAAAATAACTTTAATTTTTCGATCTGAGATGGGTTGGTGTGATGCAATGTGGAGTTGGCGTGGAATTACCCATATATATATCGGTTTCCTAATGGTAGAACAAAAATATTACTTTCAAATATTAAAGAAGAGTAAAACCTCGTCCTATATGGCAATTCTCATTAGAAAAGTTGTATTCGCTTTTAAGACAATTGTTTAAACGTCAATGTAAATGCGAAATTTGACGCAGTCACTTGCAGTTCTTCTACTGACAAATACAAAAATGTTTACAAATCGCTGGACATGTGCATAACAATGGAGTGAGATATATTTTAGAAAATTGCAGTTGTTTTTTAGAAAACAACAGAAGAATGCATCAAAATGAGTTTTATATCGTCTTAAACTGTGCAATTAACACTATTCAAACGAAAGGTTTGAAAATAAATTCGAGCCGTTTTTTGAGAAAACGGCATGTCAGTGTTTCTCAAAATGAGGAATTTTGAGCTCATTTTCACAAAAAACGGCTTGCGTTTTCGAGAAACTTTATTAGACATCATTTAAATCACTTGTACTCGTAAATACAATAATGTGAACAAATCGTTAACAAGTTTCATTAACAAGTAGACATTAATAAATTATCAAACATTTTCAATTTCGTAAGCGACGCTTCGACTATTTACGTTTCATTTCAATTAACTGATAAAATCCTTGAATAGAATACACTTGGTAGATTGTGTCTGCAAATAAGTTGCAAACGCTGTTATCAGGCGGTGCCCAACCTACATTCACAACACACAAAATGTACAATATTCCATTCCTCAATTGCGTTGCATTGCCACCACCAGCGTCTCCAGGGCGTGCAATTGTACATGGAACACATACCAATATTATAAAGAGTAATATTTCTGGTCATTTTACATTGCACTAAACCGACTTGGAATCAACACATTACCATCATTCAAAGTACGTGGGAAACACAGAACAAAATAATTAATAGCACATTGTTAACAATCATTTTGTTTTATTTATTTAAAAGTAGACACATATTAATTATCTATCACTTCTTTTGAATTGTCCACGCTACATTTTAGTATATACTTTTTATTCCAATGAACTTATAAAATCGTAGTAAAAAGATACACTCGTATAGGTAGTGTACGAAAATACATTGCAAATGCTTTCATCTTTTGCTGGTACTCCTACACTCACAACACCCATTAAGTACCATTTTCCATCCCTAAATTTCGTTGCATACCCACCGCCATTGTCTCCAGGGCACACACTTGTACCTGAAAGACATAACAAGAGGTTACTATTTTTCTTTAGATTATATATATTGAATACCTTCAACAATTGTAACTTCGCTATTTTGCTAGCGTGACAAAAGAAATGAAACTCGCCATTAAGATATCCTGCACAAAATTTGTCATTTGTAAGGAATGCCAGAAATGATTGAGGTACTGCTTTTTCACATTCCTCGAACTCAACATATGGTAAGTTTAATTGGCGGAGTTTTTCCCTCCGAGTCTCGTTCACGTTGCCACCCCAACCGACAACCTGGAAAAGCCGCATTAGCAATTTGGCACATAGTAAATATTCCTACTAGCGAGTAAGAGCAAGTGTTTTATACAGGATAGAAAATGATTAGGAAAAGTAGTTTGAGAATTCATTACTTACAACTCCCATCTTTCCAGGAGTAAAGAGCGTTTGAAATTGTTTGTCAAAATCAATACAAATTGGTCGAATTGCGAAAGTCATTATAAGAGGTTCTCTGAGTTTAACAAGGGATATGTCAGCCATCCAGTTTAGTACATCGCCTCTAAAACGCGGATGTAAAATTATTTTATCAATCTGAAACGTTAAAACACTTACAAAACTGCCAGACTTAAATTATATGTACTGATTAATTGTGTATTGATTCAGTTGACACATACTTCTCGTTTCTGTGCATCCAGCTCATCACTATACCAGTCATGAAAGATTTTCCCAGCAGCAATTTTGAAAAGCTTCTGATCCTTCTGCTGACTAGAAGATACATCCCAGAAGCAATGTGCAGCTTCGTAGATGCAAGGTAGTAAAGAAAAACACTATAAATCAACGATATTCTTTTTCATAATTTTTTCTGTTTTTTCTTACATATTGAAATTCATTGTCTCTAAAATATGAGGAGAACATTATATCCAAAAATAAGTGAGTAAAAAATATTATATTAATTTACCAGTTACAATCACACGCTCTGAAATAATTGTGCCTCCGCAAATTAAAATAATTTTTTCTTCATATTTCAAATACACGCCAGCATGCCAAGGAATGTCAAAAGGAGACTCTTTGGTTTTCTTTGACAAATACCACCAATAGTGGTAACCACGTAAGCTCACAACGACGCGAGTGGAAGGATTAGTTTCACCACACTCTAAAACATAAAAATCATATATATAAATAAAAATTCATTTTTCCTAGTTCCAGAAGAACTGTTGTAATAGGGACATGCGGAAACGTGAAATTGTACATTAGTTATTGAATGGTGCTATAATTTGGAAAATAAATGAATCTGCAAACTCTTCTTAATTGCGGAAAAAAGTTTTTCTTTCCTGTAAGTACAATATATTGCGAAAGTGACATCAGTTTTGTAATTGATGCGTGTAATAGCGATGTAATTAAATGTGTAATAGCAGAGAGAGACAAAAAAGGCAATGTGGGCGAGAAGACTTCAGGCACAGAAGAAAAAAGTCTAAAATAAATAAATTTGCGTGGTCAGACGGAAGAGCAGGCATCACGACCTGAGTCTTGTCACGTAAAATAAGGTAACAGTTCAATTTAATTAAATCATAATTTGTTTGAAAATTGGATACATATTTATGAATAAAATTAAATATGATATAATTAATAAATTACATGTGTTCAATTTTTTCAACGGGAGATCAATTCATTTTTGAACGATATCTTTTTATACACAGAAATAACTATAACTTCTGCTGTACTATAACTACAGAATTGGAGTACTTTTTTGACAACCTTCAGATGTTAGGATTAGTTCTTGCTCATCTATACTGTGCTTGCGCATCTATACGTCTGTTGGGCTGAAATGGAGTATATTGGTATAATAAATGATGGATGTTGAGAGAGGTATTACAGTGCACAGACGTGGGAAAGGATCTTTGGTTTGAAGGTGAGTATGACTAATATTACAATGACCAGTTCCTATTCGTGATATTATCACGTGTTCTTTTTATAAAGGAGTAAGGAGTAAATACAAGTAGCGTACAGTTTTGTGTAGCTTGCTAGACTTCAAAGTTTTCCAGTTAGTCCCACATCTTCTGCATTCCCTGGTGGAGTGTGTCCATAGATCAGTTCATATGTGCGAGGTTGCTAAAACTCCACCTATTTCTGGAGTTTTCATTTCTTCCTCAACGCTTATTATATCATTTTCAAGCATCACTTTGTAATTTGGGAGCCAGGGCATTACTCTTATTAGATTATATTCCATAGTACAATTCATGAATGATGTCTATCACTGCTACACTCGAACAACCATTGCTGATATTATTAATAGCTTCAATAGATGCAGAAAAGGCAATAATTTTGCTGCTGTTAAAATTCGTTGCAAGTTTAAAAATTATTAATTTTTTATTTATTTATTTAATAGGTAATTATTATAAACAAATTAGCTTACTTGATCCTATGTGGCTAGGCCGAAGGCCTTTAAGCTATTACAATACCTACATCCTTTCGCGTTCTAATCAAAAATTCTCATCTAAAATTATTAATTTGGAGCAAGTGCTCTTGTGGGGCTGGAGTAGTAATGCAGTATATTTTTAATTTTTATTTCTTGAGTGATTGTTATTCTTTTCATCTTGACTTTTTATGAATTTTGTGAATATCTTATAGTGATCCTTATATTTTTTTGCTATCTCAGTTGATTTTATATTCCAATCTTTATCTGATATTTTATCGTTTGTAATGGATGTTATTTATTTTATTTAATAGGTAATTATTACAAACAATTTGGCTTACTTGATCCTATGTGGCTAGGCCGAAGGCCTTTAAGCCATTACAATACCTACATCCTTTCGCGTTCTAATCTTTCGAATTCTGGTATTCACCCCAAATGGTCTCTCCATCGCATCAAAGCCGCGGAAAAGAGACCATAAGGTACGGCTCAGGAAAAAACCTCTGAAGGGGGAAAAACCTGCCGTCAGAAGCCGAGTACATACTAATCTATCCGTTCATTTTAACTTATTTTCTGGCGCGGGCGTCCCGCCGTCTCCTTGCAGTGCTTGGCCTCCTCAGCACCTGAAATCAAACAGCGCCCCAGAAGATCGTCCGCACCAGCGCCTCTGCCCTTACATTTTCGATCCCCCCTTCCCTTCACCCCCTAATGTGCTTATTACTATGCCAGTTTTATTTTATTTATTATATTGCCCTGTTACTTACCAATTGACTACGACTTATGACTTATTTCTTAACTGTTTACTAACTTAACATAAAATTACTGATTAACTCACATATTGTTAGCTTATTGACTTATTTATTTCTCTCCAGTCTAGGCTCCGCTCAAGCTAACCGGTGCTGTTTTCCCACTCCCTAATTTCAGTTTCCCTAATGGTCCGAACCTTTCCTAAAAGTGTTCCTAATTCTTTCATGAATTTAGACCTTTTATCACCTAAAATGTTTTGGGCGAGCGTTACGTTCCTGTTTAGGAAGTAGTAATTTCCCATTCCCATCCATTTTTTCTCCATGATTCGGTTGCACAGCAAATTAAGAGGATGTGAATCCAGTCTTCCCTATCACCGCAAAGCACACAGATGCCATTACCACTTGCGTCCTTTAGTCTACGCTGCATCCATCCCCCAACCCTGAACCAAGCGTATCCCCCTCTTGCGTCCTTTCCGAGAGTATGAACGTAACTTTCGCAACCCCATACCGGCCTCGCATGGATTTGAGCTACTAGCGAACGTTTTTCAGCCGTTGCTGCCCAGATCTCTTGCCTTTTAATATCCGCAAGTCTATTGGAAATCAGCCGTTCTATCTCACGGGTTCCCCTATCTCCCACCATTTCCGGAGAGACGTCTCCCAACCCTGCGCGGTCAAGTAGCCGTTTAATTTTGTACGCCCAGTAGCGATGGTCGCTTCCCTGCCATTGCACTCTAAAGCACCTATGTATAAGTGTGTCACCCTGTGCATCTGCTAATTTAATCCAGAGTTTAATAGATTTCATTTTAAAATCTCTCCAAATTCCTATACTACCGACCTCTCTTAAGACTCCGGCATTTGCTGTGCACCTAGAAACTCCCAGAATTAATTTGCAATAATCTGTTTCGATGCTTTCTAATCGATCTATCCTATCGACTCCCCAGATTTCTGCTCCATAGTTCATAGCTGGGAGAACTAACGATTTGAACATTGTATCGCATACTTTTACCGACAATTCCGGAACCCTGCGCACTGCGCAAACGATTTCTTTGAGCGCAATTCTTCCTTTGCTGTGAGCGGTCAATATGTGATTATTCCATCCCCCATTCATGGAAAATTTTGCACCAAGATATGTAAATGTTTTGACGCGGTCAATTTCTTCCCTAGCGTAGTACCATTTCTCTTTGCTACCCCAGATAAACCCATTCTTGAAGACTACTACTTTCGTTTTTTGAATATTTACTTTTAGTCCCCATGTCTCACTATACCGTTCTAGAATATTTAAACTCTTCTGTAAGCCCTCAATCCTCTCCGAACATAAGACTAAATCATCAGCATATAGTAGTCCGGGAATTTTCAAGCCATCAATTACCGGAGCCGCTGTATCCGCTTCCTGTACCCACGTCAATAAATCATTTATAAACAAGATAAACAGCAGCGGTGAAAGAGGACACCCCTGTCTTACTCCTACTGTCGATTTTATTTTTTGCGTTATACTTCCGTCACCGCACCTGACGCAGAAATTTACTTCCTTATACATGCTCTGCAACACGTTTAAAACTTTACGCGAGACGCCTAGCTCATTTAGTTTTCGCCATAAAGCATCCCTATTAATAGAGTCAAAAGCCTTTTCAAAATCCACAAAACTGCAATATAAGTGGCCCCGTTTACGCGCCAGAGCCTGTTTTACTAGGGTATCTAACACAAATATATTGTCGGTTGTCGCGAAGCCTTTCCTAAAGCCTGCTTGCAATTCTGATATTTTACCGTACTTTTCCGCCCATTCACTCAGTCGCCCGTTGAGTATTTTACAGAACAGTTTGCTCAGCGCTGGCAAAAGACTAATTCCGCGATAATTTTGTGGGCAATTCGCATCCCCTTTATTTTTAAAAATCGGTTGGAGGATAGCTGTACTCCACGTTTCTGGATACGAGCCGGAATCAGCAATTGCATTAAATAACTTCATAATACTTTCTGGGTCTATGTGCCACAATTCCGAAATAAATTTTGTCGGAATGCCGTCCGCGCCGCCTGCCTTCTTATTATTCATTGTTAGAATAGCCCTACTTACTTCAGTCCAGGTTACAGGTTCGTCTAATTCAGGCACACTCCGGTCAGTGAAAATACCTTGCCCTGTTTCAATGGTCTCTACTGTGAACGTCCGTGAAAAATATTGCACCCACGCGTCTGCTGAAATTTCATTACTTCAATATATTTTATTACGCAAAGATCTGATAACGTCCCAAATTGATTTACTATAATCGTTTCTTAGAATTGCCTGTATTCTTGCTGCCTCACTATCCTGCCAAGATTTCTTCGATTTCTTAATTGTGGCCTCGTACTGCCTACGTAATAACAAATAACTGTTTCTAGCTTCTTCCGTTCCCCTGTTTCTGAAATTCCTTCAGGCTATTATAGTTTCGCGCCTGGTCTCCCGACACTCCTCGCTAAACCACCCTTGGGTCAGTTCCCTTCCTCCTCTCCCCCGCCTTCGCATACCCTTCCCTGCGCGGTAGAGCCGACTTTCTAAATTCATTGTTTGCGTTTCCGGCGAGCAATCCTCTCGCGCCCTGCCTGCCGAGTTAAGAATATCCTGTACAAATTCCTGTCGCTTTTCCTCTTTCCATACAAACCGTTGTCTTCCTATTGTCAAGTTCGTTGCTCCTGCCCGCTCCCCTGCCGATGGCAGTGCAGAAGCATTTACTGCTAAATGCACGCACACAGGCAAATGATCAGATGGATGATCATTTGGAGCAAATGATGGAGCAAATGATCAAATGGATGTTAATGATAGATCTATTTCTATGTCAGGTATTATCCATGATGGAATGTTTAGTTTTCTTCTCTCTTCACCTTTATTTTTCATGATATTTAACTTCCCAAAAGGTTTTTGATTTTGGTATACATTCGAGAACATATATGCTGATATTTATAATAATTTTGAAGTTTTGGGTAGATATCATGATAAATTTTAGAATTATTTACTTCAGCTGCTTTGATATTATATTTGAGGGTTAAAAATTGTCTGCAATGCGATAGGGTTGTTTCTTCAACTTCTAATAGAATAACTATTGGACTGAAATGGAAGCAGCCTGTGCATATTCTCAAAGATTTATTAATAATAACTTGAAGTTTTCTTAGATCATTTTTCTAGCAGAATTATGTGTTATGTCTTCATAGCCAATCTTGTATCGCACTATTGCTTTATGCCATCAGAAGAAGAGATTTGTGAGTACTCCAGTTATTATGAGGTGTGAACCTTATTATCTGTAATTTCTTCTTTCAATCTCCTGTTAATAATTGCATATGCATTTTCTATCTCAGTTTAAAGTCAAGATGCATTCCCCAAACTCCAATATTTTCATCAAAATTGAGTCTTTGTAGACCTAGTTGATTAGAAGGCTTATGCTCTTCCCTTTTTGTGGAAAATAGGATGCAATGTGTTTTCGAAGCTGAGAATAAGAAGGCAGCAATAAGAGCCTATTCATAGAGATTGTTTAAGGCCGATTGCATAGTGTCTTGGCTAGATCTGATAGAGATTTCTTTGCAGCGAATGGTGACATAATTAGCATACTTCCTTATTATTACTGGGCGTGTGATTCTTGTGTCAGCATCCTTGATAGCCAACAGAAATAATGTTTCACTTACTATTGATGCCTAAGGAACTCCATTCTCGAGTTGCTGTACTTCAGAGCGATTCCCATTGACTCGCACTTGTATGTCTTTCTTTTGTACAATGTTTTATAAAAATGAAAGGTGTCACCTTTTTGTCAATTTTCCTGTAAAATAGTTAGGGTTCGAAGGGTCCAAATCATAGGCTTTTTCTGTGGCCAGATGTACAGCCAGGATCTGTTTCTTGTTGGTGAAAGCTTTTTGTATAAATGTATCATATGTTTACTACGTTAGACGTGGTTAAGTGTCCTGATCTGAAACCAAATCGAGTGTGAGATAATATATTATGAAAGTCCAAAAACCATCTAAGTTTGTTGTTAATAGTTTTTCAAAGATTTTACACAAATTGCCTGTTGGTGAGATTGGTCTTTAGTTTTGATGTGGATGGATCATTTCCAGGTTTAGGTACAAGAATAACTATAGCCAATTTCCATATTTTAGGGAATTCATTTTTGACACATTAGTTCTATATTGCTAAAAGTACTTTCTTTCCTTCGACGGGTAGATTTTTATCAGGATATTTGATATGCTGTCTGGTCCAGGTGAGGAATTTCTGTTTCTGTTAATAGTTAGTCTGACTTCTTTCATTGTGATAGGATCGTGGATGTGATATGTGGGTGTTTCTTCATTGTTCAATTTCTCTTCAAGGTTCTCTTGATTTTGTTTAAACTATTAAAAGGATTATGTGTATTTTTGAACTGTATTTCTTGGCAATGTTACATGCAAGTTAATTTGCTATTTCTTTAGGGTCGGTGATGATTTTATTGTCAGATTGTAGAAAGTGTGTTTGTTACTTCTCTTCTTTCCTTGAATAGCCCATGAATCTTTTATGTTATTGTGAATAGTTTTACTTCATAATTTAACAATGACTTTGCTTTATATTCTTTAATTCTCTCCTAGCAGTAGATCTTATTTTTGTAATGGATTTTATTTTCTTCAGCTTTATGCTTTGGGTATTGGTTGAAAGCTTTGTTAGATTTTTAATTGCTGCTTTGCTTTCATCATTCTACCAATACACTTTTAATGGAACATATTAATATTTGATAGTTACTTACAGATGAGTTCTTTATACAGGTTCCAATTTGCTGCATTGTAATTCAATGGTGACATTACTTATGGATGGTTGTAAGTACTGCAGGGATTGTTAATGTTTATGAAGATAAGGAAGATTGATCACCATCATGAGGACTTTCAAGAAGTTACCAGTTACATTGTTAAGTAATAGTTCTAGAACAAATTGTAAGGTCAATTGCACTTGTACTTCCATTACTCTCATTAAAGTGAGTTGGTTCACCATTATTTAGAAGAGATTAATCACTTTCTTCAATTACAGTTTCCATACGAAAGCCTCTTGCATCAGTTGCTTTGGAGCCCCATAGGGTGCTATGACTGTTGAAATCACCAAGAATGAAAAATGTTTTAGGTAACTGATTAGTTATATATTTGATTTCCTGTGTTTCAAAGGAGTAGCTGCAGGGTAAGTAAATATTATAGGCATAAAATGATATTGGTGTTTGAATCTCAACAACGATCACTTCTAAATCAGATATTATGTCTATTATTTTATGGGTATGGTTTGCAAGAAAAATCGCTTCCCTACCACTCTCAATGGGAGATGAGCCACAATTTTTGTGATACAATTTAAAGCCTTTTATCCTTCTGTTTGTCTGATTTAAAGTTGGTCTCCTGCACACATTATATCAGGTTTGTGAAAATTACAGAGTAGTTGCAGTCTTTCGAATCTAGAAAAAAAACGTTTATTTTCCATTCTACGATTTTCACTGATTTTATTCAGTATTTGTTTCAGATTCTTCAGGAGGCTGTTTGGACATCTGTAGTTTATTTAAGAGCTAATTTGTTCATTAATAAGCTTTAGTTAGTTTGTAAATAAGTTCTTTATTGACCTTTCTGTTAGAAAGTTGTAGGTTTCAGTGAGTATATGAATAATAGATTGAGTATCCTCTGTAATGCCTTTTGCAATCATAGTTGGATTGTTAGTTGCAAAGGAATTTTATAGAAAATGTTTTATTTGGTCATAATTCAGGAGGATTTTTTTAGGGTTATCTTTCATCGTAGATTTAATGACGGCAATAATTTCTTCTAATGTCTTGGGTTGTGAACTCTTTTGAGATGGTTTAATATAATCCTTTTCTTGTTTTTCTTAGCTGGTTTTGTACCAAGGTTGTTTTCAGTTGAAGGTTTATTATTTTTAGGCTCTGGTTGAGATGATATATCAGATTGAAGTGTTCTCTATTGAATGGGTAGACATTTTTTGTCATTTGATTCAATATCTTTACCTTGGTTAAGTTGACTTTCAGTTTTGGAGGCTTCATTAGAAGTTTCCATAAGCAGATTCTTGTTATTCAGCTTCTTCATATGTTTATTCCCTCTCCTAAACCACAGGTTTGGAGAGGCATTGGTTAGCAAGGTGTCCTGTCTGTTTACAGATGAAACAAGACATATTACCTGTAGAGAAATAGATTCTGTAGGCTGTACCATCATAAAATATAGTGATTGAGCAAGGATAATAATCTGGAGCCACGTAAACGTGTCTTCTGGAGTACATTATGTGAGAGAAACATGGTTCAGAGTTTCCAACTTTAATGAAAGATCTTTCAGAATAAGTCTGAACATTCATTTTACTCAGTTTTTTCAAACTTCATGAGAGACAATAGAACACGAACTGGATATAATTAGTCTTTTATATTTACTAATAGGTGGTCTGCTATAGATTTACTGCTGGCAAAAACCCAAATTCTGTTGTTGGATACACCTGATATAAACCCAATGTCGTTTGGTTTTACTACCTATTTGGTTACCTATATAATAATTTATGCTTAGATCCTCTTGATGTTTTATAACATGTTTAATTACTTGTTTTTTTCGTGGGGAACATTTCAATTGAGGTAGTATAGGCATACGTCTTCACTGATGATTAGGGTTTATCGGTTGACTCTTTGGTTATGTTTCCTTTGTTTAGAAGAGGCATCTTGAGAAATCGACTGATCTCTATTGTAGGTTGTACACTAAGGGTCGAAGTAATATATTTGTTTCACAGTTATAACACTCGTATATATCACAACACACACTCATGAGACTTATTTTCAAATACGTTCATTATTTCGCGACGGTGTTCACTCCGCGACGTGCAGTACTGCTCTGCATTCTTCTGTTGTTCTACCTTTAAATCTTAAAATTGAGTAATGTCTTCATCTGACACTCAGAGTTTTCCATTCGCCGCACTGGTGCGCACTTCCATTGGCCGCATGGTGCGCACTTAGTGTGCACTCAGGGCAGCTTTCGTGTTTCATTTGACCGCTAGAGCGCACCAGGGCAAAGATTCCCACAATGACACGGAACCAGTGCGCACAAACCTAGCGCACCAGTCCTAACCTGCACTGAGGCGCTCGTCATTGTGCCATTGTGATGTAAGGTACGGAATTTATGAATGTTGATTTGGATTCGTGGTGAAAATGTGAAGGCAATTGAGGATCTTCTGTCACGCAGAGACTCTTCGAATGATGAAGAATATCATGTTTTACGTCATGTTATATCATAATAATATGTTTATATGTCTTAAAACGTTTTGTAACTTACGCGAAGTTCGGAAAATCAGTTTGTGTATTCTTAAAATTCAAAAATTGAATAAAGTCATGTTAACGAATACAGTGCTATTTAGTCGAAACGCTAATAAAGTAAAAAATAAAATAGTGACTAATGCCCTTACAAAATCATTCAAATACATGTGCCAAAAAATGTTTCTCGCACACTTATACACACGTCAGTGGAAATGTTCTTGTTAATGCTTTTTTGATTTTCAATCACCAAACAATTTTCCGTTCAAAATGTAGTGTACTATAGTTACAGATCAACAACAGCTGTCTATAATCTCACTGCGCAGCGAACACGCACATACTCTGTTCCAGAAACCGTTTCATTAGCGGCTGCCCTTCACTCACGTGGGGCAGCATTATTGCGGAGCGATGACGTTTTGTCCTCCACTGGGTTGGCTTTCAGTGCAACAAATGGAAAACGCTATGAAAAATAGTACCGAAATTATACATCATCAAACAGATTGTCAAAATTGCATGTATTTAAACATACATAATTTCTAAAACCTATAATATGAATAATTTATTAATACGCAAATTTTTTAAATGAATAGACAGAAATTTAGTCCACAATTCTTACCGCCCCTAAACGTTTGCCCCCTTAGGCGCGTGCCACTTGTGCCTATACGAAAATTCGCTCCTGACTACACCGCGCTCAGTCACTCCTACTTCCTTGGCGACCAACGCACACTTAAACCTTGCGTTCCCTGTGCCAGTTTAACGACTGCAGTACAGGCGAGCGCAACCTAAACAAAGGGGTTCGACGATATTCTATATGCTACTTTAAATAGGTAAACTCTTCCCACTTAAAGTCGTGGTAACTATGTAATTCCTATGCATTTTACGATCCCGTGGGTTCCCTAGACTTCCCCACGAGACCAAGAAATTCCTTTCTAACATTTACTACCGACAATGCGAAATTTTTCCATCCTACATAGCTTAATAGAGCTTCTGAGAGCAATTAACGAGATAGTCAATAGATCGCCTCCAGTCGTGATCCCCAACGTCTTGAGGGCACTGGCTGTGGATCTTGACATAGTCCCACAGGTTCCAACCACCACTGGCAGGATTTTGGCATTGGGTACTCCCTGAATTTGGGCTGCTAGGGGAATGAGTGGTTGGTATTTTACCACCTTTCCTCCCCTGTTTTCAGAAGGCTAGACTCATCCTCGTGGCAGAGTCACATCGACCACGTGAACCCCTTTCCAGACTTTTTATTACTAAGTCAGGTTTGAGTCTAACACCTTGGGCAACCGAAAAAGTGGCTTCCGTGGACACCACGGTGTCCGATTTCCGGAGCACCTTCCCCTCTATGAAGTTCTTGATCTCGTCATGACGCTTTATTCTTGCTGGGTTCGTAAAAATGCACTGAAAGGGGATTCATGGTTTCTACCTCAGTATTGCACTTCCTGCAGTATACATTCTCTCTGGGCCTTCCTCTCCTAAGAGTAGTTTTATTTTCCAGCGATATTTGATCTCAATTGGAATGCAGTGATAAAAATACCAGGTTTAAGAAGATTATAATCTTTCAAAAAGGCATTTTGCCCCTGAAAATATGTGGCTAACTTTTTTAATTGAATTTTGTGAATTGAATTTGCCTTATTTTACGTAGCGAGGCTCGGGCCATCAGGCCCGCTCTTCCATCTGGCCACGCAAATTCCGCTACGCTCCTTTCATCAACTAGCAGAGAAAGGAGGTATTTCTTGGGCGAGACACAGGCGATTTGAATTTAGCTCAGAGGCGTCATTTAGGCTTGAGGATCTTTTACATGCAAGTAAATCCACTAACATGGGACAGCCGGCTTTACTTCCCCTCCGAAGGAAGGCGTACGAAGGATTTTCTCGCCCTTAAAAATCACCGTCTTCGATCGGGTTGAACCCGCGAACTTGGGTACAACAGTCCGGTACGCTAAACGTTACGCCATCGCCGCCGCCGAACTTTTATCTTATATGATCCTGAAGCCGTGGCATTTTTCATCCCAGCCAGACGTCTTTTAATTTCGGCAACTTGCACCGCATATAGAATTGTGTCTGGGTCCATATTATGTGTCTACCATTTTTCACCCTCTCTTAATTCGGAAAGGCTAATCGGGAGCGTGTTGCCCCAAATGGATTTGTATAGGTCACTAACCTCATTCCTGTTAAGGGGCTGTTGATTGACACTAGAACCGTCACTGCCCGTTCTATCGCGTTCTATTGCACTTCGCCAAAAGCGCTGATCATTCTTGGCGTTTCTGCGCCCTAGCATAAGAGTAGATCTTTCTAGCGCATTTGCCTCCATGGATACGGGGCCTTTTAGGTCTGTTGGAGATGGATACAGCATAGCCGCCCAAAACCTCCACTAACTTGGCGTAGAATTTGTTCAATTAGTCCTGAGATTGAATATTTCTTTTGAGTTCATTTCCCACTTCAACGAGCTCTTGATCTACATCAGTTTAAGAAGTACTCCAGGTTTTTAACCAAGTTGAAATATTTTGTGTGTTTGGTAATTGGTGTAATTGGCTGTTCAGATTGTCGTCATTTTTGCTCGTAAATTAACTCGTGTATTTATTCCCAGACTGAGCTACTCACACTGATGGTCTTCCTCATTCCAAAATTATTTATTACAACACAGTTACATAGTTGAAATTATTAAATTTGGTAGTGAAACGTTTGTAGAGAGTAAAATGCTGCAGGCATATTTTCGTATTAATCTAAGTACTAGTATCATGAATCATTTTACAAAATGCAATATTCTTTAAATCTTTCAAAAACCAAAAGGATTTCTATTTAATTCTGAAATATCAGTGAAACTTACTTGGTTCACATGGGGTGATTTCTCCAGACCACGTTCCATTTGGCTGGCACCTAATAAAGAAACGTGAAAGTTGTTTTATATGTGTGTAGAACAATCCACACTGGACCACTGCTTCAGTTCCAGGAACCATAGATTTATTACAATCAACTTGTGTACCGTTCAGGTTGCATTTTATTGTCCTCGTTGGCTCTGATAATGCTGGGCAGACCACTGTAATATAATTTACGTTTAGGATAGTTGTAAATTCACAAGTTGCTTTAGATTATAAATAGTTCTTGGGTGGTTTTTAAATTGATTTATTTATTTATTTATTTTAAAAATCCTTGTGAAAAAGAAAAGATTTCTGTACGACGTAGGTAGTATCGACCTGCATAGAGAAACATGTGTCTAGTCCTTGGGTGTAAGAACAGCTTCCGAAAACAAAATATACTTTAGTGCAACAGAATGGCACAGACTTTCCCGGATTAGTTTTCTATTTCCTTTGGTCTCAGTTAGCTATTTGAACTTGCCATATATTCTTGCCCGCTGCCATCTTTCGCCACACAAACATTTTCCTAATTTTTCGGTTTCCTTATTGTATAGCGGTAATATTGTTTTAAGATTATTACAGAACAGTAAAACCTCGTTCAAAACGGCAATTTTCTTTGAAAAATTTGGAGCCGTTTTTAAAAACTTTAAGCACTACTGTAAATTCGAAATTTGAAGCTTTTTCACAGAAAATGATTGAGTTTTCGAAAAGCTTGTTTTGAAGTCATTTAACTCACAAATACAATAGTGCTTACGTGCTGCCGGAAATGTACATATCAACGGCGTGAGACATCTTTAAAAAAATACAATTGTGTAATTATTGAAAAAAACAAAACACAAAAGTACATGGAAATTAAATCATATTAAAGAGTGCAATTACCACTATCCGTTCGAAATGTTTAAAGAAAAAAATTGGAGTAATTTTTGTTAAAATAGCGTTTGAGCGTTTCTGAAATAGCGAAGTTTTGAGCTAGTTTTCACAGAAAACGGTATAGTTTTCGAGAAATATAATGACATTTAAAGCACATGTACTCATAAATTCAATAATGTAAGCAAATTGCCGCTAGTTTAAATATTAACGTCATGAGAGGTAATTCAAAACAATTACATTTTTGTAATTTTTGAAAAAACAAATGTATAGAGCAATATGGCGTTTATGTCATCTTATAGAGAATACATTTAGCACTAACCCTACCAAAAGTTTAAAGAAAAAATTTGGAACCGTTTTTGAGAAAATCTTGTTTTTGCAATTTTTAAAAATTAAAGAACTCACTATAAGGAACAAATTTTATACGAAGAAAAATCTCTATCTTCAATTTTGTAGTTGTAAGAAGACACCGAAAAAAATAATACTTTTGAAATTTTCGAAAATTTAAGGTTAACCGTGAAAATCGGACCTATGATACCTTTATCAGTCTATGTTAGTCTATTATTGCAAGAAATTTAAAGAAAAATTGGGAAAATGTTTGAAAAAATTATTAAAATGTCCGGGTGGCTTCTTGTAAAACTCCCAAATTTTAAAGATTTTTTTTTTAATTTCAGAGATTCGACTCGAGCTAGATCAACACTGGTTTCTTCAATTTGGAAAAAACCTTACGCACGGTTATAGGCGCTAGTAGTGTTCACAGACACCAGACGGACGGACGTTTTGGAAAAAAACACTTTTTCGCTATCAGGGGACCCCATAACGTGTATTTTTGTCGAAATCTCGAAATCGATTTTCCGCAGCATTACATAACTTTCCATATACTTCTATATTACATCGTATATACGTACGTATACGGGAAAGTAATACTATTTCACGATGGGTTTTTGATATTTAAAGAAAGCTGGAGTGTGAGGGCGCAATTCTGGCTTCAGATTCGGATTCAGCGCGTCGAAATACATAGAGAGACATGTTTCAAGTTTTTGGGTGCGACAACTTTGTGTGTGTGTGTGTGTTCTTAGTCATACCAAGTATTAAAGAGATATTATGCAATACGCCTCCCCTAAAGTACACAAGTGAAATTCTGCCAACCATCCACCATCATACACTACTAATGAAGAGTGACATCACAAACTGAGAGTTACAGTAGTTTCCTAAATGGAGGGTCTTTAGAAATATTTTCTGAAACAGAAGATTGGTAGTGTCATGGCTGTCTTCTGGTTTGTATTGTCCGTTCTCAAATTGCGGTGTCTACGTACACGCGTTTGAGGTCGTAACATTGGCTGTGACGGTGGCAACTGGATCTTTACACAACAAACAGAAAATTTCACAACCTACGCTGCTTCTACATTCTAAAAAATAATACATCGTACCTGCAGGATCGGAAATCAATGCATCAATCCATCCACAACAAATTAATATGTATGCACCTGTAAAAAAGGTATTATAGCACATTAAAAATCTGGTACAAACACATTTTTACGGAGTGATTAAAAATGTTTATAAAACATACTACAAATCAAGACGCTACAGCACCACATAATTTCTTGCAATATTGGAAACAGTTTCCTTTCGTTGAAATATTCCAATTTTTGTTCTACTACATCTTAGCTACAACTTTAAAACTAAGGTGACTATGTTTTGAAATAACAAAAACGGAACATTTTACATTTAACAGCATTACAAGACATTTTGTACACTGCGTATGCAGTAGCAAGAAAGTACAATTGGAGCTATTTATGAAAAACAATATATATTTTGTACTTCATGCAAAGAACCCCCCAAAATCACAAGTTCCGTCCCAAAAGCGCAGAGTCGTGAGCGGGGTTAAAGCGAAAGAGGATATCCGATTTGAAAAGATGTCTACACACGGTTAAAAAGACGGGCAGATGAACAGGCGGATTCTTGGTCACGAAATAAACACTGTTTTGGGAAAAGGCCCCGTGGTTCATGAATTTTGACGCATTATTCGTGGAAGTAAGACTTCGCATACGAGAAAACGACAAAATAGTTGTTTGCAGGAACCAAGAACGTGTTTTTCTGTCAAAATATTACCACGATTTCCTGCAGCAATACAATACTTCCTCTATTTATCGGTATATAATCCGAATAATATTTCTGTCTACTTGATTGCTAGGGTTGGGATAGAGCTCTGTTGCCTCTTGCTCGGGAAGTAGACACATGGTCGTGTTGTTATTCTTGCATCAGATCACAACAGTGGCAAGACACAAATCGCAGCAGCAGAAGACACAGAATCTCACTCATGATTAACAATTTACAAATGCTTCGCGCTGAAAGATTTCATTTTTTTTCTTATTAAGTATCGGCAACTCTGCTGTAACTCAGCAGAATTTTAAGCCTCTGAGTGGACAGCGGAATAACCTTTCCCCAGTCAGCCACTTGCTGCCAAGTAGACAAAAATATTATTCGGACAATGCTATAATGAAGCTCTTACCTGCCACAAGTGCGAGGGGGCGCGGCATGTTCACGCAGCGACAACTCACTGCCGCGGGAAGCGGTCGCCGACTGCCGTCTGTCGAGGAAAGAGGTGCTGGCCAGGCCTCCTCCCACCCCTCCTTCTTTCCCCCTCCCCATCCCTCGCCGGTCCGACTCTCTGCTCGCGCCAGGCAAGGCGGACTTCTTGAGAAGTAGACGGCGCGCCGCGAAGACATTTGTTTTCCTCTACCCAGCAAATCTTTTAGGTAGAGCACCATTCACTACCTTGCCTAGGGTAAAAACCTCTCAAACGTCTACAATGAAACGAGAACAACTCAATGGGTTATAATAATTTAGTATACACAAGATATTTTTCAATAAATGGAATCTTTAGAATATTATTCTTGTAATATCCGCTCAAGCTTTAATTAGTAAAAATGTAATATACGATAATATTAAATGTAATATTTGTATCAAGAAAATGAGAAATGTTTTTGATTATTTATTCAATAATTTTATTATTTCAACAAATGAAAGTTCTATTTTTATTGATTGCATGTTAATGATAATTTTTATTTACAGGAAAATGAAATTTAATTCGTGGGTAATGTTCTCAGCCCCACTGTCTTAAAACTTCTTCCGTCATAATTTTGCGCTACCTCTCAGGACACGGCAGAAAAGAGTTTATAATGGCGCTGGAAGATCTAGTATCATCTCTTACTCATTTCGGTAATATTTACAATTTATTAACAAGTTTGTGGTCATTAGAGTCAACAAAAAGTATTTACTTGCTACTACTTAACGTCTCGAAATTAAGGTTTCAGAAGCCGGCAAGCGTAGCAGCATCACCTTCTCGAAACTCCAAAACATTTATACCATCGAAAAATGGGAATTTTGAGAGTATTTACAAAATGTCAATATTCATATCCAACGTAAGACTTTTTTGAATTTGAAAAGTAAATATTATATTATCCTATAATTCGATAATTACACAGACTAGTTGATTTGATGAAAAAGGAGAAAAATACATTTAGATATGTTACTATTTAGTGGTTCCCGTACTGTCTTAACAGCTTTCAAAATGTTGATCTCAGCTGAAAAAAAATAAAAAAAAAGAACTTACGGACATTTGATTTAAACTTAGTAGTTTTCAAAGAATAAAAGCTTGAATGTACAAACTTCAAATCCCTTTGTGGTCTCATATTAACTAGTGTTGCGGAATGGCACAGACGTTCTCGTTCTAGTTAGTTTCCTAATCTCTTTATTCAGGGCTACCTTTTCGGTTTTGACCTTTCTAAGTTGCATACTATCGGTGCCTAAAATACAAATTTTCCACTTTTTTTTAAAACTTGTCCGTCCCCTATTTGAAATGAAATTCGATTTTATGAATATCGGAGAAAAATAAGCTTGTATTTATAAAAAAATTTCCATTCCAAAATTTGGAGCAATTTTTTGAAATACGTTTGAGACTATAAATGTGTATTTTGATGCCATTTTTACAGGAGCGTTTTGTGTTTCGGAGAAACTTAATCAAAAATAATTTCAAGCATTTGAACTTATAAGTGCAATAATTTTTCATTATCATAAATCATTAAGATCGCAGCTCCAAAACACGGAAAAACACGTTTTTGGAAAATTCTGTCAATCTTCAAGCGTGATCCCAAAACAAATTTTTAGTTCCCCATCGGGAGACCGAGACGGGTCGAATGACACCCCATACGTCTCAATCGGTGCACGGGAAGTGGTCTAGAGGCCAGTGACGGAATCTCACACTTACGAACATTTGCACATTCCAGAGTTTTACTGAATTAGTGTACAGTGATATGTAAGGGAGGAGCGTTGCGAGAGCCGATATTAAGTTTCGCCTGGTCGTCAACAAAACAGAAACAACTTCATGGAACAATTTTATTGTAAGGGTGCGTTTACACGAAGAGACAAAGCCTCGTAACTTTCATGACGTCAAGAGATAAACTCTCTTAGTAGACTTTACACGATGCGAAATATCGCGAGTCTCCTAAGTCGCAGAAGAGTCGTTTCCTGACACCTCTACGGAAAAGTGTATCCTTGATGTTTACACTTGATACATGTCTCTAGATGTTCTTTGGCGCAGACATGTTGAATGAGCAGCGGCGAGCAGTTTGAGATTAGAATGTGAAAAAACTTGCAGCTACCGTGCCGCTTTAATAATATTGCTGAGAAAAACAGAGAAAATTGTGGGTGATTGTTTTCGATCTGAGTATTTATAAAACTTCGATGGAATTACAGGAAGAGAATTAAAAAAAATTATACATGTTCAATTGCATTACAATTTTTCAGGAACAAAGTGCGTATCATTATCAATCACGGCTTTTCTGGGCTTCTAGTTGCCACCAGCGCTAGCCAGCCGTCGCCCCATCTTCTCTGCAGGCAGTTCACAACACGTGCCTGCGTATGTGTGCAATCTTCAAGTCTACGCTGCATCATGATTGTGTTTGTCTTCAGTGTACCATGTTCTTCATTTCAGCTCTAATGTATTATTCTCTGTGGCATAGTTGAACTCACGCTAAACGCTAACTGCAATCAGTACAGTCTTCAACTGTACATGCCTACGGCCATTGCTATCTTTTAAAGTTAACTAAAACCAACACAGCCTTCGACTGGAAAAAGTTTCAAAAGTAAATCTTTGCATATTAATTGTAACCAATTGAATCAATCTACAACTGCGCATGCCTACAGCTATTGCAATGATTTAAAGGATCTCAATTTATATTATCATAATTGTAATGAAGTGTATTTTACATAGTTTTAATTATACATTGTTCCCATTAACAAGTACATGCCTACTGAAATCTCCCAAAGTACCCGTGACTTCCTCTGTAGATATTAATACTTACAGGAAATGCGTCAGCGTCGCATTATAGATGGTGTTCCTCCGAGTTGTTAACAAAGCTGCCAATGTAAATTGGAAGGAGCTGGCTGATAGCTCATCCTAACCATGTCACCACGGCCTCCAGAGTTAGCTCCCTACAGTTGGCAACCCTTATTGTCAGCCACAGTAACGGTCACAATGGCCCTGAAGCCAAGTTCTATGCTGCTTCTGAGAAACTTGAGTTGCTTACGGGCTCCGTGACCTGCGTGTCGGTGACATGCGTGTGACCTCGGGGTCAACTTGCCGCCCGCCATGTGGAGGCATCGCATCGCCTCTGACGATCGGACACATCTCCAAGCCTGTTGGTGCCACGCAGATATAAGCTCTGGTGTCAATGGTATTCTTTGCTTTTGTCTTTTCAGCACATGCCAAATTCATTCTCAATTTAATCATACTGTCAGTGTGTTTTAATGTGAACAAGGTGGTTGTCTTACTTACGTCATACTACTGTCATTCATTCTCAATTTAATCATTCTTTCAGTGTTTTAATGTACACAAGGTGTGTACCTCAGTTTTGTTATGCCAACAGCAAGTTTGGCAGTCAACTGATTCAAACAATGTTTTCACACAACTTCCAAGGGCAATTTACATTCTAATTACTCAGCATTTAATTAACTATTGTAATTTATGTAACTATTCATTCAAGATTAATTTTATTAAGTAAAAAGACTTCCACATCTTGTGATTCTCCCTCTACGAGAGCTTCTTCCTACTAGAGAATTATTGAAGCTTATTTCAAATGCATCAAAGAGTCCATCCGGCTAATAGGATAGTCGTCGTCCGTTGCATACTGGGTTCTGAGGCAAGTGGTAAAGTAAGCATACCGTCCCCAATATCTACAGCCCACTGCTCCGCATCTGCTTACTGCACCACCAGGCCTCCTGAAAGCAATGTCAGCGAGCTACGCCCTGAGGCATTTCGCTTGGTTGCGAGCCGTTAGTGTAAATCAACTTACTTCCTAAAAGAAATATGTGAAGTAATCAAATCGCAAAAAACAAAAAAAAAACTTCAATAAATTTTATTTTCATTTTACACTGTAGATATAATTCAATGCTTTTTCTTATTTGTTAAATCATTAGGATTAATCAATGAGGCCCGGGCAACGTCTTTTTGATCTTTGCTTTGTACGCATGTTTTCATTTTTAGTCCATTCGAATGTCAAACTTTGCTATTTTAATTTATTTTCTTACTGGTTTTTCATTCTCTCTAAAAAACATTTTACTGCTTTAATCCTATTCTTGTTTCGTTTATTTAATGTCATAGACTTTAATGTGTGAGGTAGATAAGAAAAAGTTTAACTATAGTCATTTCTTGCAACAAAACAACCATAATGTCAGAAAATAATAAGATATGACTGAAGTAAGTTTAGTTGTGCAAGATATTTTAATAACACAATAACCATTTAATGGACAAAATGTTTATAATACATCTTTCATAACGAACAACTTGCGCAGATGGGTGAGTGATTTAAAAGAAAAGACGACAAAGTCGCAAACGTTTCATAGCTTTTTAATTGAATAAAACGTAATAAAATATATGACGACTTTTGGTGCCCAATTCTAGTAGCAAACATACGAGTTCCAAAGTGAATGGAGTATTTTGTTTTTTGCAGTTTTGTATCATTATTGAGATTGGTTTTGTTGTATAAAACTGTAATAATTGGACACTTTCGTGAACGTTGCGTATTGCTCAACATTACACGCTTCTGAATTTCTGGCAGGTACCCCGACGCTTACAATTCCCATCAAGTACCATCGTCCATCATTGAATTGGGTGGCATAGCCTCCGCCGCCATCTCCTGGACAAACACTTGTGCCTGTAAAAACAATTTATTTCGTCAATTTTTATTCACACGTTACGCACGAACACACACTCAGCTGCATACAAATGTACACACATTACCACGATCTTGAACATACGCACCCAGACCCGCGTACACGTATGTATGTATATATAATATATATTATATATGACCTCCCATATATACATATAAATGGAACAGAATTCAAATTTATATACACCGTACGTATACATCCAAAGGCACGCACATACATACAAACGCGCGCGCTGTCACACAAGCATACTCATATGCTTGTACTCACAAACATACGCGCATGGACACAGACTGGCACACGCGCGCACATAAATTACAATACGAAAAGCGTTATTAAACGTCACTCCCGCTTTTCAAGAAACCTTTGTTAATAAGCCTACTCCTGTTGATAAGCTTTACGTAAAACTTCAACTACCTCGGAAGCTACTCTCCTTTTAATCGAATTGCAATTGCTCAATTATGTGCGTATACATGAATATGCAAGGTCTAGGGAAATAATTCAGAAAAATATAATTTGTGAAATTCAAGTTTTGTTCGTTCAATGGAAAATTAGTTGGAGGTTTGCTTGTAAATAGGTACTCCTGTCGGCGCACATAATTAATACTATTTATTGTTAGCATCAACCTCGAGATAAAAACATTCAAAGAGAAGAATTCGAGCTATATAAAATTATATTGATTTACATTACTTTTGTTGCAGTCTGAGTCATATAGGAGCAGTGTTGTCTGTTACATTAATTCATCGCTCTATGGAGACTCACTATGCACCACTGAATCCAGACATTTTCAGAGCAGTATTTTCATAACAAGAAAAAATAACCAATTTTGAAAGCCCAAGAATAAAGCTGCCAAAGTAAATGGCCTGGTCATGAGCGCAGTTTGTACATTCCCGCAACATGTCTCTTGCCGTTTGTAATGTTTTATGCCATAAATAAACAAAATTATGTAAATAAAATAAAACGTTCCTGAAACTGCGGCTAGTTAATGTAAAATGCACAAACACTTCTTTACACGACACATATACAATTCTATTATTACTTACCATTTCGATAACCTGCACAAATTTTGTCATTAGTTAGAAACATCAAGAAGGGTTTTGGGACCTCCTTTTCACATTCCTCGAAACTAATATATGGCAGATTTGTTTTGTAAAGGACTTCTCCTGGTAGCATTTTTTCTGTCATACCCCATCCAACTACCTGAAATGAGAGTTGGAATAGCGTTTGGTTATGATCTGCAATGCATTTTAACCTACAGCATCTTCCAAGATTTGCACCGTTGTAACATGTAGACTTCAGAACACACGTTTTGCAAGTACACAATTACTATTTTAACATTCATTCCAAGATGCATGGTTTACTCGTTATATTACTCGATAATATTCTAAAATAGTAAAATAACTGAAATGGGCAATAATAAATGTTTCATAATTAACTACAATAATATTTATTGTCTATTTTTTTCGTTATCCCACAAGTATTTCAGGGGCTCGTAGATTTTAAGGGCCCCTTCTCACAAGTGTTACGTTGACGCGCGTCGTAGAATAACACTATAACTTCTACAAACTTTCACACGAGTGGTTTGGCCGTTCCACATAAGATACAGTGTGAATCTACGACGCGCGTTGCGCTACAATGCTCATCAACGCAACGCTCGTGTGATACGGGCCTAAGCTGCGTCAAGGTCCTCCGTCGCCTGGTTATTGACTGGAGCGCCATTAGTCAGTACACAATGTACACATGTTCAGTACACAATGATGGTGCACCTCCCTCGCTTGTAGGTGATATCTGGCGCCACAGCGACCACGAAAAAGTACCGAACAGAGTAGCCGACCGCTAAAAGTCTGGCTCAGTCAGTGGTGTTGACACATTGCCGGCCAAATTACTTCGAATTTGGCGCCTTGCCTTCTTTAACAGGCGTTTGATGTTCTTTGAAGGCGTTTCAAAGGAAAAGATTATATATTTTAAATTTGGCGCCTTCGATATAGTCTTAATTTTCTCCAAAAAGCCGCGCGAATTTCTTCTCTGCCCACCAAATATTCATTTCGTCATGCAAAGTCCTTGGAGTCGATTATCAACTTCTTTCTATTAGTTCGGAGCGTCACCGAAAGATCGCACCAGCTCCTGGATAGAAAATAATTACCGCTAAAAATGGCATTGTCGAAATGAGTTTTCTATCGCAGACGTCGGCTCGCCTTGTTACGACAAGCTAGTGCGGAAAGCTGAGTAAAAGCGTTTTGAACGTCTTCAAGGTTCGACCCAGAGTGTACCAGGCACTGGATGTAGTATAAACACGTAGCAAAAGGCTACGGAATTCGTAAGGAAAGGGTCAGTTTTCGTTTGGACAGAGGTAACTGTGACAACTTCTCTAATATTCATTCTTTCTTTCTCCAAGTAACAATCCTTGTCAATTGTGTGTCATCTCTTTTCCAGAACACTCTTGTCTGACAAAAACTACTGAGATAGAAGAGGCGATGTTCCATTGTCATTTCCATCAACAATGCTCTCCCAACCTTTCTTCGACTATTTCGCCGCCTGAACAGTGGTTGAATTCGACATGGCTATGTAAATTGTGTCGAAAATCCGCCACGGTGATTCGAACCCTTGTACAGTCCAAAAAGAAACTCTAAAGACGCAATGCTAACACTGAGCCAACGCAGCCGCGGTGGGAAATTTTTTAGAGCATGTGATATGGGCCTACAGCGAGGATGCCATAATGGCTGGAATCCCACCCAATAAGCGGTAAAAAGGCGTCGAGTTGCTGAAAAAATGCATTTTGCAGGATTGTGCCCAACGGACGGAATTGGGTGTTTCCCGGGAAAAATTTGTGCGATGCGATACTTTTTATCCTTCAATCACCAATAGTACCCACTTCTTCCTCAAAATGTTGCAAATAGTTCTGAAACTCTCGCCAATGTGCGAGTGGCCTCTTTTCGAGGCAGGTGGCCTTTTTTCTACGCAGGTGGTCTTTTCTTCGATGCAAGTGGCCTTTCACCTCCCGGGGCCCCGGTAGGCCCTATACTACCTGGTTACGGAAATCCAACAACCCTTGAGCACCAGGGACCGAATACCGAATACGAACGGTAAATGTATTTATACTGACAAAGAAATACATTTATCTCTATTTTATACACCTTTATTCGAAATACCTTCAACAATACCGGTGTATAACGTCTAATATTCCGGTATTTCAGTAGAATCAAATCGGTATTTTGAGAGAAACCATTGTTACTTTACCTCAGATGGCCCAGAGGAACAACAATTAACACTGCAGAGTTTCTGACCGGGAGGTCCTAAGTTTCTAGACTCGACAGTGGTGGATTTTCGACACTCGCCATACTATTCTAGCTAGGTCTAGTCCTGCAGTTGACTAGAAAAATTTCTAGTGGTCGGGTTTTCTAAACGGTAGATGGTTCCTCCGATCAGTATCAGGCGAATGCCGAAGTAATACGTGAACAAACGAGCCACTGAGAGCGCGTAATCTTTTCTTTCTCATCTTTTCGACTAAAATTCGTCGTTCTTTCACGCACAACACTAGCAGAAATCTTGGGAGACCAGACGGATCCAACAGTTTGTTCCGAATAATCGGGATATATTTGGAGGGAGGGAATGCACCTGAAACCAACATTTAATTTGATGCTACACTGCACATCCCAATGGGAGACGAACACCGGCTTCTGAGGGTTTATTGATGAATTTGACAGTTTCCACGTTAACTGTCAGTTCCGTTTGTAGTGCATGTTTTATTCTGGGAGGTTGAGGTGCTCCTCTAATACTAGATTGTAAGATCTGACACTGACCTAGAGTGCACGTCGGCTGGCAGGGTATTTTTCCGTCCAATAATCGCCCCTAGCGGGGCACCGCCCCTGCCAGAACAAATTTCAAGTTCTCGACTGGTCTTAAACAAGTGAGGAAATGTAGTGCAGTGGAGTGTGTGTGTGTGTGTGTGTGTGTGTGTGTAAAGAGAGCGATTCGGCCAAAGAAAATGAAGGAAAGATCACGCGAGGCTCATTGCCCGTTTAGTAGGGTACTGCTCCGGCATTCGCCTGGAATTGATCAGGAAATCACGGAAAACTACCGATCAGAGCAGCCGGTCTCTAGAATCCTCCTCCAGATAGCAACTCAATTCGACCCAGCTAAATAAAGACACTGTTAAACATTAGGCCACCGTGGGGATTCGAACTTTACAACCTCCCGGCAGAGTCTCGTCAGAGACAGCGACATTGACTCTGAGCTAACACAGCCCAGCCTAATTTTTCTAACTTGATTAGTTTTCATATTCACGTAACGTTTTTAAACTTTTGAGTTACTATGAATAATTCCAAAACAGTTTAAGTTTGTGAAATAAGAATCGCATAATGAATATTTTCAAATGGAATTCCCTTTCCGTACAAAGAAATAAACTTCCGTTCTCGGAACTGCCCACAGTGTAAGCGAAGGCTGCGCCGCCGTTGCGTAGTCAGCGTAGCTTCCGGAGGTCAGCGTTTATGATTCGGCCCTAAATATTGGATTTCGTTTAGTCAGAGGTTAAAGCTTTCGACACATTCCAATCTATCAATTTCTTTTCGCAGTTTGAAGCGACGGTGTGTTTGTGTGTTGAGAGTGAGAGAGTGAGTGAGATAGAGTGAGTGGGTGACTGAGTAGGTGCGTGTGAGTGGGCTTGCATATGCGCGTGCCTTGGGCGTGTGTGTACGCAAGTGTGTGCGTGCGTGAATGCAAGTGTGTGCGTGCGTGCTTTTTTATTTTATTATTAAGCATTTTGCAAAATGACAACGAAAGGAAGTTATTTTCTCTGTAAGGGTGGTGTGAGGGACATTATTTTACATTGATAATACCGGTATAACCTTTATAGACGTCCATACCGGTATAAAATAATAAAGGTATTTCATAGAGGTATTGAAATAAAACGGTAGATTTAGCGGTATTCAATACCTTCTCGGTCGTTGTTGAGCAGTTCAAAGGGACTTTGACCGCTTTTCCTCGTCATGTAAATACCGCAATGATGAAATTCTTGGAATTTTTCCGATAAAAAGAAACCTTCATGTATTATTATTAGAGCATCGTGGCTGAAAACATCTATTTCATCGCACATCGTCGCAATACTTGGTTATACAATATTACGTCAAGATAATATTCTTACAGAGAGAGTAACTAATAAATCGGGTGGTGGTGTAGCCATGTATATACGGAATGATTTAAAACTCAAAGTTACATTAATCCGCCACAGAATCGACTGGTCTTGAATTTTTATTTGCACAAACTACGATAGTTGTGAAACGTTGCATGGATATAGTTGTGTACTGGCCACCGAAAACCAGAACATTAAAAGTACTGGAAGAGCATCTTTCCGCTAATATAAGCCCTTATGATAGCGTCATGATCATGCTGGGCGAATTCAGTTGCAATTTAGTAAATGCAGACAAACACACTGAAAGTGAAGTTGTGAAAACGTTTGAATCCTTGAATTTTGATATTCTCAAACAAAATTCAAATCATTAGGCATTTCTTAAATTGAGAAAGTTGGATTGATTGTGCCATTGTTTCGGATCCTGTTAAGGTGATAGTTTACGGTCTGATAACGGTTTCTGGAATACCCAGGCATGATTTGTGGAACTTGTCATTTTCAATTCGTGAGTCGGAGATTTATAGATATATTCCAAAACACTCGTGATATTAACGATGCAAATAACAAGAATAAATAATGAAAATGAAAGAAGGGTTACTTACAATTCCTTTTGTGCCGGGAACAAACTGGCGGTCGTAATTATTATTGAAGTCTACACAAATAGGTCGAACAGCTACTGTCATCCGTATGACGTCCTTCAGCTTAATTAGTGCAATATCGTTTTGCCAGCTTCGAATATTTCCTCTAAAACGCTGGGGCGTTACTACTTTCTCTATCTGTAAAATGATAAATCTTCATAAAGTGGTGTACCATATTTAATACAAATTTTTCATTAGTTTATTTTCATACTCACTTCTGGAGTCTGCACATATACCATGTCTCGATTATTGTTCCATTCTCGATAATATTTGCCGACTGCTACTTTATAATCTTTTAAATCAACGATCGATGATGTAGCCATATTCCAAAAACAGTGACCAGCTGCAATCATTCAGTAAGTGAAAGTAAATATTCAACGTTTCTCTCAGAAAACTCTACATTTTACAGAAAACTAGATGCAACAATCTAACGTTACTCCAGTATTTACTAACTACAGTATTACTAAGGAGGAGCTAAGAGATTCCGCGGAATTTTTTATAGTTTATATTTTTTAGGAAACGGAAAATCAATGATTCTGCTTTTTGTTCAAAATATGATGCAATTAATCATTTTTTTACAATCTGAGATATTACAGCAATTTTGGCTGCGAGTAAAACATTTCAGAATGATTCACTAGATGACTTAACATTAGAAAAACATTTTGGAAAAATTTGTAGCATAAATGTAGTATATTCTATCAATATAATGGTTTTATATTAGGAAGATATACAGGCCTTTTATTTTGGCAAAAATTGCAAAAAAAATTATCTTTTAAATTTTTAATAAATAAAAATATTCTCTATAATGCCTCCAAAGTATTTTTTTCAATTTTTTCTTCGGATAAAGAAGAAAGAGCTTTAAAAAAAGGCTCAGTTCCTTTTTCAGCGACCTCTATATTTTCGAAAATTGGAAATGAACAATTGACACGATGAAACTACAAATTTGATGATTTCTCTTAAAGAAAATTTGTTCTTTCAAACTATGTCTTGAAATAATGTACATGAAAATTACTGAAGTTTTGCAAATGCAAATATTCAACTACTTTAAGCGTCGGGAAGGTAGTTTCCTGTTAGGCCGATGGCGATTGGCGTGTTAACTCTAAGAACCTGAGTTTGAATCCCAGCGCAGAGACAAAAATGCTGGTTGTAAAGACTTTTGTGGGGTCATGAAGTAGTATAATATTATATTTAATTCTTACAAATTATGCGAGATATCAGACATGATTCTAGACGATCATTTTAGGGGAACCATTAGAGATTTTGTTAAATAATGAATATATTTATCATCTTGTATATTATTTTGAAGTGTATTCACAATACTAAACAGTATTATTTTTAAATAATTACACAATTCAAAGGTAGATATATATTTAAATCAGTTTTATCAAAGATAGGCAGGAAACGCACCAAAACTCATGTTCCTCCTGTATCCGCCACTGCGAGAAACTATGTACTATTGTAGTACCACTAGTTTCATTTGCACAGCCAAAAATTGAATAGTCTTTTACTTTCTACAGAGTAGAAAGAAAGTTATGTAGTGCGGCACGAAAACGGCGAATTTTCGGCAGAAACCCTCTGATTACAGAACCCTGGTAACGAACTAGCGTGTTGCAAAATTCTACGTATGATTTAGGCGCTAGTTGTGTTTAGAAACGGACAGACGGAGGATGTATTGCCCTCAATTAATTTTTCGGTATCACGTACCCGCAAAGCAGGGATTCTGGCTAAAACACATGTTAGAGTTTTTTCTAAATTTAGCAACTGGATTTATCCACTGTTTTATTATTAGGATCTGGAATTCTTTTTGCCGAAAATTCTCCTTTTTTGGGGGGCAGCATTACATAACACTACGTATATTACTCCAAATATACGTACGTATGCGAGAAAGAAAAATTGCTACAAAATCACATTTTTTTCCTTTTCAGGGGTGTGAACTTTGAAAAATCCTTTTTCGTGTTTACAAACATGGGTTATATATATATATATATATATATATATATATATATATATATATATATATATATAATTTATCATTTTCCCGTTTCTATCTTTAGTAGATTGGCTCTACTTTGATTTGTCAATCAGTCAATTTATTCTCTTAGTGTACAAGATTGATCACATACTTATTAAGTACGCGATTTTTTTTTTTTTGGATTCGGCAAAATATTTTTGGATTGTTAGTTTGACTTACCCGAAACAATAAGACGTTCAGATATGACGTTACCACCACATATTTGTTCGTAGTTTTCTCTATCATGATTGAATCTATAGATACCAGCATGCCAGGGAAATTCGCCGTTTTTAGCTTTTGTTCCACCAGCTATAAATGGTAATCCTTCTGGAGTAGGTTCACCACATTCTGAAACGCAATCACAATTTTTTGACAATATTATAAATTAATTATTTATTAAAATAATTCTATCCAATTGAGAAATATTCACAGGTATTTTCTTGATCACACTTGTTGGATTATTCTTTACATATTTTGCAAAGAAGACTACAATTTTCACCAAAATGAATTTACGAACAATTTTCCCAATCTACATTTTTCATGTATTCTGAGGTTTCTTCTAATATTTCTCCTGAGGTTATAATTCTCTTGAATATCATTTCCTCGAGAAACAGACGTCTTTACTGACAAGTATTCACTTGAACTATCGTTCGTCTCTAAGGAGAGGTATATGGAATGTATGTGAAAGGGAGGATTGTGAGTGGTTCGTGATCTGTTGGTTAACAAAATGCTGCGGTATCCACTTGGAAATTTTTGAGGAAACCACCGATTAGAGGGGCAGGCCTCTTAAACCCGAAACAAATGATAACGGGCGTCCCAGCTACTAATGGTAAGACAGATAGTTTCTTCTTATTGTATTGTTTCTATACTTCTACAATTTAATATTATAGTGAGAAAGATAAAATCCTGAAAACCCTCGGTATATTATGAATCGGAAAACTTTTGGGATAGTTCACGTTCCAATGTAACCAGCTTCGATGTGGGTCTGAAATTACATCTTATTTGTAGAACGACTAGTAAAAACAAGGATTTTTTTCATCACGTACTGTCAATTGTCAACAAGAAAATTATCAAATGTACATAAAACATTGTTAATATCTGGATCAATATTAACCACGACAACCTTGATGGTCATATCAACTTTCAACAATAAAATTACTTAAACGTTCATAAAAAAGGACAAAAAAATTATGGTTGACCAATGACAATATCTGAAGAGGTGAAACGCTTAGTTTTACGTACAAATACAACGTGCAAGACACACTTAAACCTAGTTTCACTGTACGGTGAATTACCCCGGTCGTTCGACTATTCAAAAAATTGTTAACCAATGTTCGTCAATCGTAAACTAAAAAAGGTAAGAATTAAACATGCGTACTTGGTTGGCAAGGTGTAACATGTCGAGACCACTGTCCATTAAACTGGCAAATGGTATCAAAAGAAGATTCTTCTTTATTGACATAAAAACCTCTACACTCCACCATTGCTGTGGTACCAGGGAGTGCTGGTTCGGAGCAGTCTACCCTTCTATCATTCAGTTTACAGGTTATGTCTCTTGATGGGATTGTCAATGCAGGGCAACGTACTGAAACAAAACACTATTTTTGTTATATATTAAGAAAAGGAACATTATTCATTGTGTAAATGTTAGTTCCAATCCCAAACATTCCCCTGACACAGCGTTCTCTGAATTTTAAAATCTAATGATATAATCAGCGCAACAGAAATATACAATTTAGTGAATCACGCCTCTCTTATGTTGAATAAAAACTGAAACATTTGTTCATCTAATTGTGTGGAAAATACAAACACATTTCTAGATCAGAAATTTATTGCCCTTGCATAATGTATTACCATAAAAAACGCACCTTCAGAACCACTTTGCATCGGTGGCCCCAATGCAGAAGAATTCTCCGGCTCTGATGGTCTTGTACTGGCAGTACAAGACGTTTCGTCGGAACCATCTACACATTCTTCAACGCCGTTGCACAAACCATTTAGGTCTATACAAGCTCCATACTTACACTTGAATGCTTGGCTTGGACATCTGCGAATTAGACAATCGGTACAGTAATGTCTATAAACAAATATGTTAACGATATTTACTTGGCTGTCCGGGTGACGTCGCGTCCATGGCGAAGGTGCCAACGTTTCGGTCGCAATTCGGCGACGCATTACGCCCTGAGGAAGGTCGGCTAATGGCGACCGAAACGTCGGCACCTTCACCATGGACGCGGCGTCACCCGGACAGCCTAGTTAATACTGACTCCGGCCGCGGAAGCCTACGCTCTCAAATACGTTAATGATATTTGATGAAATCAAATGGTGTAATTTGAACACACGTTGACTATTCACTCAGAACGCTTTTCGTCGCGTGACGACCATCTCTCCAGTGCCTCCAGAGAAAGTCACAATTATACTTGTTTTAAACATATATACTACTGCGAAATTGTAAATATGTTATTCAAAATTAATCCTCGTAATTAATTGTTGTCGATTTCAGGGACAGCTGAAGCAGCGAAATATTGGGAGAGCTTTTCTGAAGAAATTCTCCCTGGTGTCTGCTAAAACGACTGTTTACGCTTTGTCATTTTGAAAAGGTTTAAACATCGCCAATTAGCATTCCCAGTGTAATAATCATTAAGTGTTCAATGAAGAAAAGTGACAGCGTTAGCTGGTTCTGGCGAGCGGAGAGCGTTCTCCTTACAGTTTCTAATTTTAGTGCGCGGTGAGATTCGGCTAGCGCGTAAGCACGCTTTGGAACTGTAATACCAACTTGACGCAATAAAACAATCTTCAGTGCAGACGACACTCGCGTATTGCTAAGCTTCTACACGTGGGCGGGGCGGGTTGCCATGAAACTGATCGTCTCCAGATTCTCAAACTATGCAATTTCGTCGCGTCGATGTGAAAAAAAATCGGATTTCGAGAAATTACTACAATACGCAAAGCTGCTTCGCCGGCAGGCCATAAGGAGGCGCGATCTACCGATCATATTTGAAAGCTGTTCAAAGAGGTGTTTTCGAAAGAAATGCTATACATTTCCTCTGGAACTTAGCCGGCGGATTTGGACGCGGGGATCTCCGCCACGGTACGTTTGAAATGAATTTTCTTCGCCGTTAATTAGCACCAAAAATTGTTATAAATGATTGCATTCCCAGTATGGCGCCACACTTGAATTAATGTGGCCGCCTATATGCCAACAGGGACTTAACGAGAAGTGTGTCACTGCGGTTAATTAATGCCTTATTTTACGTGGCGAATCTCGGGCCTTCAGGTCCGCTCTTCCGTCTAACCATGCAAATTTTGCTACCTTCTCACAATGTAGCGGAGAAAGGAGGTATTACACTGGCAAGGAAACAGGCGATTTTGTATTTAACTCAGGCTGATTAAGCTTCATGGTCTTTTACATACTGTAAATCTACAACATGGGGCAGCCGACTTTACTTCCCTTCCGAAGGAAGCCGTACAAAATATTTCTTCGCTATTAAAAATCCACGACTTTGGTCTGATTTGAACCCGCAAACTTAGGTACAACAGTCCGATACTCTAACAGTTATAACTTGTTCCTACCATCCGGGCCCGAAAATTCATCAGACGAAATTATGAGCTTTTGAGTAGTAATATTCAACCGAATATAGGAGAAAAAATATTTATACTTCAGCACAATACACTTGATGTGTTGATCACTCACTATACCATACCTCTGGAGTCTTTTTTTAATTCAAATTTTCAAACCTCAGACGGTGCGGACAATCGCCGAAAATAGTTCAAAAATTTAAACAATATTTTAAACATAAATATTTGAAGGAAATATCATTTATTTGGAGCGGATATTAATTGATCGGTTATTAAGGTTCAAAGGCATTTCAACATTAAAGTCATTGACCCGAGTCGAATTACCGTAATAAAGAAAGTACACTGACACTAGACGAAACTAAAGCATTTATAAAATTCAATGGAGAGATGAGTAAAGAAAACGGATATGGGAAAATTATGAAGTGGCACGTAAAACGGAAGTGAAACGTATGAAGTGGTGTTGTAAAACGCCTGGATCAAAAATATCAAGTAGGTGACTAGTTCATGTGTCTGTCAAGTAAGTGACAAGGAAGGGCTACTAGTTGAAGTTTGGTTTCAGTAAGAATATATGGTTGCGTAGGCTCAATAAAAATCTGTTTTTTAAAAATGATTTTTAAAGTACGAAATATTTGCACAAACAACACTAATAATACTGGAATATTTGATGGATAAAATAGAAGGCCGATAGAATTCCTGTGAATTAACATGAGATCAAAGTACACCAAGCTTTTTCTCTCACCTCAGTATGACAATAGGCACTATGCCACATTTCAGTGCATGGATACTATTATGGAATGGAATTGTGAATGTAATTAATTTTAGTGAAAAACTATTAACATGTGGTGCTTAATGTCTTTATATCTTACGTTTTCCGTTGGCAAATGGTGGCAGTTTCGTCACTTCCATCGTCACAATGGATTTTTCCATCACACAAAAGAAATACTTCAATGCATTTTCCAGAATTACAAGGGAACTGGTTGCGCCTGAAAAGAAAGAATTAAAAATTCAGAAGAATACATATATTAGAATTTAAAAAATTCATTTCAATAATAGGCACAAATAAAGTTCTTAAATCAAATATATTTAGACATTTGAAGTTGAAAGCAGTACCCTGGCTTGTGTATTAGATTTATTTAGTCAAAAAAACTAAAAACTGTATGTGACGTATGGGGGAGAAGATCATCTGCGCACGTTTTCTTGAGTTCCAGACTGCTTTCCCATCATTTTAGCTATACATGAAATTTTTAGCTATACTTGAAAGATGAGAAAAAGTTGAAAATAAAAAATAAAAAAAGCACGAGATTAGCAACATTTGGAAACTGGACATTCTCGTTCCCGCATTTTAAAAAACGTATTTGAAAACAAACTGCAGATTTGATTTTTTTGCATTGTTAACAAAGTAGTAATTCTCTCTTACCTCTACTCCTACCACTACATGCAAAAGAAGAGTTCAACAAAACTTTTGCTTTGGAACATGTCATGAGGCGATTTGGATACGTGGCAGGCAAGACAAAACGCTTCTCTTATCGATTGTTCCCGCTGGCTTGCTTCGGCACTCTCCGAGGGCCAGAGCGCTACTCGTCTGACAGCGAAATTTACCAAGGTATCTGTCAAGGATGGGAACGATCGATACCGCTCATTCTCCATTTTTATATACTTTCTCCCTACGGAGTAGAGAGATATTTATGTAATGCTGCCCTAAAAAACTACGAATTTTCGGTAGAAAAACTAATTACAGAGCCCTGGAAATGAAAAAGTGGATAAATCCAGTTGCAAACTTTCCTTTAATCAAAATAGTTGTTTCCATTACTCGTTCCTTCCCGAGATTCGTTCCTTTTCATAAAATGTGTCGCCCTTTACCAATACTTGGTTGTGACAAATAGTCGCGCAATTTTAAACGCGAGAGTTCATGCAAATGATCTTACACCCAAGTGTTTTTACTACTCTACGTTATATTAGAATAAATATACCTGAGCAATAAGAAGGAACTATTTTTATAATTTTGTGATACAGAGTAGATATTTTGAAAAAAATAACATTAAACGAATTAAAGACCCCCTAAATAAATAAATTTGCGTCCAAAACATACACTAAAGACGAAAAAATGAAATTTAGGGGGAAAACCGCTAACCTGGCAACACTGTTCAAAGGTCCGAACGAGTCGCCAAGGGTATGTTAGAGGAGCGCTAGGAGCCTAATACAACTCGTGTCGTCAGCGATTGTACCCAGGGGCGATAGGCCCAAGAGGCATGTGCCTAGGAACACGCGGCGACATTTTAGAGGTGGACTAAATTTATATCCAAAGATTATTTAAATTTGTAATTTGAGTAAATTATTCATATATTTATATTTTTAGAAATTATACATGTTTAAATAAATGTAATTTTTTTATCTGAAGATGGTTGGTTTCCTTTATATATTCTAGTGTAAAATTTAGACATCTACGTAATTTTAAGAATTTAAAGTAAAACAACGATATAAAAATAATTACGCGTAACTAAAAAAACAAAATCATTACAATTTTTGTTTTTCTTATATATCAAAATATACGATTTAAAAATTAATTTCTTTCCCGCAGAAAAAATTGATCATGCATCAATTATTAATGAAATCGTATTTAATTTTAATCCTAAATATGTATTTCCAATTTTTAAACATAAATTTTTCTTTATATTATGTAAAACTTTTTTGGGGGTTAATTAAAAAAAAGGTGGCAATTTTTCGCATGCCAAATTGTTAATCCGCCTCTGCGTCCCAATTACCTCGAAGTACAACGTCACGTTCCCAATCAAGAATCACAAAGGAGAGTCAACTAACGATCTCAAGAGCAAACGAGATTCAAAAGAAGTCAGTCAGGGCTGAGGATGATGTTCGGATATCCTAGCAGGGAATTCCCGAGATCCTGCTTCAGAAACGCACCCATTATCTATGTGCATGCGACCCATCAGGAAACTACTCTCGAGAACAAAGAAGTTAAACAGTAGCCATCATATAAAGGGCTTAACAATGGCATACCGATTGGCGAGGGAGCTCAACGATGGACCCCAACGTAGATTTTTACTTTCTTGCTACGGAGTAATAATACACGTAATGGTACGCGAAAAAGCTGCGAATTTTCGGCAAAATATTCTTATTACAGGGCCCTGGCAACGAAAATGTGAATAAACCCAGTTGCTAAATTGATAAAAAATCCTGTGACATGTGGTATGGACAGAATTCATGTTTTGTGGGCCCTTGATACCTAACAATCTAATTACGGCATTATGTCTGTCTGTTCGTCCGTCTGTGATCAACCGTTCAGCCGATTTTCTCCAAAATTTATATTACGCAATCTATCTATCTAATATATATATATATATATCACATATATTATATATATAACATATATTATATATATTATATATCACATATTGTATATCGATCTATAAAACGCTAATTGAGTTTATAGTGACAGTATTGATTGCTTAAATTGCGACAATGGCCACGTAACTATTGTACTTAACTTATGATAAAGCGGAAAACGAACTAGCAGCTCGTCGCGGGAAGTCCTTCAAGTCAGATGCACGAAGTCCTAATTGCCACCGTCGTTGCTGCCTAACTACAATGCCAAACACGGTTACCTGAACTCTGTTGTATGTCTGGATGGAGATCTCAAGAGTCCAGGTGATGTTTACACAAAATTTCATTAGGAGTTTGTCGGTACCGTAGTACACCAGCATGATAGTCCGGTACCCAGGGAAAATTATTATACGAAATATCTCGAAGAGTTGTGTGTACATACAAACTTCTGTCATTTCAATGTGTGTGCGTGTATGTGTGACAGACTATTACAATATATAATGTTTTCGCAATTTAAATTAAATTAGACCTCAAATTTGCTTTTATTTTCCTGGAGGTCTATCTGCTCATTTTTCCTTACAAGTGTATACTTTGCTACAATGCTACTTTCGTTTTGTTCTTAATATTTTGCAATCCACTTGTTAGTAAAACAAGTTTTGAGCATTCTGAATACATAAGATTTTCTTTGGAAACAATTGTTACAATGCTGCGTGATTATACATTTCTTAATTCATTTACATTATTTACTTATTAATGTTTACATAATATTTACACCTACCGACAGGGAGATTGCCTCTTCCATCGACCTCCATTTAAATGTGACCCATGTGAGTGCTGAATCAAAATCGCTGAAAAGTAATAAGAACATTTTATAATCATTGATTATCCTCTAAAACTGGTGCAATCCTCTAGTTAACATAACCATACATCATCCTGTAACAAGTTTGAGGATTACAAAATGTTTTGTTGTAATGAAATCAATAGTCGTTTTGCACAGACAAAGGAAGGACTCGTTTGTATCGGGAAAAGAGTTTGAAAAGTTTCCACATGGAAAAATTGAACAGAAAAGATATTTAGGATTCCTGTTTCGAAATATTTAAATTCGAATGTTATTTACAACAATCATTCTAAACCAAGAAAAGAAAAAATGTCTAGGAAAGAAAATTCGGATAGCCAAACTTTTAAGGAAAATACCATTATTGCACAAAATCAATTATTGATTTTAAAAAAAATCACAATCCACTTTTCCCCATTTCAATAACGATATTTAAAATTATAAATACTAAGTAGTGTATCCACATTTTCCCCCTTTCACTGGTCAAATTAAGAGAGAAGAATCTGATTTAGGTAGAGAGCAGCAGCGGGGATCATTTTGCATTGGCATAATTTTTCAAGTATTTGATAATATTATCAACTGCTTAACCTTTAGCGACTTTTATTTATTTATCGCCTTACTTTGTAAGAAGAGAAAGTGCTGTAATAATACACCGGAAGCGGGGTAAACTGAAAAAATCATATTTCTGGGCACTGGTAACGAAAAAGCGGATTAATCTTGTTCCTAGATTGCAAAATTGTCAACGCTAGTGCCTAAATTGTTCAGACGATTTTCTCCCAAATTAATATTCTACGATCGATATGAAGAGAACTCCACGTACCTGGAGTTTGAAAAGTATATTTTAATTTTGAAGGCTACTTTCATGGCTCCAAATTTTTAGATTAATGTTGCTCTGAAATATTCTTTAAAATGCTTAAAACAATGACGCAGGTACCTATCATCAGGTAGTTTTGACAAAGGTTAAAACGACCTGGTTATAACCAGGTTGCATATCGGTCATTTTAACCTTAGGCACAGCTACTTGATGAAAATGTCTATGCCTGATCTGTGCCCAAATTGCGGTCTTCCAGTACGTACTAAGCACCTTATTGCCATGTGATAACGACTGAAAGAACAAATCTTAATATTAATAGTGATCTTCCTTGTTTATTCAACTGTTATTCGAGATACTTGAAGATTATTAAACTTCTTACCTAATTTAATGTGGTAAATTGTATTCAGCAATTAATTAGATATCAATCTCATATACAAGTACTTAATTAACGTTCTATCTAAAATGTATGTATACGTCTTGCCAGATTTCTGTATATTTGTAAGTTCTGTATTTTGTAACTGCGGTCGCCAATACATAGCTGTTTCTGAGGTGACCTTAAATAAATAATAAAGAATGATGCAGGTCTCATTTTTGTTGAAATACCAGATTTTTCGAAAAATTACTCAAGTTCAAAGTTTTTGCGATTTCTTCCTCCAACTACAATATTGAAGACATTGCCTTTTAAATAAAATCTGTTGTTCAAAGACATCTTGAAATCACGACAAATATTTTTGGAAAATATGGGTAGTTTTCACCTAATTTTGTTTCGCCGAAAGTTGAATTCGGCATTCGTATCACTCCTAAAAGATAGTTTAACTACCGTCAGCACAATTTTTATATGATTAGAAACAAGTGAACTCGAGAATAAAATTCATCTGGTTATTTGGTAATCCCAACAGGAGACATTGATGGACCAATTATGAACTTATCCTTCCAATTGTGATAATTGGCATAATAATATAAACAATATGAAATATACGCAACCGGAAGTGTTTATAATCTCGACGCTCCTTTTCTCCCCCGCTCCAAATTGCTCAACATCTCATCCCCTGGCAACCGACTGTTAAATATCTAGACTTCTCTTCTTCCGTGCACTTTGCTGCCCCTTCCACATCCAACAGGTGGCAATAAAGCTCAGAGTATAATAAATTCCTTTTATCCCCTCTTCATCCACAAACACTCACAATGAACCAAATACTTACAATATACAACAACTATATCCACCCCCTCATTACATAAGCTCATTTTACATAGCCACATCCTGCAGTACAAACTACGACATCCTTATCATCCTTGAAAACAAAATTATCAGACTAATTTTCCTATGTACTGTGACAGTCTATTCGGACGCGTCCCAATGAATATTAATACTGCAAAAAAATAACGGGAATCGACATATTTAATAGACAAACAGTCGAAGGTGCAATAGTGAGGCAAGTGTTACTTATTTCTGAAAATCCAAGGAACTGTGCTGTTGATAGATCTGTAAGAAGTGAATAACTAAACAAAGAACATTAGGAAATAAATAAACAGTCGCTAGAACTCTAGATTATTTTAAGAGTAACGAAAAACATTAAGTAAATGTTAATATATTAGGCAAAGACAATTTAATGTTTTTACAAATAATGAGTGATTACATAAACGTTTAGATATAACAAGATTAAGAATTTGGAAAACTGAAAGAATACTAAATGTATTATTTGGATTTTAATTAGAAAATTATTGCAATGAAGAAATTACAGAAATCTAAAGACATTTGTAAGTTGAAATATAGAAATGTACAGCAAGCTTGACAAATAGGAGCTGTCGTTTGTTTTCAAACTGCGCGGTGTAAGAAGGAACACTGCAACAATGCATATGGACAGACAGGTTTGTGATCTTGGGCTGGCAACATCGGTGGCGGAGGCCGAGTATGATTTCATGTAGCCTTTTTTTAAAGTTTTCGATTACGTAAAATTGACACTCCTAGTATTAGTATTTAATACGAGAGTTTTTTAATTGGGAATTTGGAAAACAGGAGAACATGGCAACTGGAACAAGTGGACGCAGGCATTTGCAGCGGTCGGGAAGGCGCTATTACGCGGTCCAGCGAACCAGCAACCAGGGAGGTGCCAAAATTTTACCAAAATAAATTTGTAAAAAGGCCAAGACTTGCTATTAGTTTAAGTATCATTTTAGTAAATGGTCATTAGAATAAGTCCAATTCTGAAAAGGAGTGCACTCATGTGAATGAATCGTAAAGTAAATATGTATGAATGAGAGAAGGATATTTGGACTTGTTTTGTCAAGTTAGGTTGTGTTTATATGTGAAAAGGGTATCTATATATGTCGTTATCATTTTGTGTAATAGATAGCTAGTGTATGTACGGCGGAGAGCTGAATTCGCCCAATATCATTCGAAAAATGGTTACTAATAAATAATTGCTAAATACATTGCCAGCATTGTTGAAAATCTGGGTATATTTTTAGTAGGTAACAGAAACCCAATGATAGGAGAAAGAATAAAAGAGAGCCAGGTTCCCAAATAAATATAATATTTTTCGGTTTCCTCTACAAATGCGACTTTGTCGATCCACTATAAAAATATAAATTTGTACTGTAAGGAACATAAACTAAATATTTTCGTGATTTCGTTGAGTAAATTAGCCACTGTAGGCTTGGCGGTCAGTATACCAAATTGTTATTCGTTTATTTCACATCCACTTTACTAACTCTAATACGAGGGTTGCCTTTTATATTTCAGGATTAGAAAACAAAAACACATATTAATAATCAAAAATCACTTTACTGTTTTTCAAAATATTCCCCATGAAGATCTTTACACTTTTGCATGCATTTGAACCAATTGTCGAAGCACTTTTGCCACTCTGATTGAGGTATCTCTAAAACATGCATTCTGAATGCAGCAACCGCTTCTTCAGGTGTCGAAAAACGTTGACCTCTCAGTTTTTTACGAACAGGAATAAAAAGAAGTCATTCGGTGCCACTTCAGGACTATACGGCGGATGACTCATCAAATCGATGTTTTGGGGGCTCAAAAATGCAGTTGTTTGAGCCGATGTGTGAGAGCTCGCATTGTCGTGGTAAAGAGTGATCCGTCTTCGGCGGTTGGTTTTCCTGATTTCTTGGAAGACAGCTGGCAAACAAATCGTTGTTCTAGTGGTACGGTTGGGACATGTCCAGTTTTTCCGAAAAAACAGGCGACCATCTGTTTGGAAGTGCTTCGAGCGCCACAACTTTTGTTGGATTTTGCTCATCTTGAAACACCCATACAGTCGACTGCTGTTTACTTTCGGGTTCATACGCGTAAATCCACGATTCATCACCTGTCACGATGTCAGACGTGTTTCGAAGCACCGCGATTGAATTTTTTGAGCATTTCTTCCGACCAATCGGCACGAGCATTTTTTTGAGCGATTGACAAATTGTGTGGGATCCAACGCGAACAAATTTTTTTGACAGTCAAATGTTCATGCAATATTGAATGTATGCTGGTCCCACTAATACCTAAGATTGCCTCAATCTCACGATAGGTCACATGACGATCTTGCAATATCAGTTCACGCACAACATCAATGGTTTTCGGAACAACAACTGATTTTGGACGACCTTCGCGAAATTCGTCTTGGAGTGAACTACGACCACGATTGAATTCACCATACCATCGATAAACACTGGTCCTTGATGGAGCTTCATCGCCAAAAATTGAATTAATTTCATCCATGCACTGTTGCTGAGTTAATCCACGTCGAAAGTTGTAAAAAATAATCGCACGAAAATGTTCACGATTTAATTCCATTTTTGGGTCAAGATGAATCTTTTAAGTTACTGTAAACAACACAAATAGCGCTCGTCAAACATCCAACTTTACGATAGAGCTGTCAGTTGCCAGACTGCAACACCAGGGTTGCCAAATCCCGAAACATAAAAGGCAACCTTCGTAGATTTGACTGGCCCAAGTGTGGAGTAAAATAAATAAAAGTTAAATATTAATTAATTTTATTTCTCAGGTATATGATCCATTACATTACGCATACTAATTTTCCTATGTACACAAGATTTAATGACATACGCTCCAAACGTATCATCCTTCATATCAATACCTCACCCATAACTCTTCCAAAACGCGTGTCCATAAATTCCTCACAGATACAACTTATAATCACTTCTCACAAACCATCACAACATTCAAAGATACCTCCTCCAAAAGATAGAAACGAAAAATGTCCTTGACACATACACCAACTTCCCCCTATCACCGACCTTAACCAATTGATTATAGAATGACAGAACCAGACGCAAAACGCAACAACAATGAAATTACTGGCAAAACGTTTCCACCACGAGGACATGGGGAACGACATCGAGACATCCCAAACGAAATAATTATTGTGGCAGAGACGAGAGTGGGTTTAACTAATTGCTAGTTTATTAATGAATCCACCACCGAAATAAACCTTATCTACAATAGTTACATAAACGAAATAAATCGACCCCACTACTAGAAGTTATTTTCATTCTACGGCTATCACACCCTCTACTTAAATATCGAATACATCCGATCGTGTGAAGCACCGCAGAATTGCTACACGACTCGTCACTTCAGTCTAACTACTTCACGACAAAGTACATTGCCGGCCCTAACTTACGCGCACGCGGTCCGCCCCCCCCCCCCCCCCCCCCCGCGCGCTGCTTCCGATCCGCCAGCTCGGCTCCTCGAAGAGAAAAGGGCCCGTTGAAGCGCCGCCGCTGCCAAGCTTGCTTGGCTGGCCGCGTCTTCCACCCCTTTCTCTGGGTTTTTATTCTACGTCACATCCTGACGCCCCACCCTTAACCCAAGTGCTCTGCTCTGAGACGAACACATGGTCACCTGCATCAATGTTTGTGCACGACGCTACAGTAGCCTAATGGCTACAATACGTTTAGAGCATAATTGACGATTGACAGTGCGTTCCAAGTTGATGACAAGGCTCCAATCTATAACCTCCCCGGTTAATATCAAAATTCGAAGTACATAAAATAAATTAAACCGTTTGAAAAGAAAAGTGTATTTCAGGCAATTGTCAATTCTCTTTATAGCTCTTTCAGAGTGGACTCACCACAATAAAACTAATAGTTATTCTCACTGTTTCTGTCATTCTTTCAAAAGTTCAAAATTGTGTTTTTCACTAAATTTCAATATTACCTCTTACCTAAAACAAACTTACCACATATGAACTAAATTAAAACGGTTTCGTAATTAAACCACGAAATTCAACAAACGGAATCCATTCTGTCGTTCTCCGTTTTCATTCTGTGATCTCGTGGCGTTGGAAGTCTATTCGACCTCGAAGGCTTGTCAAGGGATAAGCAAGAAAACCGAAGTGTTTCAAAACAGTTGTTGCCCAGCTCTCTGCCGCAGAGTCGACTTAGGTAGATGCAGACAATAGTGTTTGGGCGTCTCTCCCCCAAAAATATGTAACAAGTTTTATATCCACCTACAAAAATTTAAGGGTACTTAACGTTAAATAGTTTTAAAGATACTTTTTTTAAATTTTAAATACAAACTTTTTGTTATTATAAACTACTTTAGTAACAATGCCTCTGGATGGCTCATGGGCAGCGTACTAACTTCCCGTGGTGTGGTCCCGGTCGAGGAAAATTTAGAGTTGTAGCTTTGCTTCAAAATCGTCCCAGTTTCTGTAGTTGTGTGGCGAAGAAAAGCTCAGGCTGTCGGATCATACTAGATACGGTGAAGGGAATACGTCATGTTTGCCACAATGACGCTCTTACCCCCTAGCATGATGACTTAACTAGGTCGTACGGGGTACACCGTTAGTGAGCCGGCAAAGTCGAACCGTTGATTGAAAATGCCAAATACACTTTATAAACAATTATTTCACAGATGTAAATATTTTTTTTGAATACTTTATGCACTTTTTGCGAAACAGGGTGCCCTAAGCCACTGCTGACTTTGGTTTTAAATCCAAACGTGGTCTGACCTCTCTTAAGTTGGCACTACAACAATCAGTTCCACAACAACAAATATGCCACCATTTAAAACTATTTAATTCCTAATTAATTACGCAAAATTTTTTTGCTCTTCAATTTTTTTGCGTAATTAATGGCGAATTAGCTTACGATTAAGCTGCCGGAGGGCGCGCCAAGAAACTCACCATTAAGGAAAGGCGGAAGTTTGAAGAGCATTCAAATTAATTTTGCGTAATTAATTAGCAAAGAATATTTCTACAAGATTGCGTATTTATTTTTGCGGTAACTGAATATGGTGATCCAGCTTAATGTGAAGCTAGCTCACTATTAATTACACAAACGTTTGAAGAGCAAACAAAATATCTTTTACATAATTAATTAACAATTAAATAGTTTTAAATGGTGACGTATTTGGTTTTGATGTAACCGATTGCTGAAGTGGCCGTTTAAGAGAGGTCGTGCTCTGCCTCACCCTGCGGAATCGGCCCCGACTCACCCGTGACGGCGGCGAGGACGGCGAGCGTCGCGGGGCGAGGTGCACGCGCAGTGGGAAGCATGGCGTCGCGTGCCGTCTCCGCCTGCTGACCTCTGCTCGACCACACTGCACGGGGCGAGGCGAAGTGTGGACGAGCCGCGGCCGGGCGGCGAGCGACCGCAGCGCGGCGTGGTGGCGGCGGCCGCAGAGGAGGAGCAGGAGGAGGAGGAGGTGAAGGAAGAGGCTGGGTGCGGGAAACCGCGCCAGCAAATGCCTGCCGGCACGTCGCACTGTGGGCCGGATAGGGTAAAAAACAGATAAACAACGGAATCCGGTAAAGTCATGCCAACCGATAATTTTTGAGTTTTTAAATTTTTTTTTAAATTGAACTTTGCATCAACATCTAGGTCATTAGCGATCACTAGCACATTTAACGATATGGTAACTGTGAAGATGACATGATATGGTGATGATAGGGGTTGAAAGGAGGAACACAAATAGAACCATGCCTGAGGCGGCACTCGAACCCGCGAACCTTCGGTCCGAGATCGCTACGGCACTACCGATGGTGTATTTGATTGGGAGACAAATTAGACCATCTACATAATAAAGAAAAGTGCATGAAAAATAGTAATAGGATCTTCTGTATATATTTGTATATTACAATTTTTTTCAATTTTGAGGCTCTTTCCTGGGTGGACGATGCAAGTCGTTGCCGTGATCTATCACCGAACTGGCAAAGGGATGCTGAACTAACCAGAAGAAACCCAAGTGAGATTCAACAGAGGAAACACTCCTATCTGTCTTCCTGGGATTATTTTTTGTAAAGAGGGTCTGCGCCCCTGTCGCAGCAGAAGTACACGTGAGGAGCCGTCTCAAAGGCGAATTGCGTATCCTTGAAATCGATGTTGCAGACGAGTCGTCATCATTCGGTACAGCTCTGATTGGTCTCTGTGCTTGAGTGTACTTGCACTTTACTTTAACTTTTTTAATAATGCACATTTTGGGGTTATTCTAACCGTGGTACTAGAATTTATCGTTTGGCCATGGCATGCCATTAGCTCATTATCGCAGGTAGTATTGTAAAAGCAAAATTAGTACAAGCATTCGATTTTGTTTAGCGATGGTTCCATCGAAACATTGAACAGCGTCTTCACTAAAGGATTCGGAATATTTTGATTTTGTTTCGAAGTGCTCCCTTGTCAAAACATTGGTACTCGTGTGAAGTGTTTATTAAAAATTAATTATACTATATTTGTACTATTTCCAAGCACAGGAGTAATATAAAAATATTCTAAGGATCGAAGCACAGGAATAAAATTCTAAACCTCGAATCTGCTACTGCTTTTATTTTATTAACTGGGTGGAAACGTACATAAAAATAGACTGTGCACAGAAAAATAAAATAAAAAACGTAATAACCACAGACGTGCTTTCTTAACTAACCGCGACTAAACATATCTAAAGTATAATTTGAATGCACTATCGCTATCTGGTGGCGAGCTGGCAAACAAGTGAGAAGATTCCATTGCGCAATCCATGCCACCGGCTTTCACTGGGGACATCAGTGCATCACTTGTTTATGAGGTGTTAAAGTAATAACGAAATACTACGTACTATAATTAATACTACAAGGGATGACTATAAGACTATTAATACAACAAGGAATTATTATGGGATTGGTACGAAACACTGTAGAGGATCACCCCTTCGAAAAATTCCTGTTTTTGTTGCTACACTCTACCGATTTAAATTTTTTCGGTACATCCTGATGGAAAGTATTTGTTTTCCACGATCACAGAGTTAGAGGAAAAATTTAAAATATAAAATTGTACGTTCATAATGTACAGAATGGGTCAATACATGTGTACAACTCTTGGGGTACAGAAATACATATTTCTTCTTAACAATGGTAACGTCAGTGCCAGTGGAAAGGTCATCCTCAGAGGGTTAGTAGATATACCAAGGGATAGTACTGTATACCTGGTCAGTGTCTAATTTCGTTAGATGAGATTTCCTACCACATGTGTGGAAAATGGTACTTTTACTGGCTACCAATGCATTATACAGATCAAATATTTACATTTTATCTACCCTTGAGACCTATCCGCTGTTATTCTTTTGCTTGGATGTAAAATAAAGCCAAAAGTATGGTCACGCTCATTGTACATAATTTTTGTTATAATGACAAGCAAAATCCTTTTTCCACTCTTTAGCCAAAAATTGCCAGAAAGAGACCATAAATATGAAAAATATCAAAAAGGTAAAATGGAGCTAGAACCATACTCAAATCACCAACATTAACCTTGTGTACAACAAAAGTTTATATTTAAAAAAATTAATTATACATTCCATATCTACATGTTTGTATAGGCTTAATTCCTAAAAAAAATTAAACTTATAACAATCCTGTCGATTGAGGAAACCAAACAACCTCTAATTAGAGTCCATTTCGGAAAATTTCTTTAGGATCGTGTAGATAGGATACTTATGTATTTTTTCTTGTTGGATAGATTGAGTTCCTGGCCAGGTTGAATCCGATTAAATTTAGCCTGCATTAGGTTGGAGTACAATTGGGTAGATAAATACATGATGTGCTGGGTTACTAAATAATCGGGTGGGTTACTTAACCTTAATATAGTGTGCAGTTACTTAATAATCGAATATTCATTACAACAGTAACTTTCAGTGACTACCGTCCGTTTTCGAAATTTAATGCGTATCACAGTGATCTTACCATTATAGCTGGATGCACTTTTCTTAAAATTTTAGTTAACATAAAAGTGAAAATGTTTAAAATTGGAATAAGACGCTAATTTCTTCTATTTGGTTCTGACTTAACTAGGACAGAACAGACATTCACCATCGTGGCGGACCGTCACGATTTCTGAGCACTGAGTGTTGTCTCCAGTATACACAAGAGGTCTCCGCGTATCCTTTGTTTGTTTCCGGGTTCCCAGTTTAATTTTGTCCTCCGATTGCGTGGTCCCCTCCACCGTGCGTGCCCGCAGGCGCCCGCTCGCCCGCTCTTCCTTCTACGCGGGGATTCCTCAATGCTGCGGCGCGAAGCTGTGGCCAAGGTCGCCGAACGAGTTCGACCTTTCCTCCGAGGAGGGGCCTCCCACCGCCGCCTCTCGGTGTATTGCCGTCGGTGGCGGTGCGCGTCAAAATCAAGCGGACGGCAGCGTTGCCACCTCCGCGGATTCGATCCGGAGACCCCGGATTTTACGGGGCCGTGTTAACGCCAGTAGCCCGAAGGGCCCGAGCCCAAACTCACCAATGACCCCGAGAGTTCTTAAAAAATATTTGATATTACATTTTTCATAAATAAACTAAAAAGCCGTATAAGAATGTGATGTATGATTAAAATACACGCAAAAAATTGTGTTAACCTAGTGATATGTTCCGCATTATTGGATAATATTTATAATATGGAATGTTGCTGGTTGATGCGAGAATGTTTCTCAGTGATGTGAAGTTTTTTAAACAAAAATTATTATTATTATTATTATTATTATTATTATTATTATTATTATTATTATTATTATTATTATTATTATTATTATTATTATTATTATTATCTTTATGCTTGAAAATGCTTATCTTTGGCTATTTACTAATGCCCGACTTTCACGTCTTTGTATAATTAAATATTACTTACGTGAGCCGACGTCCCATCCCGTAAGGACTAGGCAATTCCTGAAAATTTATTCTGTTAAAAGAAGCTCAAAATGGTTGATCTGCGGAGTCTATCTATTAAAAAAAAGTAATGAGCTTTACCTTTTCAATAACACAATTCCATCATTTGTTAACATTACTTCAAATAATGTAATAATTACAAAATTTTATATTATAAACTAGGTACTATTGGCATGCCATCAAATTTAATATGATGTTTATTATTTATTATTATTTTCTAAAATTTGTCCAATAATTTCTTTGGAAAGAATGCTTACTTTATCTTGCGCGAGATTTTCCGTTGCGATTACGGTTTGGGAAGATGATGTGCTCGTTGACCACGTTGCCGAAGTGAAGAATCTTCCCCCTGAGAATCTCGACGACCACCAATAATCTTCTGGTCTTTCTTGATGTTGAAATTGTATCAAAGTTAATATCCCTAAGTGTACTGTTCAATAATATGAACCATTTACATAAAAAATTACTCCCAAATGCCTCTCATGGACATCTCTACTCGACACAGCTTCAGATCACGGCAAAAAACAACTAATCACCTTGAATTACTACCACGACCTTCCGCTTGCTCGCGACGGCTTGCCCGCTTGCTCGCGACTAGGTATCTTCTGCCAAAATTAAGGCTTCGAAGAAACATGTCACCACAGTTTTTTCGTTTGTCTTCTAACTTTTTGAAATTCATTTTTACATTTGCTACATTTGAACATTTGCTACATTTGAACATTTGCTACATTTGAACATTTGCTACATTTGAACATTTGCTACATTTGAACATTTGCTACATGAAGAGAATGGTTTTGGTCTCATTTTTGTTGAAAACATTTTTCGAAAACTGCAAAAATTCAATTTTTTTTCTAGATCTTCCTACAGCTACAATAATGGAGAGAGGGATTTTTCCCTTAATTAAATCTGCTCCTTAAAGATAGATTTTGAAATAAGGTCACGTACATTGTTTCGAAAAATGAGTACTTTTCGCGTACTTTTGCATGAAAGTACGGGCGAGAAAGTATTTACATTAAAACTACGTGTAGCATCACTAGTTTCTTTGTACTTCAATGCATATGTACCACGTAAAATCCATAATATGAAATTAATCTTAACCCTCTCCCGCTATTGGAAAAAATCTAAGATTCAGTTTCTTCTAACCTCACCATTTTCTAACAGTTAGAGACATCGTTCAAGCCATAGGTATTTACATGACTCCGCTCACTCACCATCAGCCATTGTTACCAATATATACACTTACGCTCTATACACTTTTGGAGTGCTGAAATGGGACTTGAGGTTTGCCATCTCGAGGGTATATGTCGGCTCCATAAAGAAATTTGCAAAAACTCCTTAAGAATTTAACACTTTTTTCAGCTTTTGCTTATCTCCACAATTATGCACTTAACGAATCAGCATTCGCATATAGAATTCAAGTAGACAAAATTCTCTACAAAAAAAATATTTTATATTTTTCCACATTCCGACCATTTTTTGACAATTCTATTGATTGGACTTGGTGCTTGGATACGGAAAATTGAGCTGCATAATAAGGTGGTATTACATACTATAAGTTTCTTGTAATTTTGACGATCAAATTATATTGTGTTTTATTTAACAAATTCTTTACTTTATAGCGTTTTGAAGCGGGTTGGCCTCATCACACGAAGTACAAACATAGGCCTAATGTTTTATATTTTAACGCAGGACATTGAATCCTACATCATTGGCTTTTGGTGAAATAAAATATGAATAAAAATAAAAATAATTAAATTAATTACCGAGAAACTGCTAGAATGGGCCATGGTTCCACGAATCCGACCAGGCATGTTGTCAATGAATCATCACTAATGTTAAGTAAACCAATAATTGTGAAAAAATGTTTGGGATTTTCTCGAAACATATCATTCAATACCACAATATATTAATTTTATTTTGTTTTAATTTCATTGTAATTTGTTTTATTTGTTCTACTTGTTTTATTACATTTATTAAGAGAGCATTAATAAAGAAAGCAGTGGTTAAATCGTCTCTCATACGAGCAGTTTTTGGTAATGAATTTAATTGTGTTTATTTTAAATCATATTGTAGATTACCATAGTCCATTATGTAAAATGCAATGTCCTATGTTTAAATATAAAACATTGTATTTGTACTTCGTCTGATGATGGGGTAAACTTGATGCAAAACGTTCCTAAGGAAAGGATTCGGCTCGGTCTCGGCTCGGTCTCGACACGAAACTTGGTCAGCACGGCGTTCAAGCGGCTGCCACTGGATTTCCGAACTCTCTCGCAAGGCACACGTGCAGGGAGAACGCTGTGACATGTCATCATGCTTGTAGCCTGGGGAGAAGAAAGAGCACGGATAAAGCTCTGAAGCAATAGTGCAGAGCTAACGACTGAGAATAAAAGATTTGTATTGTAACGAGTCAAGATTCAATGTACGTGACATCGAGAAGGCATTTACATACACAGCCTACTTGGGACGAAGACATGCCAGGTTCGATACTATGGAGACGGACAAGATATACTGAAGAACGAAATCAACAACCAGATAAGAGGTAAACGTCTCGCTGAATGGACTGAAGTTTGAGGTCAAGAAAGATAAACAAAATTTTAATGTCTTGAAAGATAGACGTGTTGGAAAATGGAATACAACTATACGCCTCGGAGTTCGGATGAAGGATATTTGTGTTGAAATATTATAGAAGAGAGTTGAAAGTCTCAGAGTATATACGATGTTTGACGTCTTGATAATGTAAGCTTCGTTATTCCGCTATAAGAGCGCAACACCAAACAACAATCCAGCTGTGACATTAATGAATTGGACAGCAGACTTCAGACAGTGTGCTTGAAACGGTAGCTAATTATTATCAGTATTTATATTATCATTATTATAAGTCATCACAAAAAAGAACTGGCCATATAAAATGTAAGTTTATCTTCTTGAAAAAATCAGTAATCGCTTCGAGTTTGTAATAGCTTATAGTCGATTATTAATATTCCATACAAATACATTTGTTTGGATACTATATTACATAATACTCTATAGGAACTATATTTGATGGGAAGGGATGCGAATAGTTTACCTTGAGTCCAAAAATGCAGGAGACAGTCAAAATTTTCTCGGGGATTTGCAAACCCCTAGTCTTCTTATCTTTTTGTGGAAGATTTATACATGATCCGTTGAAATGAATCGGTTCGATAAAATGAAAAACGTCAGTTTACATCGAAAGAGTGTAAATCACTTCTATTACGTTTGTGGAAGATTTACACTCGCACTTCAAAGGAAAAAATATACGAAATGACAAAACACTCGTATTCTTTGTAATTCAGCTGGCGTGTTGGTGATAAGACAAATCATGGGCCTCTCATCAGTGTTCTGTTATCTCAATAACGTACTTTAGCCGTTGGTACCAATGGAATAGAGAGTTCCAACAAACCATTTTAAAGACTGCTACAAGACTGCAAGACAAAGATATCTGGCATGGGTTTCTCGGAAAAAACAAAGAAGACAATTATAAAACATTGGTCACGGAATTGTTAGAAAGCTACAAAAATATGAGGTGTAGAATGTCTCTGAAAATCCACTTTCTTCATTTCTATCTTAATTTTTTGCACAATTTGGTGATGAACATGGTGAACGGTTTCACCAAGATATGGCTAAAAAGGGGAATAGATACCAAAAGAGAAAGTATCCTGCAATGATAGGAGATTATTGTTGATTTATCGCCAGAGAGAGTATACAGGAATGCAAGAAGTGGCATGGTGCAAAGCATTTTTAAGCAACAGTACATGTAATTCTCATTCCAAGATGTTTTAATATTACTGCAAGAACATGGGTATTCCATTTTTACCTTTTTACCTCGCATGAATCATGATCATAAAAGTTTGATGTAATGAGAGTGAAATTACTATAGGATTTTGTTTACTTCAAATACATGTGTTCATATCTTTTGAACCATGCGTGATATAAACTTTTTATAATGATTTTCGAAATCGGCGTGATCAATTACTTTGAAATCACATACTTTCATCCTGGAGGTATGAATCCCCCCGCATTGTTATAAATGTACGAGCTTCATCCATAATACAGTAGTAGGTTTAAAGGGAACATTTGTAGATATTAGATAAAATCTAACACGGGAGAAAACGCTAGGAGAAAAGAAAGGGAGCAACGGCAGATAATATCTATACATTTTAAAACACTGTGGATTTTGCGTTTAGAAAGATCTTTGAGCTTTCTTCAAACCACAATTCATGATTTTTTCTTTAGGATGTAAGGATATCCTTATCCCAAACGACAGGTCGCTTCGAAAACATTCTGAATTGTAAAGCCGAGTTAACTACTATACTCCCGCATTTTAGACGCTCTTCATTTTTTCAATATGTTGCTATCCATTAGCATATGGCATGAAGCTAGTAGAACCCATTCACAACCCAAGTGCATGCCAATGGAACATTTGAAAAAAGTTAATTAAAAACTGCAAATTATAAATATTTTCAACCACTATTTAAAAAATCTGCGTTAGACTAATTAAAAACAGCTTGCTATTTAATTAGCTTTCTGTTTTACTTTTTTTTGTTTTGTAGTGCCTTTGTCGTTTGAAGATCCTAGCTTCAAGATTATTGTAGGCAACCACTGTCACATTCCTGTACCAAGGGTTGCATTCACACAATCATGGCTCTTGTAGGAAATATTGAAAAAAAAATAGAAAATCTTAGGCAATAATCAAAGAACTCATTTTAATTCGCCAAGATGTTTAATAATAAATAATTATATTGAATATTTTAGTTAATATTAACATCACGACTTTTTCAGCAAGGGTGTATCGGAGGAAGGGCTCTTATTTGAAAATTTCAGAATTGAAACATAAAATTTGTTTTTTTTATGATTAAATATTTATGAATTTATTTTTCACAAAAGAATCAGGTAGAATCATTTTGTACCCCCAATGCAGGGAAACTCAACCGCACTTCCTAGTGATGGGGATGGAACCCTGGTGGAAAATGCGGCTCACGGGTCTCGAGTGAGCCAGGGTACGTAGTCTCCTCTGCCCTCCAAAGGCTTCTAATTCCAATTATGAGAGGACATATGTTGATCCCTCACCTTGGAAATTAAAAGATTCCTAAAGAGTGGAATACGGGTAGGCTGGTCTTCGTAAGCAGTGGGGGAAGCAGCTGGCCTAAGTGTGCGGTAAGCCAGCACCTTACACACGTAAGAATTTCACACGCTAAAACTGTCAGACAAATTCGGATGATGCAAATTGGCAACGAATGTGGATTCTGAATATAGGAATATGGACTGCTCAAGGCATCTTTCAAAGATTGCATTTAGAATATAGACATTATAAAATAGATACCAGGAGAACAATTGTGGAAAAATAGATGTAACTGTCAATTTCGAACAAACACTGAAAACAATATCTAAAAGAAAATCACCTGAACTAAGAGTATATACCGTCCGGATGAACTGCTCCGTAATTGTCAATTTAAACTGCACGAAATACTGAATTTATTTTGTATTGTTTTTGTTGTATTTTGTATTGTAAAATTTAATTTGCACAAATGAAGATCCCCCTGTAAAATGGCAAACATGACACCTAATTTAAACTAGTGATGCAACAGAATGGCACAGTCTTTCTGTTATTAGTGTTCTTTGGTCTGGGCTATCAATTCTGTCTTGCCCAATCATCTTGTCAGCTGCCATCTATCGCCGAGAAGAGTAATTTGTTTTCAAAATTTTCTCAATTTTTCGGTTTCCTAATAATAGAACCGAACTATTACTTTAAGCACATTAAAGATGAGTAAAACCTCGCCCTTTTCGTTGAAAAATTTACAGCCGTTTTTACGAAAATGGTGTTTAAACGTTTCTAAGAGTGCGAAATTTGAAGCTCATTTCACAGAAAACTATTGAGGCTTCAAAAATATGAAGTATGAAGTAATTGTAAGATATTCTTGTCATAAATTCAACAGTGTTTACAAATCGCCGGAAATGTCCATATAAACAACGTGAGGCATATTTCAAAAGAAATATATTTTTGTAATTTTTGAAGAAACAAAAGAATGCAGCTTAATAAACTTTGTCATTTTAAATAGTGCAATTAGCACTACCCTTAAGAAACGTTTCTTAAATGAGCTTGAGAATACATGAGATGAGAATATTGAAACAAAACAATGAGAATATTTCGTTGAGCATTTCTGAAAATGCTGTATTTTGAGCTCATTTTCACAGATACCTGTTGAGTTTCCGAGAAGCATTATATGACATAATTTGCCCATAAGTACAATGAGTTTTGGGGAAACTTCATTAGAATTCATTTAAAATGCATTAACTCACAAATACAATAGTGTTCACACATTTCTGGAAATGTGCATATTAATTGTGCGAGAAATCTTTCAAAAAAATGAAATGTGTAATTTTTGAAAAAACAACAACTATAAAATGAACTGTACGTCATATTAAAGAGTGCAATAAACATTATCAATTCAAAAAGTTTCAAGAAAAAAATTGGAGCCATTTATGAAAAATTTGCGTTTAAGCGTTTCTAAAAATGAGGAATTTTCAGCTAGTTTTCACCTAAATCTATTGAGTTTTCGAGAAACTGTATGTAATATTATTTAAAGTTATGTACTCACAAATACAATAATGTGAACAATTCGCCGCTAATGTAAATCTAAACAATGCAAGATGCAAGTAAAAAAATTAATTTTTGCAATTTAAAAAACGACAACAAAGAATAGAGCATCATGGCGTTCATGTCTCTCATAGAGTACATTTTAAAGAAAAATTGGAGGTGTTTTCGAGAAAATCTTGTTTCTGTTATTTTTAAATGCACTTCTTGCATGCAATACTGCGCGAAAACTACTAAAATTTTAGCAAATGAACATGACCTTAATGAAATAACTTACTATGTAGAACAAATTTTATTTGAAGGAAAAATCTGTATCTTCATCTTTATAGTTGTAGGAAGACACCGAAAAAATTCCTATTTTTGAAATTTTCAAAAATTCAGAGTGAATCGTGGAAATAGGACCTATACTACTTTTATAAGTGTATGTTACTCTGTTCTTAGAAGAAATTTGGAGCATATTTGAGAAAAATTTGAAAATGTCCGAAGGACTTCATGTAAAGTAACCCTACATTTTAAAGAATGATTTTCAATGTCTCAAAGTTTTGACTCGAGCCAGATGAACAGGGTTTTTTTCAATTTGGAAAAAAATCCCACGCATGGTTTAGGCGCTAGTGGTATTCACAGACTTGCAGACAGACGGACGTTTTGAAAAAAACACTTTTTCGGTATCTGGGGACCCCAAAACCTGCATTTCCGTTGAAATCTCGAAATCGATTTTCCGCAGCATTACATAACTTCCCCTACATCACGTATATTGTATTACTCCGTATACAAGTATACGTACGTAAATTGGAGAAGCGTAATGTGGTTTGAGGGTTGTCATATCGGCAAGATATTTATGTAAATATATCAAAGAGAAGAAAACATGGCGAGATAAATTCATCTGGGTTACATCGATCTGAAGGAAGGTTATGATAATGAACCGGTATCATGAGTTTGGAAGGCAACGAACAATTAAATTTAAACAGTAATTGATGCCACAATAATATAATAACAATTAATTTTTAATTATTAATAAATATTCATTTATTGGTAATTGAAGGCGTTCGTGAAGTCTGTTTTCTGTCCCCAACACTTTTCAAAATATTTTTACGTAAATAGGATATTATAGGGGTGGCAAAACATTGTTTTGCTGTGAATGTGACATTACGAAGTAATAAATTGTACATTCAATTTTTTTATTGGAATGTTCAATGTGGCTTCCTTTCATAGCGCGGTAGATATTACATCTGTTAAAAAACGTATCTTTTACAATTCTTGCTATTAAATCATACAAAAAATATTGTATATAAGAATATATTTTTACAATAGAATATGTTGGGAGTCCACTGAGCGTGATTACACCGACAGAACAAAAATGTTTGGTAACTACAAGCTCCATCTTCACTGTCAATTTACTATTTCCGCTTGGCCGACCGCCTCAGCGTATTTAGCACACACGTGAATGGTTCTGAGTAATAGGTCAGAACCAGCTCCAAGGTTGAACCGGTGCTCGTGACTACGTTTCCACAATTAAAACTCAATCAACGAGGTTTATTTTCATATTAGATTCATATTCAGCGACTCTCAAAGGTTCTAAATTTTGACCCTATTTTCGCGGTTGGTGGTCTCCATGTTGTATTTTTGTAAGATGCCGGTTGTGTACTCGTCTGTTACAAAATTTCTTCGCAGAGGCGCGAACGCATCTACCTCATCCAGCGTAGTCGTTGCGAAGCGCATTGATAGTTGAAGGAAGTAGAAGTATGTAAACCTTGTCTATAACAAATCTCTTGAGGCAAAAGTCTAGGCTGTTAGATCAAGTTATTGCGGTGGCCAAGATCTCACCTCCTCCAATCCAGACAGGAGCAGAGACAAATAGACTTGCTGCGACTTCTCGGTGGTAATTTGAAGAGGCTCCATCTTGCTGGAAAATGGTTTCACCCATTCCCTCTTGTAGTTATGACATCAGGTAGATCTACAACATATCTAGATATGTGATTCCCATTAAAGTATCTTAATTAAACAATGGTACACAAACTTTGACAAAACTCAATTCAAAAACGACATTCAGTTTTGGTGAATACCGTGTATGATCCAAGATCTCCGTCGGTTTCTGTGTGTCAGATATCCGCACATTGTGGCGATTAATGGTACCACTAATGTGGAACATGGTCTAATTATATTTAACACAATCTTTTTGAGAAAATATGTGGTACCACAAGCCACCCTCAGCACGTTCCACACCGCTATACGTCTCCACTGTTCCCGCCAAAGAAATAACCGTAATCCAGTAATCCAATGTTTTCGAAATAATTTCATGTTACTTTTAGTTACATTTAGTATTGTCTTGCATATGAAAATAAATAATAAGTACCCAATAAAAAAATTATTATTTTTAGCTGGAAATTTGAACATGTAACCGTCTCAATTAGAATAATCCCTTTTTTATTTAGGTGAATTTTAGAGGCGTTATTTCCTCTGTCCCTCCCAAATCGTAAATTTGGATTCAAACTGCTTTCGTGCATTTTAAATAGTTTAAAATTCCTTAAAAAAATAAAAATGTATATTTTACAATTGTTACTATTAAAACATACAACAAAGTGGTGCATATAAGAATATATTTTTACAATAGAACATGTTGCGGTCCACTGAGCATGATTACACCGACAGAACAAAAATGTTGCATTCTCCATCTTGCTCCATATTGACTGTCAAATTACTACTTCCGCTTGGCCGGCAGCCTCAGCGTATTTAGCACACACGTGAATGGTTCTGAGTAATAGGTCATAACCAGCTCCAAGGCAGAACCGGTGTTCCTGACTACGTTTCCACAGTTAAAACCAAATCAACGAGGTTTATTTTTATATTAGATTCATGTTTAGTAACTATCAAAAGTTCTAAATTTTGACATTATTTTCGCATTTGGTGGTCTCCATATTATATTTTTGTAAGATGCATGTTGTGTACTACTTCATGTTTGTTATATATTTTTCTTATGATTATGGAACCGCGATAACTTGATCTGAGAAATTGCATATATTCGATATTTCATCAGTTATTTCCAATGTCTAAGAATGTTTTCCGCAAATAACGACGTCACATTTACTGACAATATTTTATTTATTTGTTTAATTTCAAAAGCAGTGAAATCTGCGATTGTAAGGGAAAGTTATTTAGAGGCCTGAAGTAAAACTAGGTCGAGTTCATCTCAGTATATACTCAATAGATCAATACAAAAGATAAAGTGTGTGTAGGTAAGGGGTGAGGATAAGACAAAAAGGGAAAGGAAGGAACGAACGAACCCATTTGTTAGGGTACTGCTCCGGCATTCGTCTAGTGTCGGTCGGAGAAACCACGGAAACCTACCGATTAAGCAGCAGGCCAGCAGAATTCTCGTCCAGCTAATACGACCTAGGTGGAAAGCTAGTGTCGAAAATCCTGCCAGCGCCGGGAAAATCCTGCCCCTGGGACCACTCACTAGGACCTCAGAGGAACTGCACTAACATCTGTTGATGCCCTGTTCATTGAAGATATTTTTTCTGCAAATGAAATTTCTTCTCCACAGCTAGTTTTTTAATTACTGTTGTGTACATTTTTTTAAATATTAATAATTTAATTAATAATTGTTTAATATTTTTATTTATATTTTTTCCATTTTTTACGGATAGTGGTAAAATGATTGAGTAATATAACAAAAAACGTAATTTAGAATTTTTTGTTTTCAAAATTTACATAAATGTAATTTGGGGAATTTTTTGGGGGTTTCAAAAATTACATAAATGTAATTTTTGTTACATCTTTCATTCATGTAACATACAGAGCTATATTCAGGCAACTTTTAGAGGGAGAAAATCTTCTACACAGTCAAATTTAAAAACAAATTATTAACAAAAACTTGCATTTCCATCCAGGCTTTTTAATTTTATTGATACAAATTATTGCACAATGTTTTATGAATATAAACTTTCAAGTAAATATTCATTTAATTGTAAAAAAATTAATACTATGTAGGAAACTTGCATTTTATTTAGGGCTAAAATTTCCCCAATTCCCACCCTGCCATAAAACATTTTAAGAACATGTGGAGGTAGTTTTACACACTTGAAATATTTTAAATTTATCACTTAGTGCACCGTCACAAATCTTAGAAACAATTCCAAGATGAAGCGTTTTTAGAGCAAATATATGGCACTTCATTTCAATGGACATCTTTCACCAATGCCATGTCTTGAAACTGTTGAAGCACTTACCAATTTCTGTACAAAATTAGCCTATTTTATGTTTTTGAATAAATTCATAATATTCTGACACTTTTGTGAATGTTGTATACTGAAGCACGTTACAGGCGTCCGCGTTTTGTGCCGGAACACCTACACTCACGAGACCCATCAAGTACCATTTGCCATCTCTGAATTGAGTTGCATAGCCACCACCACTATCACCTGGGCATACACTTGTACCTGCAACAATACAGTTCTGTGTCAATCTGCGATGTTTTTGGCATTTTGGGTCGATTGTCCGACTTTGCCGGCTAGTAAACGTATGTTCCCCATGCCTGGGTCTAATTTAAATCCAACGGTTAGGGGACCATCTACGATATTATCATTAAGTTCATTAACACATTATGAAATTCAATATTATTAATAAAACATAACCTGAAACTCTTTTCTTTTTTTAATATTAAATTTTTGGAGAAGATAAAAAAGGGACTTTCCCCCGAGGAACTTTATTGACTTAAAATTGTTTATCCTCTAGCTATTACCATAAGTAACAAAAATGATTGACAGATACTTACCATTTCGATATCCTGCACAGAATTTGTTATTAGTGAGAAACGCCAAAAATGATGCAGGTACTTCTTTCTCACAAACTTCAAATTCAACATATGGTAAAGTAGCTTTATGAATTGTTTCACTCTGAGTCTGGTTTTCTGTTATACCCCAACCCATGACCTGGAAATCATCAGCCATGGTATTTAATGTTATTCGAGTCATCATTCGAAATGCAATGCAGGGTGTACTCACAGATTTAACGGATTGGAATGCTCATGAATGAGCAAATTTGTCCTCAGGATTGCAAGCATGAACAAAGAGTTGTCAGGGGATAGTTCTGATTATCGGGTCCGATGTAGTAATATGGAGACGCTAGTGCAAAACTACCGTAACTGACGTTTCTGCCCCTTGTTTCGAGTCTCAAAGTGCATCGATGGGTCACTTCCGTGGACACTTCCTATCATATCTGGTGGATTTCCATAACAACCGCGCGCGACCTAACTAACCCGTTCTGTTCCCGCTCCTATTATTAGGCCCAAATACCCATCGCTGATTCTGATTGCCCGCGCCTTCACGCTCTTAAAGAGTCGGGTAGTTTTACAAAGATTCGAAAATGAAAAAATTACGATCGTACTTGTATAACTCATTAACATATCACTTTTACGTATGTCCATACCGTTCCGTAAGAAACACACATCCAGCGACTCCGATATAATAGCATGTCGATAAAATAGACACTCAACACAGAAATACTTAATAGCTTCGAACGACAGTAAGTAAAATGGAGGCGAACAAACTAGGATGTCAATACAGTATATCATGATCGCACTATATAGCTCTATTTCTCTACAAACGTCTTATGCAAAATAATATGCATATAACTTGATAAATAATAATTAATTTCTCCTATCTCCTTATTTCCCATTTCTGTTCACTTCACTCTTCGTTTCCTGTCTGGTTAAATATAGCTTTTCTCCCCACTTCCAAGTGGCATAGTTTTCGCTGTTTATACATGAAATAAATGAGTTCATATTTCTTTTTGTTATTCTCTTTTTTGCTCAATAAAAATAAATATTGTTTGAAATTAACTTGAAAGAGACATGGTTTTCTTATTCAATTCATATAATTGTCAGTAAATTAATCTATTACTCACAATTCCTAGTTTGCCAGGCAAGAAGAGCCTCTCATACTCTTTATTGAAATCCACACAAATTGGTCTGACTGCTATTGACATGACGATAGCTTCTTTCACATTCACCACAGCAATATCGTTGGCCCAGTTCAAAGTATCACCTCTAAATCTGTCGTGAAGTATGACTTGAAGAATCTGCGAAACAAAATTAGAAGAAACATGAAATAAATCTACTACAAAATTGCTCATACTAATTCAGTCATTAAGTTTACCCACATCAGGCAATTGAACGTGTTTTTCCTGTTTTCCATCTTTGTCATTCCACTTTCGATAAAATTTTCCCACAGCAACTCTGAACTCCTTATAGTCAAATGGTCCTCCAACATTGGAATTCCAAAAACAATGAGCAGCTGTAAATGTGTTTTATAGATGATTAATATCGTTAAAACTAACATTATTTCAAGTAAAAATAGTTTAATTAGAAAGACTATTGTCCAGATGTAATTTACATTCCAAAAGGAAAATATGGGTATTTCTTATCCAAAGCACATCCTTTCCAGAATTACGACCAGAATCTTATGGAATTGTAGAAGGGAAGAGTAAAAATAGTACATCCATTGATTTCGGCATCTTTCTCTAATTCAATGATATTAGTTATGTCAATGGTGATAAACATTCAATATGCAATTATTAATTTTTTATCCCATAACATATTTATAATATTCATATTTTCAAACTAGCACCTATACTGAACAATCATTTGTGAAACTGTTCTCTACAAAAATAAAGATTACCTACAAAATGTTTTAAATTGTAATGAAGAAAGAAGTGTGAAAACATTTTCTTCATGGTGTAATAACCTTATGATTTAATGTTATTTTATATCATGAATAGTTCAATTATCTTCGGATAGAGAAAGATTATCGAGAGGTGTTTACTGAAATGTCATGGACGTCTCTGACGCGAACAGTTGAGTCATCAAAGGAAATTATTTTAATGCTACAACCTCTACGAAACTTTGGATTAAATCACATTTTTATATATTCAAGTAAATAAGGTGCACGTGGGGGATTCTACATGGAATAGTTACGTCGCAATTATTCATGAATTTAATAATATCCTCCTACAATAAACTTACAGTCTCTCAAAATAAGGTAGCGCGCTTTCTTTCATAAGCAATACTGAATTACCTTAATTCACTGTGCATCCAAGTATTTGATTTCAGTACGGAATCTTATAAAGTATTACCCTCTCTTTCTATTCAATATCATTTTCCCAGAAAATACAGGCACAAGGTATTCTCCTGCCATCTACCTGCTAGTTAGGGAGCTTCTTCGTTACTTGCATTATTCTTAGTTTGTTTACTACATGTAGTATAGAGAACCTAAAGTAATGCTGGAGGAAATGGTAGCGATAAAAAAAAGATCAGACCTTTACCTTCTAGTTGGTTCGTCTTTTAATTTGGGCTGACATTTACTGCCTCGGTAGCGCTTTGAATTGAATTGAATTGAATGCCTTATTTTACGTGGCGAGACTCGGGCCATCAAGCCCGCTCTTCCGTCTGACCACGCAAATTTCGCTACGCTCCTTTCACCAACAAGCAGAGAAAGGAGGTATTTCTTGGGCGAGAAACAGGCGATTTGAATTTAGCTCAGAGGCGTCATTTAGGCTTGAGGATCTTTTACATGCAAGTAAATCTACTAATATGGGACAGCCGGCTTTACTTCCCCTCCGAAGGAAGGCGTACGAAAAATTGTTTCGCCCTTAAAAATCCACGGCTTCGATCGGGTTTGAAACCGCCAACTTGGGTACAACAGTCCGAAACGCTAACCGTTACACGATCGCCGCCGCCAAGCGCTTTCGCAGCAAAGAGAAAGTTATGTAATGAATCGCGAAAGAAACGACGAATTGTCGGCAGAAGAAACTATTATTCGTTTGCCAAACTTGTATTCGTGGTCCTATAATAAGTGAAAAAAATCCTGTTTCTAAATTTTAGAAAAAATCCTCTTAACACGTGGTGTAGTCAGAATCCATGTTTTGAGGGTCCTTGACACCAAAAAGTCGAATGGCGGCAAATCGCTCACTGAATACCCCCCTAGATCGCCTTCAGACCCTTATGTACCTTTACCATTACATATAGACCTGTGTTCATATATGCCATTACATATGTGCCCCCGTATATACCCATCCCTCCTTCGTCTATCTGTGAACAACGCTAGCTGCTAAACCGTTCAGCTGATTTTTTCGAAAATTTATATTCGCTAATCGACCTGGCTGATGTTGTGGCTCATTGAATTTGAAATCAAAATTTTAATTTTGAATGGAAATTTCAGACCCTTTTGACCCTCTGACCTGGTATGCATATCAGCCCTGAGGAAGACCACGACAAGATGGTCGAAACGTCGGCAACACAGCCTTCGACGCGGCATCACCCGGACAGCCCAGATAATAGGTAGTTATATGAATATATATATATATATATATATATATATATATATATATATATATATATATGTAATAAAAAATAGTTCATGTTGCTAATGTGAATTCAATATTTTGGTGACTGATTTGATAACAACATTGAATTCGATAAAAAGAGTTCCACATTACCAATGGAAGCATAGTTTTGTTTAAGAAACGATCAACTTATTTGAAAAAAAAATTAAGTTAAGAAAATACACTCATATTTTTCTATAAAGAAGGTTGTAGAGCGAACAAAATTTGAGAAGCTATGATCTATCCGTTACTTGCGCGTATACTTGCCAGTTACAATTGTGCGTTCAGTGACAATGCTACCACCACATACTTGTTGGTAACTCCCTTCAAGCATTCGGTAAATACCCGCATGCCATGGAAACTCTCCGTATTTAGCTTCTGTCCCTCCAGCAACAAATGGCACTCCATCGGGATTTGGTTCTCCACATTCTGAAAATAAATTCAGACAGTGAGAACAAATTGCGCTTATCTGAATTATTTTAATGTTTCATTGTGTTATATACGAAAAATAGAGAAAATAACCTGTATAAAGACATTGAGGTTCAGAGAGAGAGAAAGAAAGAGAAAAGAGACACGGAGAGAAAAAGAGAGCAAGGGAAATGGAGACAGTGAATAAGATTCAGAAAGGGTAAGAGAGATATAGTTATATCCTTTGAAATAATACACAGATTCAGATTCTTCACACGTTTTATTTTAGTATTAATTCAAAGAATACAAGATATACGTATATATTGTTCAAAACTACACTGAAACAAATAAATGAGTAAATTACATCTAATTATTATTTATATTTATTTCTTCTCTATTCCCATTTTAAAAAGTTTTAATTGAAAGAGAAAAATGTTAAAACCGCAATAATTAACAATGTGGATAATTAGGAATTCTCAACATATTGGCTGCCATACAAACTTAACAAAGACAAACCAGACAAACTCGCCAGACTGCCAGACAAACTTTAGATCAAGATCAAGATCAAGAGTTACTGAAAATAAATTTAAACACAAAGATTACTTTTCTTGGAGCGTCTTATTTCGAAATGAACGCAGAGTAGTTTTATCGCGACGTTCTCAGCGGCGCCCGTCCGAGAAAAATAGTATTTTGATTTCATTTACTTTCGCATACAATGATAAAATATTAGGTCCTTTTTCTGCTAGTTCATTAATTGGTCAGTTAATCAAAACGTCAATTAAATGAAATTTGCCTCAAAATTTGCTTGATATGCAGTTATCCATGTTCCTTGAAATGAGGAAATTGATCATGTGACAAAGTCTGCCTCTTTTCTAGCAAAGTCTTGGTATTTCAGACAATTTTTTAGAATAAATAAAACAATTCAAGACGGCATATTGAAATCCATTTCCATGAGCAACAATTTACGTCACATTAAGTTTTCTAGACTTTTCTCCATTAATTCGATTTCGCAGCCGTCAATGATCTCAATTATCATAATACAATGATTTTCATCAGCATGGAGGAAGTCAAATTCGCAAGATTGCATTAAAACTGACATTTTTTGAGTTGTTTATGTCCATAGAACCACCAAAATACCCAGGTAAGCAGCAGACTTATCAACAACTACATTCTACTGCGTATCCTTCTCCCTCTTGCTGCATTTCCTTATCTAATACTTAGTCTCATCGTGTCCGATATTTTAGGTTAATACATAACAAAACTGGCATTGACATTTAAAATTTGTCATTGTATTTGTCACATTGTTAAAGTACTTGGTATGTTTTTATATGAAAGTAATATTTTGTCATTACCAGGACTAGGATTTGTATGCAATTGCATATTTTCTATTTCCTTATGCCATTTGTTAACAAATTAGGGTTTTGAAATTATTTGAAACCTACTTGATTATCTATATTTATCCTTATTTCCAGGTACAGTAGTTACATGTTTTTATATAGTAAAGAAAACCTCGCATATTTTTACACATTTTAAGTATTATTCGCAATATGTTCCGTATTATAGTCTTTCGAAATTATCCTCGAAATATTATTTTCAACTTTTAGTCCAATTTAAAGCAGTAAATTGGGTTTGGAAGTAAATCTATAAAATATAGAAAGATTTAGGATTGATTCCATCACTACTTCTAGCATTGTGCGGCATTTTGGTCAATTCATAATTTTCGTTACTGCTTTTCATATTGAGACGCAATATTCCATTTTATCCAATACAAAGAAATTAGAGCTAAAAGGGGTAGTTACACACTTGAACATTTAAAACTGGGATTGGTAACCGACTTCTTTGTGAAGGTCAATTATTAAAAGAATTAAGATTTATACATTCAGCAATACAATAATATTCACATGGTTTTACTACACAATTAAATCTTGTCCTAGCCGTAATTTGAAAATTCGGTTCTTTAACCGTATGTAACTTAAACATTTAATTATTACATTATTTTACTCTATTTCTTTGTTACTCTATTTGCATGTACAGATTTAGGTACTTTTTTCCATATAAATCATATCACTGGACATTACTATTATCCATATAGTTTCGAATTCAGAAGACGATTCATCTTTCGCGCATAAATGTAATACACTCATTTCACTACATTGCCTAATAGCAATCACAGAACCTTTGTATAATTTAACATTCTAGAAAGTTTAATAATATATATTTATTTATTTACAACGAGATCAAGATACAAATAATTAGCTACCTAGGATAATGCTAATTGCGACATTTGATAAAAAATGTTTACATATTTCTTAATTTGCTTTTTGATCCTTGAGATTGCAAGATGATAGTCAACACGTCTATGAGATAACTTTTGGTTTTACACCCACCACAAAAGATAACGTAAAAATATAAATAAATATCTTTCAGGCGTACTTGGAATGCAAGAAGAGACTTGACGTGACCACGTGCCATCAGATTGACAAGTTAAATCAAAATCGGAAAATTCCTTCACATTTGTGTAAAATGTTCCACATTTCACCATGGCTTTAGTTCCTGGAGGCATTGGTTGATCGCAATCCACTTTCTTTTCATTTCGTTTACATTCTATTTCTCTTGACGGATTGATCAGAGCTGAACACCTCGCTGCAAAAATTATTGAGACAATTTTAAGTCGTGAAATTTAGATCACTTCAAATACATGTTTGTTATTTCTTAACATACCTCTAGCACAAGTAGGAAATTCTGCAGACCATTTGCCCTCGCACAGTAGTACTGGCGCTCCCGACAACACAAATCCAGAGCTGCAGGAGTATGTTAAAAATGCTGTGTCAACAGTTTGCCCTGGAACAGGCTGGCAAGGTGGCGAACAGCCTCCAAGTTTGTATTGTCCGTTTTCGGGTTGTGGAGGCAACTTGCAACCACCAGTGGGTGGTGGTGTTGGGGCTGGAGTTGGTTTAGGTGTAGGTTTGGGTCCACATCTTTCGGGTTTCTCGTCAGACCCATCTGCACACTGAGGAACTCCATTGCATAATCCTGTTCGGTCTATACAAGCTCCATAATCACATCGAAATGCGTAGCTAGGGCATCTATGGGATAATATACATAAAATGCATTCAGTAATCTTACAAGGCGTGCTGCCACGAGTCACAGTAAAAAGAGAGTAAAAGTAACAACGGTAAAAACATACTGGAATGTCCCACATTCTTCTTGAGTTTCGTCAGATCCGTCATCACAGTCCTTTGTTCCATCACATAAAAGGAATACGTCTACACAAGTACCAGATTTGCAAAGAAATTGGTTGTTTCTGAAAAATAATAAAATGGATATAAAATATGTACTGAAAAATACATGTGTTTTAATAAAACCATTTCAATAGTAATTTATTTTAAATTATGTATTTGTTATCGAACTTTTATGACTCTGCTAACATATGTAAATTGTATTGTATTTTGTAATTTGGTTAAGATTCCATTAAAATTGGCTGTACAAAAATGTAAATATTTATAAGTGTTAAATGATTATCAATTATTCGTATTACTCTTACAACTGAAAATAATTAACAAACTAAGAAGAATAGAGGAATTAATACCATCCAGCGCAGGTGCCTCCTGGGACTATAGGATGTAATTCCGTTTTTACCCGGTCAATAAACGGCCGTTTATCTTGAGTGTTAGCTTTATACGAACAAACATTCAAGATTCACAATGATGCTCATTGCGTTCGGGTAGTCGGGTAATAAGAAACAACAAAAAAGCATTTCGCTTATTCCTACGCAATTCTTTATAAAATGTTATCGTGTGATTGTAAAATCAATTGGAAACGTCTAAAGATAAACTGACTATGAAGTCTTAAAAGCAAGTTGGTTCTCTGGCAATATTATGAAAAAATAGGACATTGATACTTATATATTTTCATTAATTAATTATAAAGGCCAAACATATCACACATTTTTGAAACTACCACAACACATTTTTAATCATAAATACAAATGTATCACAAAAATTCCAATTTTCGATTACTTTCCCCAAATATTATTCAAAGACATTACTAATTGTTATAAAATTCACACAGAATTCAAATTCTACAAAAGTCCGGTCATATTCAAAATATATGTTATATTTTATGTATATTTTGCAATTGAAAATTTCTATAATAAAGTTCATATTATGTAATCTGAATTCTCCGAACTTTCGACCTGTTACTTAGGTGTTCCTTAGGGACAAAATAATTTCGAAGTTGATAACAACATTACATACGAGTTCATCAAGTGCTAAAAAGGTTGAAAGTTTCTACATATAACACATTTACACTTTTATATACTCTTTTCATATAAAGAGGAGATAAATTGTGAACAATGTACTTACTTGCAAACAACCTTACTGTTTGAAGTGGAACCTCCGCATCCTGCTTCATCAGACCCATCAGCACATTCTTGTTTATTATTGCACCGCGCTCCAGAATTCACACATGCTCCATAAGCACATCGATATGCATATGATGGACACCTTAATTTTGAAATTTGTTTTTAAAATAAACTTGATTAGAATTTAAATAAATTACTTGATATTTGTTTAACATTCAAATGATTTAGTTTAGTTTAGTCCCGTGAACCGCAATAGTTCTTCATACGTATTTTTATAATCTATTTTCTAGAAAGACTAGAAGTTTGGCACCATAGCGTTTATCCATTTTCTCGCTTCATCTAAAATCCTTTAGTTCATTGTCAATATTTCCGTAGTTCTTTATATTTTTAATGGGACAATCAATCTACACATGGCATGATAGAACTATTTTGCTCCAAAACACCACTGGAGTGTTCAGTTATATTGATATACAATTTTTAAAATAACTTATAAATACAATAGTTAGAAATTCAATTTCAGCCTTTTTATTAAAATATTGTTTATCACTACAGTATTTTCAACAGGACAAGCTATGAATTGTCTTTTGAAGAACTGGGTTTTTGTATTATAGCTTGCAGTCTTCATTTTTAATCATACAATATCTCAGTTTTGATGACTTTGCAATTATTGGTTACAAATGAAACGTTGATAAAATTGTTACTAACAAATTTTCAAGACTTCCGGTAAAACAAACTCAAAAATAAATACAAAATTATTTCTCATTTATAATGTAATGGATTAAAATACTTATGTAAAATACTTACCCAATATTTTGACATGCTCTAGATGTCTCATCTGACCCATCATCACAATTCTTTTCTCCATCACAGATCACAAACTGGTCAACACATTGTCCTGAATTACATTGGAATTGCCTTGAACTGTAATATTATCAAAAATTAATTAAGACAAGCAAAATATCTTTGAAAACTAGTATTTCTTAACAAACTACAAGGATTCAACACACAAATATATACTATAATATTTATGCTTTTCTTTCAATTAAGAATACTTTTTATTCAATTAAAAACCGAAGTATTTAGCTTCACGTTTCGAGAATGAAAGGTGTTAGAATAAAAAATAAATAATCACTTTTTCATATTAACTTACCTACATGACTGCCGTTTCCATCTTTTTATGTCAAAATTTGCTCCATATGAATATTGAATTATAACTACAAAGTAAAACAAAATTACTTAATACACAGATCACTAAAAATATTTCTAATTCAAAAAAATGTCGCATTAGACACATTTCCTTCTTTGCTTGGCATTCTAATTACCATCAAAAAACAATCCTGCTTTTAAAAAAAAATTGTTGCGTGCATAACAAATTTAGAATGTAATTGAATAGAATGGAAATCATTTATACATGCAAAATTACTCTTATATAAAAATCTTCAGTTGTGTCATAGTTTTGTGAAAATTTTTGTTAAAAAACATTGTAAATATAAAATCCAATAAATAAATGCATGTTCTCTCAAGAACTCATATTTTATTTACTCCTGAAAGTACGTTCCCAACTTCATCACATTTGCAACGTTTTTACTATTGTATAAAATTTTATTTTAGCATTGTAACATCGGGTACCAGCGTTTACAACGCATATCTGACATAAAATGACGGATTTCTATACAACGCAAGCGATCAAACGTTCATATTAGTCTTCGAGAAAAATAAAACTTTTCGGACATCTCAGTATCAGAACATCAAGTCATCTGGGTTACCGCAAATTATTTGTGTTTTTTCCTCTCTGCACATTGACTAATTAAATTGTCTGTAATCGAGTCGACCTTGGACTGACGCCTAGAGACAGACATTTAAAATCTATTTATTCTACCCCCCGGTTTGCTCATCGTGGATTCGGGATCTGAAAAGTTATGTAATCTTACAGTATATTAACAATTTTTGTAATAATTTAAGCGGTTTGAAACTGTAAACTTTAACATAACATAATAATGACATAACTTTCAAAGTAATATATTTTTTCACTTCGAAGATTGTGATGACCAGTTGAAGCTGTTTATCGAAATTCACAGTGTAGAAAATGCAGTTTCCCAAATCATGAAGTACATATTAATATCAGAAAACGCACAGAAATTAATTAAAATATTTCTTTATATTTCAATTTTATGAACGGGAGCAGATCGGGGAACAAGTCTTAGAGAATTCCGTGAGAGAGGAAGTACATATTGCGGAAAACTCAAATTTGAACAGCATACTGTTTCAGTAAGTTTTTCAATCTAGCCTATGTTTACCAATTTATTTTTACATAATATTTATTGGACAGTACCTCAATACACATTTAATTGTTTTTTCAAAGCTGAATTGTCTTATTAGGCTGCGATTTTCTACAATCCTTCGTGAAGTCACTAATGTTATTCATCTGCGGTACTAATTAAGTTGCCTCTCGAATAACGCTGTGACCGAATGTTTCTTCAGAATAAGTTAGAAAAACATCACATTAAAATGAGCGTAGTGTGACAAAATCAAATTGACAGCAGCAACAAGGAATTTTTCGAAGTGATTGTCGGCAAATAGTTGATCCATAGTTCAGACTTTTATTACTTTCCGTTGCATAATTAAAAGCATAGGTTCTTTAGAAACAGTTGAAGTTTAGCACAAACCCTCAGAAGTCAAGAGCACTCAACTGAACCTCCCGATGACGAGACAAATATGACCATCCAAGTGGTTGACGTTGGGTGCTTTACGCCAACAAGGAAACTTCTCAAATTTCGAATTTCTGCAACAATGAACGTCGGAAAAATTCAACCTGGGAAGATTCATCGTCACCTGTCTTCCCTGAGGCTTCTCAATTAGATGTCTCGTGTAGATAATGACAGGGTTCTGGCTGGAAGCAATGCCTTCTGCATTCCACTTCGAAAACCTACTGAGTGTCAGAATTGAAGATCGAGATGTTTAGAAATAAGCCTGAGATTAATATTTTTTTCCTTCGCGCTACGCCTCTGATTACTAGTCTGAAATGGCACATAGGCGCAAATTTCAAACAATTTGGCAACATTTTCCTCTCCACGAAATGTGTAAAAGTTTAACAATTGTGATTTGTTGCATTTATTTAGACAGCAAATATTACGTAACTACAATTAATATGAGCAATTGTCAAATGACTTAATGAAAAATAACTCTTCCAACGTTATACTTCGGAAAGGAGATGTGCCTCCTCTAACGACGACGGTCCTGATAAAGATTACCCTTAACCTTTTACCGCATCATACACACGAGTTAAAGTGAGAAACAGTAGAAACCACATACACACGCTTCGTTTCGCTCGCAACAATCGCCTCCTACCTGAGAGCAGCACCAGCTTGAGGAAAACGCGACCGCGAATCTCCGCGGGGGCGCGTGCGCCGTGCGTGGCCGACATCCGCATCCCGTTGTCCAGCTCGCCGTGGGCGGGGCGGGAAGGGGCGGCGACGGGCGACGCTGCACGGCGGGCGTTCGGACGCCGACTGGCGCTGCGCGAGCGCCGTGAGTGGAGGGGAGAGGGGAGGGGCGGAGAGCAAGACGTCAGCAGGAAAAGCCCCGCGGCGCGCGGTGCGGTGCGCTGCGGCCGCAGCCGACAATCTCCGCCGTCTTCCCACCGGGGATTCCGTGGCGACCGCTCGCCGGCGCTCGCCTTGGCCGAGTCAAGGTTGCCCAACGAGTTTTGTCGCGCCGACGCGTGGCGCGGCGCCGAGAACGGCGAAGAGCGTTTCGCGGGCACAAAACCAGAGGCGGATGACTCCTGTCCATCCGTTCCTTGTTGCATCTGCCCCTCCTCCGCCCGCCGTCCGTTCTCGCGGCCTGGATGTTTAACTCCCTCCCTCCGAGCGTCTCTCCATTATTTCGTCCGTCCGTACCTCCCCCCTCTATTCTCGCGGCCTGGATGCGTTCTTCCCTCTCTCCGACTCTCTCTCTCTCTCACTTCCTTCGTCCGTGTTCCTCCGTCCCTCCTTCTCTCTGTTCTCGCGGTCTCCTACCGTCTCTCCTTTTTTTCGTCCGTGGGTCCGTCTGTCCGTCATTCCTTCCGTCAGTGCCTCCCTCCGTTCTATCGAACGCTTGTGTCTGTCCGTCTGCCCGTCTGTCAGTACTTTCGTCTGTGAACAAGACTAGAGCCTACAATATTCATAGTATTCATTGTTTTTTCAAAATGATCATTCGCCAATTGATCTGATCTAACTTGATACCATGTAATTATAGAAAGAATTCTTAATATTTTTGTGGTACTTCAAATGAAGCTTATTAAAAAAAGATCTCAAAAAGCGTATTTTCAGAAATTGCTGAAAACGATATTTTCTTCAAAATGACTACAAATTGTGGAATGAAAATTTGCATTTAGAAGAATACTTCACCCTGCTATAATATTCTTAAAATAAAATTTTCATGCTACTATTAGGGAGCCGAGAAGTGGAGAAAATGTGGAAAAAATTATGTTGAAAACACAAATATAATCTGAAAGTAAATTAATGATACGTGCAGTAAATATTATGTTCTACAACTTTTTGTGTAGAGGTAGTTAATGTTGAGAAAATTGTTTACTGAAAGCGTTGCTTCAAGAGTTTAATGCTAAAATATCTTAGTTTACACTGTTGCTATGGACATAAAGATATGGATTGTGATAAGTTATCATAAGGGTGTGTTAATAGTAACAATAAATCCGAATACATATATAAAAAGGATGACAGCAACAATAGGTGATAGAAGGAAAGCAAGGATCGAATAGTGCATAAGAATACAATGGAATGACTACATAATTGATAGCGGGGAAAATAAAGAATATGTTGGTAAATAAAAATTGTGAAAGGTCAGGGGAGCAATTTCCGTGAGGAAGAAAGTCAATTAGGAACATTATTACGAATCAAGAACCAAAGAATAAACAAAAATAGTGCTAGAGTGACATTAACCAATCAGAAAGTAGAATCTGTGCGAGGATGGGAATGCAGTTCAGTCTTGGCAGCGACTGTGAGCAGACGCGCCGGCCGCTCCGAGGGTAGTTAGTGCTTATCGCAGAGTGCCAAGATACGGCCCGGGGCAGACGGTGCCAGGTCGGTGTGAAACTGTACCTTAAGACTTCTTTGTTCAGATTTGTAGTTAAACTGAAATTATAATTACTAGTGAAGTGAACCACATGTGAAACAGCGATATCCCCCAGGGGGACATATCTCCAGGTCAATGCAAATATTAATGAATTAATGAAAATTCTGAAGAAATGTATGTAGACCCAAACAGTTCTCCTGCAACTATGGAGGACGAATTCGCAAAAAACCACCAACAGTACCAACAGCAACTACTACACCAACAACATGAAGTAACGCAAAATCAGCTTCAGAAGAAATATAGTAAAATCAAATGCTGCTTTATCAAATCCAGCAACGCGATCTTCAAAGTTCTGTGCAATCCGTTAATCAAGCAGAGTGTGTCATCCTTCAACAAGCGAGTGCGTCAAATATACCAGAGGCTAATAAAGGTCAGCAAGAAAGTGCTACAAACACAAATACGTGAGTTGGATATAGAAGAAGATCCTCCAGTGCAAACATTATATAATGTTCCCTATGCAAAACAGGTATGAAACTTTAGAAAATGTACCAGATCCAAACTTAGACTTGCCCAAAATTCTCCCCCAAAACAATTAAAAATGCAGAAAATGTTCCTTACTTTACTTCAAAAAGTCGCGGAAATTCAAAAGTTGTTACAAATTACTTCAAAAGTAAAACAAAATCATATTGCAATATTATTCCCCACAATAGATTACTTTAAAAGGTTCCGGCAATTCTGCAACAAGAAAGAAATTCAATACTTTACTTACCGCGATCCAACAAAGAAAACAATTTCCGCCACAATCTATGACATCCCTACAGCATATTCAAACGAAGTCATAAGATTAGAATTAGAAAAAACCTATCCAATAATCTCAGTTTACAGACATACAACAAAAAAAAGAACAATTAGAAATATGTGTAATAGAATTGTTAGATAATATCCTGTAACGTGAAATAGTGGACATGAATTTACTATTGAGTGGTGTGATCAAAGCAAAATTTAAAAACAAATCAAACGTCCAGTTCAACGTATAACTGCCAAAACCTAAACCACACGCAATCAAATTGTAAATTAGAAACACGCTGTGCCCGATGTTTAGATAAACATCATTATTCAAAATGCCCAAAGCCTAAAGGTTTTCCAGCAGTGTTAACTGCTTTGAAAATCATACTGCTAATTATAGAGGATGCAAAGTATCCAGAACAAAAATGACCAACTAATTATTTTCCAAATTCTCAAACCAATTTTAAAACCAACCAAAAAAACAAATCATTCTATTAACCAATAAATTCTGATTGTAAGCTTCAACCAAAACACACACCCTCCCAATATTGGTAATATTAGAGACATTCTAAAACTTCCAACTGTTTCCCTAGAATCATGTAACAACCTTACAAATAATTACGCTCCAGGAACACAACTACCGACAAACTTAAAAACCTTAATCCCATTAATAACAACTCACAAATCCAATGCTCTATTCCCACAAATACATCAATTGCCGCAAAAAATTCTGCCAACAATAATAAACCATAGACCATAACACCGATTTAAAAATCCTAAATTGGAATGCTAACGGCCTTCAAAGGCAATTCTAAGAATTCGAACACTTTCTTCACAACCGAAAAATAGATATTGCATGTCTAACCGAAACTGATTTCAATAATAATAATAATAATAATAATAATAATAATAAGAAGAAGAAGAAGAAGAAGAAGAAGAAGAAGAAGAAGAAGAAATAAGAAAATAATACTGGGATAAAATGGGACTGTCATATCACCACCCCCTAGGAAAAATATTGTTAGAAATTTCTATTAAAAAAATTGGATAATATATGCACACTTATAACACACTCATTATCCGTACAATAAAACATTAAACCAGATATATTTGTCATAGTATTAACGCAAAATGTAAACTGGTCTATATATCAGTATGCAATCCCAGCATTAAATTCAGACCATCACCCAATATTACTACTATTCAATCAAACAACTCCAACAATTACATCTTACAATTCACTAAAGAATGGTACAATAAATTGGATCTTATTTCCGAACCAAATAATGCAATTGAATATCTATCCTAAAAACCTAAATACAAAAAGTGATCTTGACCAATCTATAGAACTCTTCGAAAATAGTACAAAAAGTGCAATAAAATCGTCAACCATTACACAAACCAACACGAACAAAATGAAAATAATTCCCTTTCCAATGACATAACAAATCTAATTGCCTTTAAAATACGCAGACAGTGGCAAATCAGTCGCAGTTTCTCGATTAAAACTATACTAAATTCTCTAACCAAAAAGTTAAAAACAAACTAGAACAGTTTAGATTATCTCAATTCTACAAGTATACTTCACAACTTCAACCAAATTCTTCATCGCTTTGGACGGCAATAAAAATACTAACCGATAAAAAACACCAAATCTAATACTTACATCAAACAACACTAGTGCCACAATTGATCTACAAAAATCTGAACTCCTAGATACACATTTTAAAGATACCTTCTCAAATAATATAGCCGTTAATCTCACATTTACAAACAAAATTAATTCTGAGCTTTCACACTCTATTACACAGTTCTAAAAAGAATTACATTAATTTCCCCAACAGCAAGTAGTTCCAAAATGCTTCTCTACATGGAGACATTAAAAGTTTCACTCACGCTATTCAGGAGCACGTTATTTCAACTCATAACCACAAAAATGTTCATGGGAAAAGGTGGATGCTAATTTCGAATGCAGTGTATGTTATCGATCATCAGATAATAGATCATCTGATCACTGGATGCACAAATCAGACGGTATCTACACCGGCCCAAACTGATCGAAAAAATGCATCACGCATAAGAAACCAAAAATGGGTTCTGGGCAGAAGATGAAATCATCGCATATTTTGAATACAAAGCCAAACCAGTCTTAAAAAGTAATCAGATCAAAATTAGTTTCAACCTTTGAATATATAATGACAAAATAATCCCGGCAAATAAACCATACATTCTATAATATAACTTTTAGGAATGGAAAACATTGATCATGGATGATACACACTGAATAGAATTTTTCAAATTAAAAATAATTTCAAAATATTTATAATTAAAATAAATTTCAAAATTTAAATTATGTACCCCGTGACCGATCAGTTGTCCAAGATCTCTAAGTCAGTAGTATCGTAGCAATCTCGAACTAGAAGATCGCGGTTCGAGTCCCGCCTCGGGCACGGGTGTCTCTGTATGTGTGTGCCGTCCTTTCATCCCTCACTATCATCTTAATTTCATCTTCCATAATCTCAGGGCTAACATATCTGGGGGATAAAAACTGGAACTAGATAAATACTGTTAAATTACATGCACCTGCTACCGAGATATTGTTACTCAGCCCCAGTAAATGCAGGGTGATGCACGCGTGTTCTAAGTCAGCCTACTTGCGAGGGAAAATAATGTACCTTGAGACACCCTCTTGCCCAACAGTTTTCTCCACACAATCTACATGGAACAATCTGTATATGAATCCTCGTACCTAAACATGCATAACCATAGAACTGATATCTACGCTGCGAATCGGAAAAGGTGGGTCAGGGCATTGATGTCACTGTAGGGCTCACTCAGGGCTGTAATGTGACCACGCGGTCAGAGAGGCAGTACCAGGCAGAGGCACTGCCGGGCAGATCCAGGCTTAAGAGTTCCGACGGTGATAGGATTTTCGACACTAGCTAGTTAGTTAGAGTGCATGTGCTATCTGGGGCAGACTTCTAGCGGCCGTCTGCTTTGGTTGGTAGTTTCTGTGCTCACTCCGATCAACACCAGGTGAATGCCAGAGCAGTACGATAACAAACGGGCCATGGACCGCAAGCGATCTTTCCTTCCTCTTCCTTATCCTATCCGCACTCCTTACTTATATACACATGCACAACTATATGACACTTGTTGGGAGCTTAAAGCTTGTCACGGGTGGGGAGATGCCCCGCTGGTGGGAGACACCTGGTTGGGGAAAAACTGGCAAGCCAACAGGTAAGTCGACGCTGTATATCTCCATCCAGCGGGGCAAGATCATTTCCCGTGATTTAATGTACACTACACTTAGGACTAATGATCTAAGCAGTGGGCCTGGAATCACTAATCAATCAATCTCTCAATCAATAAATCTCATATTGGAAGCCACTATTTTGGTCATTCGCAGTTAAGGTTAGCCCATCCCATTGGAACACACTAGCTTGTATCACGTCAGACATAGAGACCGCAAGCAGCCATATTTGTCCGTGACCTAGCTTTGCAAGAATGTGGTGATGGCACTTTTACTTTCTCGTATTCTTAGAATAGAGAACATTATGTATTGCTTCTAATATCCCACAGGAGATTTTAAGGATATACGCGTTTTCATGTCTTTCGTAGCAAAGAAGTGTTTTTAATCCTAGGATGCATAGACGCGAGAAACTACATGCAGTGAATATGATGGTCTACAAAATACTCTCTTGAAAAATGCACCTAAAAATAATTTTTGTTCTTAATAATTTCAGTTCTTAATAATTTCCATTAAAGTCAACCCATAATGTTAAATAAATGATTATTTAACTAACTATTAATTGTGCCTTAAACGTCGATCAAATGGCCGAGATCGCTAAGGCTGTAGTGCCGTAGTGGTTTCGGACCGGAAAATCGCGGGTTCGAGTCCCGCCTCGGGCGTGGGTGTATTTGTGTATGTCTATATAAGTGTGTCGTCCTTTCACCTCTCATTATCATCATCATTTCATCTTCCATATTCCCAGGACTAACAACCCTGGGGAATAAAAATCGGACTCAGCTAAATGCTGGTCCCCAATTAAAGTTACATGCACCTGCCACCGCTATAATGATTCTGAGCCATGGTAAATGCAGGTTGCATGTATACGTGGTCCTAGTCGGCCTACTCGCGATCAAAAAAAATTGCACCATAAAAGACCTGCATATGCATAGACGATGTCAAATCCAATTTCAAAATCTTTCTATATAACTTCTGAGAATTGTACCTTTGCCAGTTACTAAAAGTAGAAAGATTACACGGAAAGAAAGCTCTCAGAAATGAAGCAGTATAGAGTAAAACTCGAAATAAAACACTTTAGAGTGTCAGAAGCTTAGCATACACATTCTAGGGTTAAACGATTTTCTGTATACGACTGTGAACAAAGCTGCGTCTAAACTGTACACGTATTTTTTTTCTTCAAAATGAATATTTTGATATAGAACTGTGAGGAAAAATATGAACAAAATCATTTAACTTTATGTCGAACTTTATAAGAATAGTTACTATGTTTGAGGATGAGAGATATCTTCATTAGTTAAAGACAATTCTGATGAATTTAAATAGAAAATTATTTATATGCATTAAATACGTTTAATACGGTTGACGAGTCTTGAATTGATGATTCAAATTATCAGGTATGCTGTCAACAGATGGATTTGTAAAATGATTAAACTCATATAAACCAAATTTTAATTTAGATCATTACAAGTGTTAAGTTGTCCAAGGTACAGATGAATATGTATTACTATTTCTAATAATTAACGGTAATTATTTTCATTTAATGTTAAAAAAGGAAAACTAAAAATATATAAATTTGAAAGACATGGAGAGGACTTACCATATTAGAATGAAACGTAACAATTAGTGCAACAGTATTAACGAAAAAATGTTTAATTAAAACTGAATTAAGTTTCAACCAATTATTCTTAATAACCTATGATTATGCACCAATAACCAACTCTAGGATTTTGTTATCTTTTTTAATTCAAAGAGACCAGAAAATTAAATTAAAATGTTTTCACAATGATATTCTCTTATTTTTTTCACGTGCGTTTTCTGATATTGCTGTCTCGGAGGATACACGTCTAAGAGTGTGGAATGGCGTGAGCGAAGTCTGCCACCAGCGCTCTGGTCGTCCGAGTGGAGTTCCTGACCAGCAACCCGAGGCGCCGATATGCGAGGCGAGTCAACGACCTCTCCAACTCCAGCCAGACCACCTTGCAGAACGGCCAGGACATCTCTTAGATTCCTCAGAAACTGGTTACGTAACAGCGCAGTTACTCCTCTCTCGTCTCGTGTATGGTATTTCAGTTAAAAACTAAATTTAGAATGTAGAAACTATCTGAAAACCTAAAAATACTCTTTGAAATCTGAAACAAAACAATCATTTCAAACAAACACTTGTGATTCGTCAATGACTTTAATGGATGGTTTCTTGTGATGTGATCTCTAAATATTATTTTCTACAACATTATTTTAGGTTACTTTATTTTCTGAAATGTGCTTATTAATGAGATGCTTATTAATGGGAGGTTGACGGTTTTAGTTATCAATTTTACTTATAAATTGGGCTTTTTAAGATATTAGAAAACAGACTTGGTGTGCTGTGTTTTAATGGATTGGCTCTTTTCCAAGCATCGTACATTACGATGAAACCGAGCAAGCAAGATTTAACATATCTAGGAATTCTTTTGATAGAATTATTCTTAAAGAAATAATTTTTGACGTATATAAGAAAACAGGACATCTTAACATAACTGTTCATTTTAAAAATTCAAATTCTCTGACTTGTTAATCATTTTTACTTTTATATCAGACCTCAAACATATTTGTTGGACCGTATCCCTTTGGGAACAGTTTACTTGGATGTGTTCATTACAGACAGATTTTAAATAGGTGCCACATCACTTGTTTTTGCTTTCAACTTCTTTCCCAAGACGTAGAAAATTAATTATTTTTTTTGATTTATTTTTTATTTTTTGAATATATTAAAGGGGTCTCCGACCAAAGGTCTTCGTTCATTTTTCTTTCACGCATGGCTTCCATTACTCTGGTATTCCAGGTTTTGCGAGGCCTTCCTCGTTTTTGCTTCCTGGATGAGACCAGTCGAGGACATTCTTGGGCCACCTTGTATCTGACATTCTTCTCAGGTGGCCATACCATTGTAGCATTTTACTTTCTAATCTGTCCACCACCGATTCCGATTGCTGCATCCGTTTCCGAATTTCTACGTTTCTATTTTTTTCCATTCTAGAAATTCGGCAGCTCCTTCTTAATCCATCCATTTCTAGTGCACATAATTTCTGTTTCTGGCGTTCCGTCAAGACCCAACACTCTCCACCATTGGTTAGAATACTTTCAATAATAGTTCGTACAATAACCTTTTTTTTCTTACATGAATTTCCCGACTCCATAGTACCCCATTCAGCATTCTTATAGCTCCTCTTGCCTGTTTAATGCGGTCATCAACATCATTTTCACAATTTCCAGACGTATGCAGGATTGTACTGTTGTGCAATGTATGCAACAAATGGATTTGAACTGTTCAACTAACTTAATCCTTCCTACTCCTTGTACTTCCAAATCAGTACCTTCTCCTCCTACTACCAGATACTCTGTGTGATACTTGGTGTAGGGTACTAGTTAAAATTGTAAATGTTAGCGCCCACCCAATTTTCTGTATTTATATTTGATCCTGTATTTTGATAGATTAGCTAGCCTTGTAAATAGAATAACTAAGTATCTTAAATGCACACCGTAGTGTGTTCGTTTATTTTTATTTTCAATCATTCATAATTTTCTATTTCGTAAATTATATTAGACTAGCCCCCACTAGCGATTCCCCGTCCAACTCAGAGAGGAGGGAGAACATATCCTAACTTTAATTTATTGAATTGTTAACTCCCTGATGTGGGTTACCCACAATAGCGATGTTGGGGTGGAAGGCGGAGGATAGGGGCAGTGCCCAGGTGCCTCCAACCTTCACCCTGCCTGGCTCCAAGTCACTTGTGTTAGAGATTTTCAAAATAAACAATAATATATGCATGTCTGTCTTTTTACACCCCATTCTGGATTGAGGCTTTACGAAATCCCTTCTTCGGCTGCACCTCTCTGTGTATTTAAGAACTGTAAATGGTCAGCGAGTGGTGCCTCTATTACGTGAGATATGTATGTCCTAAGTACATAAAGAAGTTGATCGATATCACCTTTTCAACATTTAGCGTTGTTATAATACATAATTCAAGGGCTTGGCTCAAGATAGTATGTCAGATTTTCGACAAAAATAACATAATACTATAAATATACTTGCCATATCGATTAATGGTGTGTAATAGGTGTGTAATAGGGAGACATTTCTTCTTTACTCTATGGCGAGGAATGTGGTATTGAAACTTTTATCATGTCTGGTTTCTGAGAATAAGTTAGATGTGGCATAGGACTACAGAGCTAAGACCTTCAATTAGTTCCTTCTTTTCATTACTTGATATTGTTTTACCATAAAGCAGAGTAAAAAGCGACGCAACTGATTTATTCTTATTATACACCAAGGGTTCTGTTTAATATTTCAGTTTTCTGTTTCATATTTTTTATTTTAAAATTGTCCTTTAGAGCGATATTATATATGCATTTCCATTCTCTAAAAATGTGTATATGCTACCGGGAGGGATGGCTCAAGGCATCAACTGCTATAACTGCAGTGCTTCTGACAGGGAGGTCCTAGACTCGAGTCCCGACGGTGGCAGGATTTTACACAAGCTTGTCAGCTACGTCGAATTCAAGCACTCTTTGGAGGAGAATTCCAACGAGCAGTTGCTGTAATCGATAGTTTTCCGTATTTCGAGTATTTTAGTACATATATAGTTATAGTATTAGTATATATATAGTATATAGATAGTATTCGAGTATTTTCCACGATCAGCAACAGACGAATGCCGGAGCAGTGTCCTAACAAACGGGCCACGGACCGCGGGCGATCTTTCATTCCTCTTCCTTCTCCTATCCTCACCCCTTACATACACAAACTTACAATAGCAAGCATTACACTACCACACATGCTGAGAAGCCAGCCGGGAGCTTACAGCTTCCCAGCTGGGGCGGTGTTCTGCAGGTGGAAGATACCTGGTGGGGGAAGACCTCGCTAACCTACGATAGGTTAGCGCCGGATCTCGTCATTAAGCGGGAAAATCACCGCCAACTCCCATGTAAAACACATGCACTACACTAACGAAACTAATGAAATTAAACAATGAACAAAACTACTTAGAAATCGACGCGACCGGAATCATTAATCAATCTAACATGCTATATTTTCTTAACATATTACCTATTATATGAAAAGTGAAAGTATGTTCCATAAAACTTACAAACCACTGAAGTGATTTCCCCTTAATTTGGCTCGAATACTTTTGAGCGTCCGGAAGAAAAATTGTGGAGGATGCTCTAAAATGACGGGATACAAAAGTTCAGACTGCCAGAAGACTGCGCGCTCTATCTAGCGGCTAATCCAACCGCCACGTATCGTGGATCGTCTTCAAGAGGCATCGGAACGCACTCACTTTTGTTTTGCTAAGATGTTAAAATTTCAATGCAAATGAAAGCCAGGAAGGAACACGTCGATGTCTTGCGCCAACGCAAGATTGAACATTTGAACTTATGTTTTATTGCGTGATAATTTTTAGTACCTTGCGCAGTGAAATTGTGAGTTTTATTTATTCTTTTAATAACGAATGTTTCCTTCTTAATTCGTCTGTGAGAACTGCAAAGTTGGATTATTTAAATGTTGAATTCCCAGTGTACACAACGACCAGGCAACGTCTCTGCTTTTTACTCACCCATTTCCCGGCTTTTAATACAGTAACTGGTGTTAGTGTGAAACATTTTTATCACAAATCCTGGCAATCCTAGAAACCCACCTACCTCTTGAGATAGTAAAAAGATGATGGAGATAATTGAACATCCGAAAAATAGAGTGTAAAATTCGGGTATGGTTGGCGTCGTGAAGTAGTAACAATATGACAGATGTTTTGCTGGCAATCGATTTTGCGAAATGTGAAATTGTATAATGCGAAATTGAGTTTATTTATCATCAATCTGATGTATAAAGTCGTAAGGTGTCGGAAAGGCAGTACACTAATGTAGAAATTTTCCCTTAAACCTGTAAACACAGTTTATTTCGAGAATATTCTTAGAATATTTTGGAAGGATCTGTAAAAATAATCTGTTCACCACCCACAGAAACACATCGAATAACATCTCACTTAATTTGAAAGGTGGAGCAGAAGATGTCTACCCACGAGAAACGCACAAACACTCGCAGGTTACTTCTCCCCTTGCGTGAATACATTTGTTTATTTTTTTTCACTAGATGAACCAAATAAATCAGGTTATCCCACAACTATACGTAGGGTTTTGAAACTTTAAACGGCTGCCATACCGGTTACTATACCTACTCGGAGACAGGGACTGTGGTCGTGCGGTTGGCCACTCGCTGAACAACCATGCGGTTTGCCAGAAAGCAGTTAACCGCAGTTGGCACAATCAACAGGAAGCAGAGTACGCACAGGAGTCAACGCCACGCATTCATCGCACCGGGCATAGGACTTCTGCGAAGTTTCTTCAAATCGTCGTCGCGTCCCTTTCATTTTCCAAACCCTCTACGAATTAGCTCTTCCATTACATTAAATTATTTTGGCTTTTGAAAAATGAGTCTTTTACGCTAAATGAATCGAACGTGAGCTCTCCCATGTGCGTGATCTGGGCTGTCCGGGTGACGCCGCGTCGAAGGCTGTGTTGCCGACGTTTCGACCATCTTGTCGTGATCTTCCTCAGGTGGTCGAAGATGGTCGAAACGTCGGCAAAACAGCCTTCGACGCGGCGTCACCCGGACAGCCCAGATCACGCACATGACTCTGGCCTCGGAAGCCTACAAGTTCAAGTGAGCTCTCTCAGTTAAACTCGCGAACGAGTTCTGCACGCCAACGCCAACGAGAGATGGCATTTTTACCGAACTTTTCTGTTCATTATTTAAGCATCTTGCGTTGGCTTAGCATTCATGTTCATTTCTGCCATCTGAGAATTTGAATACTCACAGACGGCAAGAAGAATTTGACTAACCCAGAAATCCATTATTCCAGAAATCAACTACTCAGTTGATTGATTGTTTCCCGGCCCGTCAAGTGCTTTGGTCAATAGTCCCGGTAGTGGAGTGAATGTTTTATTCCGGAAGGTGGCGGTATTCAACCACTGCTTGGTAAGATTTGGCGCATACCTACATGACGGATTGCGACTATTTCCCCTTCCAGGTATCACCCCCCAAGGGTCACCGCCCCAACAGCGACAAACTCTTAACTCTCCATTTCCTGACATGTATGGCAGTTTAGTCCGTGTAAATATAAGTTAGGGGAGAGGACAGGACAAGAAAGGACGAAAAGATCGCGCGAAGTTCGCGACGTGTTTGTGAGGGTTCTGCTGCGGCATTTGCCTAGTATTGATCGAAGAAATCACGGAAAACGTCCGATCAGAACAGCCAGTCGCTATAATTCTCCTCGAGACAGCAGCTGAATTCGACGCAGCTACTTGTCTAGAGTCAATTCCGGATTCCGCCACCGTCGGGATTCGAACCCTAGAATATTCCGGTCATTGATACATATATCGCAGTTTTTGCTGCATATTACTTTCTCTATGCTACGTAAGTGGTATGCAAGTAAGTAAATAGTACTTGGAGGCATCTTCCATAATATTTTAAAATGGCGCGTGCTCCTGGTACTTTATCTAATTTCATTAAAATTAGTTATAAAATTAACGAAACATATACAATTATTCGATATTGCTATTAGGGTACTCAGATCAGACACCCGCGCCTGAGACCAAATTGCTATAGGCAACAACATTTACATTCGTGTACGAAGGGCTGCGTTCAAGCAGTCACAGTATGTTTGTTTCATCTCAAAGGAATGAGTGAGCTCAAAAAGATCAAAATGGGTATAACACTACATTAGTATTTTATAATATTTATTTAACAAAAATAATATTTTTATTTGAAAAACGATATTAAAGGTTAATTCCAATACAAAATTTCACAAACATAACTTCAATTGCCTCATTTTACTTGTATCAGATAGAAGTGATGATATTCTACAGGGAGAGAGGCGAATGACTTCGGACGGCAGAGGTTGCAGTAGCGGACTGAACAGGCGCCTTCTCTGTACAAAGGAATTAATAAGCCGTGCCCGACCATGAGTTGCCCTGGGGGGGGGCGCTGGATAGAGAAGGAAACAGATTTTGACAGAGACATCACGGTGAAATTACTATAATATTGTACATACTATTTATTTACTAAACTATTATTACAAAATTTACACATTATAATTGATTACGACTCTGAATGAATTAGATCTCCACAAATGTCTTAAGGAAAATAATATGAAATAGGAACATGCATGATCACGAAGATGAAAGTGTTTTAAATAAAGCGATTTCTTGTTCTGGTGCTTCGTAATTGTTCAGTTCCTGACATGTAAATTCACATGTCACGGGGCACAAAGGGTGAAAGTGAAACGTATGCACAGTGCGCCAAGTAACTCTATTGAGACAATTAGCATTACATCCAAACTAAGAACTTTATTTAAATATCGCGGTTATATTTAGACAAAATAATCCCCTGTCATCTACACACAACGTTTACATCGATCATACAAGTTTTGGAAAGATCCCTGGAAGTCTTGTTTGTGTACCTCTCTCGGACACAGTATATTGGATGTCCTCAATGTTACTGAAACGCTCACCTTTCAAAGCACACTTAATAGGAGATAGATTAGAGAATTAGGAAATAGAAAAAAGTCTGTAGGTGTCAAATCAGGCAAGTATGGTGAGTGTTCAAGAACACATATTTGTTATGATGTTAAAAAATGTTTCACGAATAGTGCTGTGCGCTGTAACAGAGAGCCGGTGCATTGTCATGAATGTAGCACAAACCGAGGACGAATCTTTCTCTTTTGCAAATATTTGTCTAAAATGGACCTGGCCGCTTCCGTACTGACAAAGTTTCATTGCTCTCTGCATTCAAGCATTCTGGCGGTAATTCGTTTATTACTGAAAACAATTTCCTTTGTTTATTCCATATTTTCATCCGTCCGAGAAACACGGAACGTCCGACGCGTGGTTCATCTTCTAAGGATTCTCTTCCTTGTGTAACACAAGTGTAACTTGTGTAACACAAGTGCAGTAAAATTTTGTCACTGCTCTTTGATACATGATGTTACACTTGATCGTCGTTACTTTCAGAGTGTTACTGTCACGGCTCCGCTGCTGTGCATACACTGCTGAGTCATCAAACTCTACAGGCGTCTACGTGTTCTGCATATTCTAGAGGGTAAAGTGGTAACCACATTCGGCGTGTTTGTTAAATGTGTTCCAAAAAAATCAATCTAATTACTTATTTGGCGCACTGTGTACCTTTTCATACGCAGGTGATCTGAAGGGAAGACCTCTGCGTTGCAGATCCGGACCCATGTCAGAATGCAAGCTCCCATAGGGCCAGCGATTTCATGGCGCGGATGCTGCGCCGAAGAAAAATCTCAGTTAAGGACACTGGTTAAGGAAATGCAAGACACTGGCTCACTTGGCCAGATTCCAACATTCGGCCGGGAAGGCTAATGCAGTACAACACGTACCGATGTAGAGGCATGCAATACTGACATACTCAAAGGTGCTCTGCTGAAGCACGGACTTACGATTGTCGAAGGCCATGTATAGTTTCACTAGAGTCTAAAGTAAAAATAACTATGGTAAGGAGAGACATCACGAATTCTGCTGGTTGAATTATGTACTTTCTCTTAGAATGCGCATAATTGGTCATGTTAACAGTCAAATGACTACGAATTTTACGGATGTGATACTGTAACATATAATGATACGCTCAATGAAGTCACTCCATTCGAAAATTGGAGCATTTGCTTCGGAGCAAAGTGAGTCTACTCCATGATGCTGAGCAAAAGCTTCATTTCGTATGAATAAAAACTTTGTATGTCTGCGAAGAATTTGCTCGTGTCTCGCGAGCTCGTTGCGAAAAGTGATAGTGCAGGCTAAGAGTTTTAAAAATTGGTTTCTTGAGTAACAGGTTACATACGTTACGCACGTCGCTCACATTTGTGCGGAGCAAAGATCGATGTTTTGTTGTCTCGTTCTTTAATTTCGAATATGTGTAGCAGTAACGAAGAACAGGCTCTAGAGGTCCATCTGGTTCTTGTTGAAATGCTAAGCAAATATAAAATTATTTTTGAAAAAAGCCAGCTTCTAGAGGTACGCTGACGCTGAGCAAATCATTACAAAGTTTGAAAAAACATTACAACGAAAAACTCCGAGTAGAAAAGAGCAATGGCCAATTAACATAAAAGATATGCACTATGAAAGCGCGTCTGAAAGCAAACGCCGATAAACATCGTACCAACCATACAACATTGTCCTTTTCGAATCGGTAAAGTTTCATATAGCCTACTTCACGAGAATCTCGCCTTATATTGTAAACTTTTTTAGTCCGCTATATCTGTATATCAACACACGGTAAAAAAAACGTGAGCCTGCTACTACGGTCCCCCCGAAATTTTGGAGCAAGTGCTCAATCTAGAGTGTAAACGCGTAACTTCATGCATAACAATTCTGACCATTTGCTCGCCAGTTGAGAGTACGCACAGACCCGGAGCAATTGCTCGCCCACTTTATACATATGAAACTGAGAAAGATCTCCGAAACTCGGAGCAAAGAGTAATTGCTTACTTTTATTCATACCACCCATTGGCTAGACACCTGGAGACCCTCCCAGCCTCACCACGACTCGTCACGCCCCGCTTCACCCATCCTGATCTGTCCAGCCTCTCCTCGCCACGCTCCGCACTACCCAGTCACACCTCGTTCCACTCCGCCTCGCTCCACTCCGCCCCGCCCCACTCCGCCCCGCCCCACTCCACCCCGCCCCACTCCAATCGCCGCTCCATCCGCCCCGCTCCACTCCACCTCGCACCACTCCACTCCGCTCTACTCTACCCCGCCCCCTGTCCACTCCACCTCGCTCCTCTCCCCCGCTCCACTCCGCCCCGCTCCACTCCAATCCTCCCCACTCCAATCCGCCGCTCCATCCGCTTTACTCCGCCCCGCACCTCCCCGTAAAGCACCGCTTCGTTCGGCCGCGCCACGCCCCGCCTCGACCCACCCGGCCTATTCAGCCTCGTCCCACCACTCTCTGCCCAGCTTCGGACCGCTCCGCTCTGCCCCGTCCCGTCCCGTCCCGTCCCGTCCCGTCCCGTCACGAGCCATTCCGTTCTGTGCCAATTCTCCGAATCGGGCCCGCACCTCTACGCTCCACCCCTTCCCTCTCCACTCCGCCTCGTCACACTCGGCCGGTTAGCGCCTCGGCACAGCCTGCCTCGGCTCCGCTGGGCAGTCGGCAGCTGCGCCCGGGAGGCTCCACGATGCTGCGCGCTCTACTGCTTCTCGCAGGTACTACATCGCGCAGCGAAGCTGGCCCTGCGAGGTTTCTTTCCCGTCCACTCGCTTCTTCGTAAACTGTCTCATGACGATTTCGCCGAAACTGTTCACAATTGTGACTAAACGGGAAACCTATATGAGTAATTATCGCACGGCAAAAGAAGAACAGTTACAGATCCATGATACTGTATCAAGTTCCCTCGTTACAGTATCATGGATCAGGTGTACTGCAACTGTTCTTTTTATTCCGTGTATGTAATATTGATATTGGAAAGTATTCAATGCCAAATATATTAGAAGAATATTCACTGCTAATAGAAATTGACATCTTTAAGAGTATATCAGACATAACAAGTTCCATTGTTTCAGTGTCATGGATCTGGTGTACTGCAACTGTTCTTTTTATTCCGTGCATGTAATATTGATATTGGAAATTATTCAATGCCAAATAGATTAGAAGATTATTCATTGCTAATAGAAATTGACACCTTTGAATGTATATCAGACGTAGTATCATTATTGTTTATGGACGCTTAAGTTTTTTCAGGTGCATTTCGGGTATCAGCGGTACAATACGTCAGCTTCCTGTACTTTGTTTTGTTACATTCGGTAAATGAAACCTGACAGAAATTATGGATACTCTCAGTATAAGAGGTCCACAACATTGAAGATCTGAATTTGTTAACCAACAGAAAATCGTGGTAGAAGAAATGTTGTTGACGCATTATTTATTTTCATTGCCTACAGCTGATTAAACTTCTCTTTTTTGAATGGAAATTCCAATCACTTTCATCTGCTGTAGTTCAATCTTGAAAAGATTGAAACAATGATACATGTTAGAATTTGAAGAGTAATCATGCGTAGACAAAGTTAAACAAATTATGTTACAGAGTTTGGAAGCGTTGTAAAAGGTACAAGAATTTTAAAACACTGGCGAGATCGTTGGAGCAATGGTGTATCAACATGTGCAACTGTCTCCTCACCTTGTGCGACAGCGCCGTGTACAGAATTTCAATAAACGCGAGTCTCGTTGCCGCCAACAGACCGAACTGAAATGCGAAATATTGTAGTGGCATCACTTGCGGTAAACGTGTGCATGTGGTTTACTTGAATTACGTAACTGACCTGAACACATTTTAGTGTTAATATTTTAATTGAGTGTATTTATCCTCAATCAGATGGCGAGGCATCCATTTTGATGTGCTTTTCGTTAAGGCAAGAATAGTATGCTAAATTTGGGGAACTATGGCAACTAAACGTAAATTATTGCTTTAAATTCACTTTTGACAACTTTGGCAAACTTATTTCATCGTTGCACTGTCGTATTCGTTTGTTACTGTCTTAAACACGAAATATTGCAGGGGTACTCAATGCGGCAAACGTAAGGCGATGACTTGAATTACGCAATAATTTGAACATCTTTTGCCGTTAATATTACCAATTGAGTGCATTTCTGATCAATCAGAGGGCGCGACACATTTTGATTTGTTTTATGTTAAGCAAAGAAAAGTATGCTAAAGTTTGTGAACAACGGCATTTGAACGTGCATCATTCCTTCAACTTCCAAATAAAAGATTTGAAAATTTCCGCAAATTTGATTTTTCGTTGTGATGGCGTTTGCACTTGTTAATCCATTTGCCGGGTGCCTATACCGCTCCACAAAGGTCAGCCCCTTTCAATTCACAAAACACAATTATTGCGCGAGGTAGCGAACGAATTTCTACAGCAAATTGCAATAGTCTCAGGCACAGAGTTTTGTTACAAGTTCCCTGTTCTCCATAGTGATGTGTAATTGCCAGCTAATTTACTAGATGTCCTTGTTGCGTATCAATATCCATTAAAAGTTAACTGAGCATCATTGCTCTCACAAAAAGCCTGCACTGTAAAATTGCGCACGCGTTTTTTGTTTACAACGCTTCTTTTTTGTACATTAAAAATTTGAAAGTTATATCTCCACAAATAAGAGATGATTGAGTGGTACCAGCGAACGCATGGACAGCAGAGAGAAAGAACTACCTCTTTCGGGCAAGTGCTCAGTGGTTCTGTTAAACATAAGCCAAATACTGAGAGATGTTTCAACCAAAGACGTTGTGTTTGGCGTCTTTCTGCAACTACAATATTGAAGATACAGATTTTTCCTTAAAAGAATCCTATTGTTCTAAGATAGATATTGAAATAATGTCATGTATAAGTTGTCTAAAATAGAATAGTCTTCGCATCATTTTGTGTGAAATATGGACAATTTTAACTATTATTTTTCCAAAATCGGTTTCAATTTTTTTAAATTTTCAAGTCGTATGTATTAAAGGACGGTAAAAATGAATGCTGATCGCCTGCGAACTCTAGATATTTTCGAAAATTGCAAAACTTTAACATTGCGAAAGTACAATGTTGAAGGTAGAGAGAGATATTTGCTTTACAATTTGTTCTAAACAATTAGATCTTCAAAAAAATTGTATAATTTTGTAAAATACGAGAAATTTTAAAGTAATATCTTACTAAAATTAATACAATTTATAAAAAAACATTTTATCAAGAAACGCTCCATTTAAAAAATTATTTACTTTTGAATGGATAGACCAAAGGACGCGTTTCGTTGAAGTCTCTCAGTTATTGAACACTACAAAAGTTAGAAATAATGTGAGAAAGTATGTTCTCTTGCGACATCACTCGTTTGAAAACGATAGCCCTCAAAGGGTCCCGAACCCTAGGACCTGCCGGCCAGTGATCGCAGTTGCAACAGTTGTTTGTCTTAGCCATCTGAGGAGTCTTAGATATTTTGCATGTTTGTTACCAAGCTTTCAACGGATACCCAGAAAAGATTACCCGCACAAAAATAACATAAAAAGTCTCATTTTGTCAATTACGAACTAAGAAACACGACCCATTTCGACATCACTTATCAGGTCTAGTAACTGTTATACTAGATTATATCGCACGGTTACGGGAGTAAGTACTCCGGCATTCGCCTGGTATTGATTGAAGAAACCACGGAAAACTACCGATCAGAGCCGCCGGCAGCTAGAATTCTCATTCCGACAGTGGCGGAAATCGTTCTTGCTACATGCAATGTGTAGAACTACAACTACCAACAAATGAATGCGCAGCGCCTGTTAGATGTTGGTCAAACCAGTTCTTTGTGTTGGTGCAGGGGCTTGCGGCGCTGCTGCTCAGCCGTCTGCAGTGATCAGCCACGATGGCCTTAGCGTGAGTGTGCTGTGCCAGCGCGGGCTTCCGCTGGAGCGTTGCCGCGTGGAAGGAGCGTCGCCCAGTGCAGATGGCTCTCGCCGCACGTGGATTCTCAAGGAAGGTGATTTATTTACGTATTGTAAAATACCAACAGATATTGAAGATATATATATATATATATATATATATATATATATATATATATATACATTAAATAATACTAATAATATTTAAATCACCAAATAATGAACTTCTCTACTTTTGTTGATATTATTACTTTCCTGCTTGGACACGCTACGGAAACGCACATAACACTGATCTGTAAATATTTTTATTATTAATTTGCCCTGACATGCTCATACATTTGCCTTATAATGAAATATTTATAAATTGAATTTCCATTTACTTATGGGTTTCGATATACACCATACTATCTTCTTACTTGTAGTACGTGGACAGGCAATCTATACATAATTGTGATCTCTAGAAATTCTGTTAATTAAAACTAGTTATTTTGTATTGAAGTCAACTAGCTAAACATTATCAGCCTTTTCCATAACTTAACATTTATTTACAATTTCGATGACATCTTAATAATGAACATGTTAGAACTCGCTGTATTACTCAGCTATTTCATTTCATAAGTAATTGCACGCTCTATAGAATCTAACAAGTCGGATATCGCTCATTTATGTTCAACTTGTTCTGTTGCCGACCGCAGGTTTAGCCACCTCCTGGCCTCTGCAATCGTGAATTGATTCAGTCACTCAGCCACGACCTCACAGAAGCGAGCGGGGGAAACTAGCGCTCGCGATTCCCTCTCGTGCAGGACTTTGCCGACGACGGTCGACAGCATCTACCGCCGGCCCGCGTGTCCCGAAGCGAAGCGGTTACAAAAACGTTAGTGTTACGCCATATCTTTGGTAAGAGCAGACGTGTTCATAACTGCTCACATATGCAATTACGCATCTCTTAAGTAGCCTCATGGCACCATGTGTGGTACATGCACTATACATAAGCTCATGGACACATTGCATTCCAGTTACAATGTGGAAGTGATTAATTCTCAGTGTCGCTATATATTGCGTGTGCTTCAAGTGAACTGATGCTGTCACGTGCACGTTTTATACTTCACGTAACCAATTCCTGCTGCATGAACCAGTGAACTACACATCTCAAATGCGTTGTTTCACAGCCGAACATTCGCAATTAATAGATGAGTTCGTGAAACTTATTTCAACTTAAACTAAACGAGAATTGCAATTCACTAGTTGTGTTAAATGCGCTCAGCGGACCACGTGTTCAAATACATTTTACTGCACTGTAATTTATGTGTTGAATTCATGCTAACATACACTGTGAATGTGTCCCATGCCGGTTGTTATTAACAGTTAATTATAGTTATTAACTCACGTGTAATGTGATCTAACACACGTGCTGCCAACATGCGGCTGTCTATATTCAATTCGAATTGTTGAACGATTGTTGAAGTCTATTTAGATTTTACTTAATATTCGCAACAAATACTATAAAATTTCTAAATTATTAACATGTACAACTGTTCAGAACATCGGAATTAATTCCGTGTACCCAATTCCCTCTAATCGAAAAATACTGATCCCGATCTCAATCAAAGGTGCCCGTACCGTCTGGTCGGTGCGTCCGCGAAGGCAGCTGGCGTGAAAATTACAAAACGTCTACAAGCTTACACCTCGCACAGCCTTCTCCATGTATCCTTCATATATATACAAGGGGCCCTCTTCCCTTTCCACAAATGGAAGCCTTATGCCCGCGACCATAGAACATATTTTCTTGTTTATCAGTCGCCCTGACAACGTGTATTCTTTGAATATTCTCATTCTATATGTATTAATTTACTACTCGCGCGAGTTCTTGATACACGAGCTCCCTAATCTTCATCCAGCGCTGAATAGCATGACACGTTGAGGTACATAGGTTTGACTCGGAAGGGTACCTACCAATTTACAATGCTGGTAACAACCACCTCGTACTTTCAAAACAATCGTAGCATTTCTCTTGGCATGCTTTTTCGAATTAAGATCATGCCCACAGTTGGTACACCCTTTTCAACCGTGACGTAGCCAAATCCCTCCTCTTCCCGCTCCCTCTGCTATGGAATATCAAGAAAACTTGCGCGTATAGTACGAGCTATTTTCAATGTCTTGATGTCATTTTTATATACAAATCAAACCGGGGGTTTCTGGTTTATCACTGTATTTATTTAACGTCAAAAACCGTTAAAAACTGTGTGACGCCCTGTGGGGAGAAGAGCCATATGTCCATGGTTTCTTCAACTCTGGGATGTCTGCTCTTATATTCAGTTGAATAATGAATACGAGTATCAACGATTCTTTCTGGCAAGAATTGATACGAAAATATATATATATATATATATATATATATATATATTTTTGAAAAGGTAAATCAGCTAAAGATGTAGGCTATTATCCCCAGATGTGAGGTCAGGCGGGGATGCTGGTGACGGTTTGGACCAGTGCGGCTTGTCCATACAGAAGAAGGCTGCGGGCGGGTCTGGCGGCTTCCGCTGTCTCCTGCGTCTGCACCAGCATAACGGTAGCGAGATGGTGGATGTGTTCAAAATCGTCGTCCAAAGTAGGTGACGTGTTATCTTTTCTTCCTACGTTCAGCGGTTAACATCTTCTAACGATCTGTCGTACTGTTTCTTCTTTTTTCTCAGTGTTCTAAATATGTTTTTTCATCTGTTTTATTCATTTATTTAAACTCAGCAAGATCTTATTTACAACAAGAAAATCTTCAAACCGCAAAATTTGGACTCTGCCTACACAACGATCCACTGAAAGTTGTTTACTCCATCAGGAACAAGAATTATGCATTTTTTTGTGTTAAATACGCTACCAAAAGAGTTTTTAGGCGGGTTTTGCTTCAGCATTACAGTTTTTATCTATAATTCTTAAGTAGTACGAGAAAAATTAAAAAAATAATATTATCCATACATAGCACTTGCTTTTTTTTATTCCTCAATTCCTTATCATCCATTTCTTTTCCATTTGTCTTTTTTCTACCCTTGTAGCTTAATTTTTCCTCGGCTTTAGAACAAAAAAAAGCAATGTGTCGGATGGATTAGAATTCTTTGACCTCCAACTTTGTATTAACGTCGGAAACAATTTCCGTTAGTGTCGCTTGTGCGATAATTAATGGCATAAGATGGTGAAGAGTTGCTCCAAAAACATTGCAAATATCGTAAAAACTTCCTCTGCAACCAAACAAACGAGAGCTGGGCCAATGACATGATGTTACTTAAGTCACATATTTCCCACTCCATCGACTACTAATCCCATGTGATTTACGTGGATAGAAAAGTTGGAAAATATATTTTTCTTTCGAAGCAAATGTAACTACATGCGCAAAATTCATCATACGAGCCTACGATAGCGGGCACACTAGAAAAAGGTCACGCTCGTCCTCACGTGCTCGCTTCCTTGTCTTACTTCGTAGGAAGAAAAAGTATTGTAATTGTGCGCCGAGAATATGCCTTTTTCGACAGAAAAACTCTTATTGCCGGATCCTTGGAACGAATAAATGGATGAATTTTGTTGCAATATTTAGAAAATTACTTTCTCTAACATGTTGTGACGTCATAGTCTATGTTTTAGAGGATCTTGATACCAAAACATTGATTGACGGCAAAACATGTCTGTGCAGCGGTCCGTCTATCAGTGGTTAACGCTTGAGGCTAAACCGATCAAACGATTTTCTGTAAAATTGATATTCCCCTATCATTCTGAACGTTCTCAAGTCCTTGGGAGTTAAAAAGGGATATTTTGGTTTTGGAGGATACTTTATACAAAGCCTCCAAAACATTTGTCAAATAACGGTTCTAAATGTTGTAAACATTGTTCTTGAAGAGAGTAAGGACATCTTAAATAATGGCCGAAGTCTCATTATCGTTGGAATCCCTGATTTTCAAAAATTGCAAAAGTTTATTTTTTTGACGTCTTTTTACAATTACAATGAAGACAGATGTTTTTCTCATGCTTTAGAAGACAGGTCTTGAAAGAAGGTCATGTACAATTATCCGAGAATATGAATAGTATGAGTATTTTGAGTATTTTTTGCGAGAAATGCAGTCAATTTTCATATAATTATTTTCTCAAAAAGAGCACCATTTTCTTTAATTTTCCCCTATTAATAGAGCAAAAGGCACTAAAAAATCAAGCTAATCTCGTTTTCGTTAAACTCTCTGAATTTTCGGATATCAAAAATATTATTTCGTTTAACGTCTTTACGATTTTCTCCTCTGGCCCAATTTTAGTGTCTCTGGGTAGTACTTTTGTTTCACAATATCTCCTCTTTACGTCTTTTCTTGTCTGTGCAAGAACTTTTTTAAAATCTTTCTTTTGCAATTACATTATAATTGGAAAATATTACTCTTTCAAACCATAAAATTCTTAAAATAATTCCCTTTTGATTCCAATTTAGAGTCTTCAAATGATTCCAAAGTATATGTTTCATCAACGGGTCAGCTAACAACTTATGGAATTAGTGACAGGTTTCCGAATGATGAAGAATTTGTATTAAATGATAATGACACATTGGCTGCAACTTGTGCATTTCCTGAATTTCCACTACCAAGCTACATGTCTTGGTATTTGGGTAAGAATTTTTGTTTTGAAACTTCTTAATATTTCAAAAATTAAAGGCGCTAGATAAATTAATATTTTCTGTACAAAAATATATTGTTCGGCGTGAAAGGTAATTTACAGTTTTCTTTAAACATGGTAAAATCTCAATTGACTTTTAAAGGAATTAAGTACAGCATGCGAGTAATATTTTTTTCAATTACGATTCCACAATAAATTAACTTTAACAAGATAAATTTGCTACTCTCTTGGAACGGGCTTCAAAAAATTTTTATCTCAAAGTAATTGCACTATTGTAATTTATAATGGAATAGTAGAAGATAGTGAATATTTATTATTTTCAAGTCATGAACTACTAATTTTTGAATGTGTTTCTCATAATATAATTTGTTCATTGGATAATGTAGAAAATACATGAAATCAAGAGTCAAACGGAGAACCATACTGAGAGTAAATTAAAACGTGGAATTTTTTTTCCTCTCAGTTGACAAAAACATGAAACGTGACCTCACGAACCGTGAAATAAAGCATCTATATAGGAGAAATCTCTCCGTAAATCAACAGAGATATTCTTCTAGAGTGAAGTGCAGAAGAAAATCGAAAATGTTTAGCTGTGATGTAATATTTCAGAGCGATGTATCAGAAAACATGGGAACAACACCTCCAATGAAAGTTGAATGTAAGTAGTAATTCTTTTATTATTATTATTATTATTATTATTATTATTACAGCGGCTAAATTCGATCCAGCAATGTAGGTCGAAATAATCTTACTCCCGTTGTGACTCGAAATCTAGGTACTCCCGGCAAGAGGCACTACAGTGATATCAATTGATGCCGTGAGCCATCTTACCCTTCATTGCACCGATTTGCAGATATGCAAAGCCACTTTTGGAAGTGATTTCGGTTATATTACTACATTATAAGCTTTTGTGATCACTGAGTCATTTTCGCAAAGGGTTTATTTACCGTAAGGGTTACTGAGTACGGATAACGCATACTGCAGTGGTCAGCAAGAGCGCCATCTGTTATCCGCTGTTCGCAACATCGCGCGGTATTTGCTGAACATGTAACGCACACCAAATCAGACCTGGAGGGGTGTGAAGGGTTACCTTCTCTCTCAGAAAGAGGAAGCAATAAATTCGGCGGGCAACTGACCAATCCCTCTTTGTTGCTCGAATCGCCGGCGATGATGTTTCGTTATTGTAGTACGTGATGGTGAGCGATTCTGAAATAAGCGGAACTGCAATTGCGTAGTTAAGAACGCGAGGAAAAAATGGAAAGAAACCTGGAAAACTCCGGGTTTTGAGAACTGTATTGGGAGGCGGCAAGATTAGCTGATGCTTATGAACGTGACATTCGCAACTGCGGAGAGAACTTTAAATTTACGAAAGTGAACGTGAAATGAGTGAGTGCAGTGAGCCGAATATAATTAAAATGCCTGAAATTAGTCAGATCGTGCAAGGACTTTAAGCATGAAGGCGTTCAACGTGTTGAGGCAAGAAGGGTGATAGAATAGGCGTGTGGACGAACGACCTGCCTGAGGCGAAGGGGACGGAAGGAAGAAGCGGAATGGAAACTGGTCTGGATTTGGAGGACGTGGCAAACGGTCGGCGCGGACGGAATCTAGCAGGCTGAAAGAAGACTGCGCGAGCGGAGGCGTCGGCGCAACCCTAGCGCAGAATGAGAGGTTTCACGAGGCGACTGTCGACGAGACGGGCGACTGATGGAGTTTTCACGTATTATTGAGTGAAATATAGCCAATATTTAAATATTATAAAAGGCTCAAAAACTTCTCAAAAACGGCTCCAAATTTTATCTCCTAACATCGTACTCAAAAGGGCCCGATGCATGAAACAATCCTAAACGTTTTTTTCTCTACGGGTCTACATTTATTGGGGTTCTGAATTCGAAGGTAATGATTGTAATCTTCAAAAAAGGTTTTCACAAAGAAAACTGCAAAAAGGAAAACAAATTTCGAATTTTGTTTCAGTTTTTCGTTCATATCTCCACAACTATGTGTTTTGACGAAAAAGCAATCAGTTACAAAATTAAAGTCAACAAAATTTCCAAAATAATGCATACTTTAATTTTCTGAAAATTTTTTTAGGTGCCAGAGTGCGATGAAAAACGGGGACTTCTTGGCCCTCATCCAAAACGGGAGAATAGCTTTAACGTGTCCTCCGGTCTCGCCGCAGAGTTATTTTTTCACTCTATAATGCATTAAAACAACTACTGTGACTGAATTATTGGCATTATTAAGTAATTAACACTAATATTCGCGGAAATAATAGAAACGTGTTTACTTGCGCAACGTATCTGTAAAACCCACCTTACGTAATCAAAATATGAGGAAAACAACAAAAGATAAGAGGCAATACTTTCTGTACAATACAATATATTCATCGAATATTTGTCCTAACTGTATATTTGGTCAATATGTGTTGAATTATGCCGTAAATTAATAGGGTTCTTAAATAAATAAAGAGCCTAAAGCGTACAGACGATGTTCTTCAAAATTGATATTCCTCGATCTCATTAAAATAACTCAAGACCCTGGGATTTTGAAACTGCTATTTTGCTAGAAATAATGCGAGATAGTTCGTGTTGTTGTATATTCACTAGTTCTCACAAATGATAGTTACGAGTTTTATATTCGTTTGCTAATTAGAGAGCCTTGTGGAATAAGAATATATTGTAGTCACTTTCAGTAGTATAACATTTTATTTATGTTTCTTACAGTTTCTAACTGTTATTTATGTTTCTTACTGCTCGAACTATAGAAAATAATTTCAATATTTCGCAGCAGGGCTTGTTCGCAGTTTAGGTGAGTTCGTGAGGAGGGGGATATTCTCCATTTCAACCAACATTTCAATTATATTTTCAGAAACATGATTATTCATATCTGTGTTATCAGTAAATAGTGTTAATATTTTTTCCAAAATGTGCTTAACTTTCAAATCACTTGCCTTGGTTAGTATCTTATAGCGGGCGTCCCAAGAGTTAGGGGTGCGTTTCCGGCACAAACTTTTAGTTACGTAAGTGTAATAAGGCACTGTAATGCGCAGTACTGTTGTTACTTACTGCAGGCGTGACTTCACACCGCCCACGCCACCTTGCGTCTCAGCGACGACCCCCACGAATCGCAGTTTACGAAGCGAAGGACAACCGGTTGGCAGCCGTGGAGGATGCTGCGCGGCGAACCCGGCGGCCCCACTCCGCGGTCCTTGCACTTGCCGCCCCTCCGCGACGGCCCTACCGGCACCGCATGCGTTCGGCGAGCAGTCGCAAACTCAAATGACTCATGACTCGTGACTCAAACGAGAAATACCTATGCGCCAAACATATTTATGCACCAAGGGCGTTACAAGTGTTGTAATGATCGAGCGGTGACAAAATGCCAGGGGGTCTTTGGCCCGAGGGCTTTTTTGTCGCCCGTGATCATTAGAACCAGTTAACGCCGGCATTTTATTTTTTACCTAATTTCATTGATTCGTTTTTACTTATTTTGTATTATTTTTTATTTAATAGGTAATTATTACAAACAAATTAGATTACTTGATCCTATGTGGCTAGGCCGAAGGCCTTTAAGCCATTACAATACCTCCATCCTTTCGCGTTCTAATCTTTCGAATTCTGGTTTTCACCCCAAATGGTCTCTCCATCGCATCAAAGCTGCGGAAAAGAAACCATAAGGTACGGCTCAGGAAAAAACCCCTGAAGGGGGAAAAACCTGCCGTCAAAAGCCGAGTACATTCTAATCTATCCGAGGTTATTTTAACTATTTGTTTTCTGGCGAGGGCGTCCCGCCGTCTCCTTCCAGTGCTTGGCCTCCTCAGCACCTGAAATCAAACAGCGCCACAGAAGATCGTCCGCACCAACGCCTCTGCCCTTACATTTTCGATCCCCCCTTCCCTTCACCCCCTAATGTGCCATTTTTGTACTTTGCCATTTTTATTTTATTTTTTATATTGACCTGTTACTTACTAATTGACTACGACTTATGACTTATTTCTTAACTGTTTACTAACTTAACATAAAATTACTGATTAACTTACTTATTGTTAGCTTATTGACTTATTAATTTCTCTCCAGTCTAGGCTCTGCTCAAGCTAACCAGTGCGGTTTTTCCACTCCCTAATTTCAGTTTCCCTAATGGTCCTGACCTTTCCTAAAAATGTTCCTAATTCTTTCATAAATTTAGATCTTTTGTGACCTAAAATGTTTTGGGCGAGCGTTACGTTCCTGTTTAGGTAGTAGTAATTTCCCATTCCCATCCATTTTTTTCCTCCATGTTTCGGTTGCACAGCAAATTAAGAGGATGTGGATCCAGTCTTCCCTATCACCGCAAAGCACACAGATGCCATTACCACTTGCGTCCTTTAGTCTACGCTGCATCCACCCCCCATCCCTGAACCAAGCGTATCCCCCTCTCGCGTCCTTTCCGAGAGTATGTACGTAACTTTCGCAACCACATAATGGACTCGCCTGGATTTGAGCTACCAGCGTACGTTTTTCAGCCGTTGCTGCCCAGATCTCTTGCCTTTTTATATCCGCAAGTCTATCGGAAATCAGCCGTTCTATCTCACGAGTTCCCCTTTCTCCCACCATTTCCGGAGAGACGTCTCCCAACCCTGCGCGGTCAAGTAGCCGTTTAATTTTGTACGCCAACTTATTTTGTAATTAACTAGGTGTACTTATTTTGTAATTAACTAGGTGTTAACTTGACTCGGTTTATCTTTTCATATTTCCCTCTCATAATTCACTTTCATAATTCCCTCTATAAGAGAATATGTAGTAGCATTAAACTGTTTTCGTATTTCCCTCTCAACCACAATCCTTTCAATCCAGGTAAGTTGTGCAGTGTCTATCGAGTTCCGTATCAAAGGCAATAACAATCTACTACGTAACGGTAAAAAAATTACAATTTAAGTGAATGTAGAACACTTGCAGAATTAGGCTAAGAAAAAATAGTTCTTTTCTTTCATCTCCGTCTTCCACTTCTACTCCTTCTTTATCCTCCACCTCCTTCATCTACTTCTTGCCCTCGTCATCCCCTTCTTCTTCGTCTTCGAGTTAATATCGTAGATGAAATATATTACCTTTTCTTCTAACCTAAAATTAGTCGGGCATGATACCTGAAGAAGACACTGCAAAATGAAATCCTGCTTATAAAAATCAAGTACGTCTGAGAGCGTAGGCTTCCGCGGCCGGAGCCAGTATTTAATTGGCTGTGCGGGTGACGCCGCGTCCATGGCAAAGATGGCGACGTTTCGATCGCCATTCTGTGACCTTTCTCAGGGCGTCATTACTTCGGCACCTTTTCCATCGACGCGGCTTCGGCGTCACCCGGATAGCCAATTAAATATCAAGTACGTTTCCTAATACACTACAGTGTAAACCATTCTGACTGATAATCGATAATTTGATTCAAGTTTGTCGAAAAGAATCGCCAGAAGTATATTGGGCATGCATAAAAAGGGTTTCAGATTAATCTTACAAACTGCAAGGTCGTTTAGGGTGGTCGAAGACAATCACTTTTTGCCTTTCATGCTTTGGTGTTGGACGGATTTTGGAAATATTTTTGACGGCGTCAAAACGTGACCAGCTAAACCTGTCCGTCTGCCTGCCCCTCTGCTCATCTGACTGCCCGTCTGACTGTCCGGCATCATGCCCCTTTGCCTGCCCGGCTGTGTACCCGTCCGACTGCCCGTCTGCATTTTTGAATGGAATTTAGGAAGCGGGGGCGATATTTTATTCCAGTTTATCGACGACTTAGTCCACAAAGTATCTATTTGTGTCATCGTCTTCAGTACTCGCCTTCTGAGCGCATTTACTCTCGTGTACTGATTCTAGCGATTAGTCTTCATCACTGTTGGCTTCTCCTTCTGAAACATCCATTCATTCTTCCTCCTCTTGCAATCTTTGACAATAGTTACTAGTTTTTCACTTTTACTGACTCTAATTCAAATCACTCGCAAATTCGAGAACCACCACTTTGCACAGAAACCCTTAAAACTCTCCAAACCCAGAGTTTCGGTTGACTCCCCGGTCAAAAACTAGCGCCAGTGGTTGCGCAGAATACTATACAAAACACGTACTATTCAAAACGGATATAATTTGAACATCTTGTATTGAAGAATGGGTTGCAGTGCAACACAAGGCTTGCTTCAATATTGAAGGTGAAGATAAATTTAATAATTTAAACACATCAATTTTCGAAAATTTGAGCCTATGTCATATTATTAACTAAATATTACTATATTTGAGAAAATACTAAAATCAAACATAGAGCGGTTTTGAGAAAATCTTGTTCAGGTATTTTTAATTGTCTTTCTTTTACTGAAAATAACGCGAAAACTACTTATATTTTGGAAAAATTATATGTGACATTAATTTAAAATCTGTCAACTAATTTATTTCTTCAAATTGTGATCCATGTATAAGTTTGAAGAACAAATTTCATTTTCAAAAAATATCTATTAACAACGTAATTAGAGGAAGGTGTCCTTCTTCTAAATTCTTAACTTTTTCAATTTTAAAAAACTCGAGATTTCATTTAAAATCTGACCCGCACCATTTTTATATTAAAATACTTCTCTATTAGAGAAAAAACAAGAAAACAGAAGCAATTTTCGAGAAAATTTCGAAAATGTCTTTGAAACTTTACGCAAAGCATGCCCCCAAAATTCAAATAGCCTTTCAAGACTGAGTTAGTGGTGACATTAACCAAATCAATCGGGGAATGTCAATATGCATGACAAGGAAAGGTGCAAGGATACTGCGAAAGACAGACATTGATATTGTTAATAGACAGGTATATTGATGAAAACACTTTTCCAGTATCATGGTTCCCAAAACGCGTCTGCTAAAAATCTCGACACCTATTTTTTGCAATATTGTTCAACTTTCTCTATACTATGTATACGTGGAGGTAAAAGCACGCAAATGCATTGAGGTCCACTAGCTTCTTTTACAGAAGAAAGCCTGTGCAATGGATGCCTTCAGAGAAAATATTGAAGATGAATAGTTTTGAACAGGCCTCGCCTATTTAATCCACAGTTAATCCACCCGTTTTTATGTGCACAGGTGAGTACGGCGAAGTCGTGGTGCGGCCGCGTCCAGCAATTGTGGTGTCGCCGCCTATGACTGTGGCGCGACAGGGCGACAGGGTGACGGTGGTGTGCCATGCAGAGAGCGCGCTCAAGTTCTGTCGCATCGAGAAGTTGGCGCCCAACGTGGGGCCTTCACGCCGCTCGTGGTACCTAAACGAGAACCTCCCTGCGTCGCAGGATGGGATTAAGTACGCGGGCAGCGGGCTGAGCAACGGTGATTGCGGTTTAACGGTGGAACGAGTGACGACTGCCTTTAACGCCCAGTTTCGCTGCGTTGTGGGCTTCTCCAACCAGCCAGATGAAGGCATCGCCGTCTTCAACATCAGTGTCGCAGGTACAAATCATTTTTCATTGGTTCCTTTGCTCCTTGATTCCTTGCATTGTTTTCTAGTAATTAAGTACAGCACAAGTCGCTCAAAACAAATTTAATACAGTTTATAGGGACAAGTCTTTGACTTGAAAGCACCCAACTAAATATACAATGTCAGGTTTGTGTTCGAATGCAGATGATTCGATCAGATACAGAGAGTGTCAAGCACTCCAAATGAGGATAATCCAGCCAAATTAGTCGAGTACTAAGATTCAAAATCGGTGACAGTGCGTTTCTGGCGTCGAGTAGTTTCAACACCAATTTTATCAGTTGTTGCTGACCAGGGCGTAAGCCCGAACGTAGACCCTGAACAAGCGTTGGCTGAGCGGCCGCAACAAAGGGTCTCGGACCTAGTTCGGAGTAAAAACTTATCCCTGTTGCAATAACTCAAAGTTAAATTAGACAGTAGGCATCATTAAATGTATGTAGACGTTAAGTTCATAGGGCAACAAAATGCGAATTGATACATATTATGCGGCACTCGGGTTTCACAGACCACCCGGATGCACTGCTGGGTTATGCCATAAAAACATTTTTTACATAAAAAAGAAAAATTAAAACAAATTGATAATATAAAAAATATATTTTTTGCAATAAAACTTTGAATTTTGCAAATTCGTCCAGTAAAATTCCAAAATGTGTAATTTTCAGGAAGCATTATCTAAAACGTGCAATATTGTTCAGTAACCCTCAAAACGTGCAATATCGCGCAAAATAAAACAAGTACTAAAGTAACATCCGCTTCATAATTCTACTTTCTGTCAAGGTATTATGCAATTTCAATTCTGCACAAAAACATCCAGTTACATGGTAATCCGGTCTTTACTAATGACTCTAGCGAGTTCAAAGTAGTTCGTGCGACATATCAGATGTTAACCTGTCATCCCCTTACGTCTCTTGTCTCAACTTTGTCAGATAAGCGTTAAAAATCACTCCTATTACTTAATTTACACATCTCATAACACACTTCGCACACAGTAAGTAAAGAAAAAATATTATAATGCTGCGACATAAATCTGTGATTTTCGCCAGAAAAACGTTTTGCTTAAGTGGAATCTGGTCTAAAAATGGATCTTCTTTAAATAAGATCATGTACATTTTTGGTTCGATTTACCATACTTTATTATAAAATCAGAAAAAGGCACCATTTCTTTTACTTTCCCGAATACGAACGTATATACAGAGTAATATATGTAGTATAGGGAAAGTTACGTAATACTGCGGAAAATCATTCGAGTTTTCAATGGAAATACACGTTTTGGGGTCCCCTGATACCGAAAAAGTGGTTCTTTTCAAAACGTCCATCTGACCGTCTGCGAACATCATTTGTGCCTAAACCATATGTAGAATGTTTTTCCAAATTGAAGAAAACCCTGTCCACCTGGCTCGAGTCTAAGCATTGAGATTTTGAAAAACTTTCTTTAAAATTTTGGGGTACTTCACTTGAAGCCCTCTGGACATTTTCAAACTTTTTTTCAAAAACGGCTCAACATATTTCCTTCAATCATTTCCAATGAATAGTGCTAATTGCACTCTTTAATATGACAAAGTTCACTTCAGAGTATTTATTGTTTTTTCAAAAATTAAACAAACGTAATGTTTTTAAAGATCTCTCACGCTATAAATATGCACATTTCCTACAATTTTAAAAACACAATTACATTTGAAAGTTAATGTGCTTTTCGAAAACTCAAAAATGTTCTGTGAAAAAGAGCTTCAAATTTCGAATTTACAGTAGCGCTCAATGGCCATTTTCTTAAAAACAGCTCCAACTTCTTCAAGGAAAATTCTATTTAGAGCGAGGTTCTTATAGCCAGCCGATACCAAAGGAAATAGAAAAATAATACGGGAAAGTCTGTGCCATTCTGTAACACCACTAGTTTCTTTAAGTTTTCTCCTCGCATAATAGAGGAAATTGCTCCTTTTCGGCAAATCCTCTACAATTTCGAAATTTGCAAACAAAATATTAACTATGTAAAACTACAATATTAATGATATTTTCCTTAATGAAATCTGTTCTTTAAATGTAGATCTTGAAATGAAATCCTCTGAAAGAATATTTCAGAATTGTTGAAAATTATAAATGCAAAAATTCTTTAAGCGTCGGAAAGGTTGATTATAACTTTGTGGTTGGTGGACTAGGTGAAACGTAACTGGCGTGTTAACTGGCTAAGGACCTAATTGTGAATCACAAGACGGAGAGAAAATGTTCGCTGGTAGGATATATTTCTGCAGGTTAATGTTGTGATGTAATATTAAATATGGCCTTGTAGTCTCTATTATAACAGTATTATATAATCTAGTATAATCTCTGCATATTAGTACTATAAAGTAAATTAAACAAAACCTAAAAACCAACAAAAACAATTCCATTAATGGAAGTCTTTATGTTGTGGCTTACGAAATATAACCATGGTTAATGTGTTTCCATTAGGTTCATTTACAACAAACAAAAGGAGTATTGTCCACAATACCAGCACGTAATGCTCGTCAATCAGTCTTCGCCACGTGTGCCGCTTAGTAATGTAGTAATAGTAAATGACATAAAACTTCTCTTAACATTTTGGGAACACATGTCCAAACCAGATTAAATAAAAATGTAAAATTCAACATTCTGCCAAAATTGCGCCCATGATCCTCAAATGAAAGTCGCCCATTACCCAATGTCTTCCACTTCTTGACTTCACAGCTGAGGCATCAAGAAGTGCTTGGTAATTTGATGTTCTACAGTGAACCCTTCGTCATGGGGTCGCCTCCACCACCGTCCATATTTCTTCTGACGTCATAATGTTCTGTATCAAATACTTTCGAGCACATCGGGTCATTCACCTATTTTTTACACACTACCATGCAAAACACTCTTTGTTCCATAATCTGGCACAAACACATTTTACCAAATATACAAGTGTAAAATATAGAGATACATATCCAGCCGATCTTTTTTTTTGGGGGGGGGGGATAACGTAGAGTTTTGTTAAATAATAAATATATTTGTTATATTGTATATTATTTATTTACAGTAGATATGATACTGTACAATATTAATGTTTAAATAATTACATGAGTCGAACATAAATAAATATTTAAATAAATTATGCCAAGTAAAGGAAGGTAACGATAACTCTGCCCTTTTCGGGGGAAGCCCCGAATGGGCCCCACGCCTCACACCATCTATCACCCAATCTAAATCATTCCTTTGAAGTTAGTGTTCCCTTTTCCTTTAAAACCTACGGAATATGAAAGTAATATTAAAATTCGCAAATAATACTGGACTGTTAATGATACAGCGAATATTTAATTATGTGCGAGTGATTGAGCTTCGTCAACAAGTTCATTTGTATTTTGTATAGATTGCCATTTTGCCAAGTACAAGTTACGTTTCTAACTGAACGCAAACTGAACTCAAGTTTCAAAAGGGTAAATAATACAATGACGCCACACTGAATGACGGTTGATATGGCAGATGAATCGCATTGATGTGCTGTGTCTTCCGAGAATAAGGAATGCAACCAGTGTGAGTTTGGCAGGTGATTCGGCGATGGTTGTGTCACCGGCTGTGTCGGTGGCGCGCGAGGGCGCCAGAGTGACGGTGCTGTGCCGTGCGGAAGGCGCTCTACAGTACTGCCGGATCGAAAAATTGGCGCCCAACGCGGAGCCTTCACAACGCTGGTGGTATTTCAACGAGCGCACGGTGGTATTTCACCCTGCGTCGCAGGGTGGCGTGGCGTACGCGGGCAGCGGATTGAGCCAAGGCGATTGCGGTTTCACGGTGCACCGCGTGACGCAGCCCTTTCACGGCCAGTTTCGCTGCGTCGCGAGATTCTGTAATCGATCAGACGAGGCTGTCGGCACCTTCAATATCAGCATCCTAGGTGCGTTCTCCCTTTCGGTCCCCCCAAAATTACTAATATACTGTAGATACTTCCGCACAATAACGTGTTTCTGCGTGCGTGTGGTGGTGAAAGGATGGTTGAAAGGACCCTGCAAACTCACTCGTTTATGATTCTTCTACAACGCATTACCTACAGAAACGAATGTAATTATTTTTAATGGATTTGTATCATATAAATAGCAAAATGCATGTTTTATTTGTTATGTAATGTTTGAGACACTCAGAAGCAAAATGAAGTATGACAATTTTTAGAAAGCAAGAAAATAAAAATAATTAATAATAAAATTAGGTTAAAATCTGGAATGTTACTTCTGTTCCAAGTACTAAACTAGTGAAATTGCTTAGGACACCAAAATTTGTACTCTTAATGTTCTTTCTCTATAATTATTCATTTTTTAAAGGGCATAGCATCATTTAACGATCTACAATTGAATGAAGTTATGCAGATAACATTCAAGCTACGAGAATATACGTTTCAAAAGTGGCTTGAAAAGTTGGAACATATCTTCAAATTTGGAGCAGTAAAAAATGCACAAAAATGAGAGAATAAGGAATGCAACCAGTGTGTGTTTGGCAGGTGATTCGGCGATGGTTGTGTCACCGGCTGTGTCGGTGGCGCGCGAGGGCGCCAGAGTGACGGTGCTGTGCCGTGCGGAAGGCGCTCTACAGTACTGCCGGATCGAAAAATTGGCGCCCAACGCGGAGCCTTCACAACGCTGGTGGTATTTCAACGAGCGCACGGTGGTATTTCACCCTGCGTCGCAGGGTGGCGTGGCGTACGCGGGCAGCGGATTGAGCCAAGGCGATTGCGGTTTCACGGTGCACCGCGTGACGCAGCCCTTTCACGGCCAGTTTCGCTGCGTCGCGAGATTCTGTAATCGATCAGACGAGGCTGTCGGCACCTTCAATATCAGCATCCTAGGTGCGTTCTCCCTTTCGGTCCCCCCAAAATTACTAATATACTGTAGATACTTCCGCACAATAACGTGTTTCTGCGTGCGTGTGGTGGTGAAAGGATGGTTGAAAGGACCCTGCAAACTCACTCGTTTATGATTCTTCTACAACGCATTACCTACAGAAACGAATGTAATTATTTTTAATGGATTTGTATCATATAAATAGCAAAATGCATGTTTTATTTGTTATGTAATGTTTGAGACACTCAGAAGCAAAATGAAGTATGACAATTTTTAGAAAGCAAGAAAATAAAAATAATTAATAATAAAATTAGGTTAAAATCTGGAATGTTACTTCTGTTCCAAGTACTAAACTAGTGAAATTGCTTAGGACACCAAAATTTGTACTCTTAATGTTCTTTCTCTATAATTATTCATTTTTTAAAGGGCATAGCATCATTTAACGATCTACAATTGAATGAAGTTATGCAGATAACATTCAAGCCACGAGAATATACGTTTCAAAAGTGGCTTGAAAAGTTGGAACATATCTTCAAATTTGGAGCAGTAAAATGCACAAAAATGAGATATGTGTGGAATGTGGCTGTAGAAAATATAAACAATTCTATAACTTCACTGAACTGTAATACACCCCTGTCGGCCCGGCTAGCCATGTCGTGGGTGGGGATAATTAATTAACCGTACGCGTATAAAGAATTACATTCAACGTTTAGGGTTTTTTTATTCGTGATTGCTTAGTACAATTTTATTTAGAATATTGCACCCCGATGGTGAGAGGCGAGAGGACCTAGAACATGCACCTCTAAGGGAACAGAAAACTACTACGTTTTTTTCGTTGTTATTGGGTAATACTAAAAGTAGTTTGTTGAAAAAAATTCAGCGCTAGCTAATTACGAATAAAAAATCCTATACGTTAAATCTAATCCTTCAATGAACAAACTGGGGAGTTCCATTTGAGATTTGCAAGATTACCTCCACCCCAATCCCTGATGGTGGGGTGGGGGCTTAACTGTTATCATTAGTTAGGTTTTTGTAAATTATTGAGCAAGAGATTCTTTATATTTCAATTCAAAGTGTTATTTCTCGATAATTGCTCAAATCTCACTTTTGAGATTACGGCGCCATGTATCACAAATCATCAAAAATGTTTTAGAAAAAACTTACGAATTTTTAGAGCAGAATTCAAATATGCAATAAAATGGGGCTTCCCATTTAAGAATTCAAAGTTGCCCCCTCCAACCCCAGGGAGCGGAGGCGAGATTTGATTAATTATGGTCAGGCATATATTCACATTGGTGATATTAATTTTTTGTGCGAGACATTTTCTTATTCGTTGCTTATTTTTCGTGTTATTTTGATTTAAGTTCAATGGGACACCTGTGTGTCTGTATGTGTGTGTATATGTATGTATATATATATATATATATATATATATATATATATATAGAGAGAGAGAGAGAGAGAGAGAGAGAGAGAGAGGGGGGGGAGGGGGGGCGAGAGGGAGGGAGTTTTCAGAGTGAAATATTAGATGGCAATTTGCGAAGTTTTAAACCATAGTTTTAGAAGTTCTTCCGTGCATTTCTATTTATAAATTGCTCTTTCTTTGCGATGGACCTACAGATTGCGGTGATGGCTCAGCTAAAGATAAGAACGAGTGTCGCAATTTTACGTAAGTTGCATCTGTATTTTTTCCCGTACTAAAAATGTATAGTTTATAAATCGTACTAGAGACTATTATTTATGCATGTGTGTTTTATTGTAGAAAAACAAAGGAATATCTGTTTAATAGAAAATAAGTATTGCTTAATTTGATGTTAAGAAAAATTACCATTATTATGAACAAAATTATTATTATTATTATTATTATTATTATTATTATTATTATTATTATTATTATTATTATTATTATTATTATTATTATTATTATTATTATTATACAGCAGTATACATAACTTTTGCAGCTCTCACACGTAATCTTGATAAATAGGGTCTCTAACGAAAGAGAATTTCACTGAGTGATGACGAATTGCACTTTGACATCAAAAGTATGAAGGATTTGTTTTAAAAAAAGCATCTAAAGATTCATGCCGAATGCAACCCGCAATACATCTCAAAGATATTTTTATATATATATATATATATATATATATATATATATATATATATATATATATATATATATATACACCGTTAAATAACTCCCAAACGAAGAATATTTGGGCCTGAAAACTTGTAAATTTCTCCAACTTATATGTACTGACAGGGACTGATAAGGTTTATTTCATTAACCATTAATTCAAGATTATAAATAAATCTAAATGATCTCACGGCAATAAGAAGTATTAGTTGCTTTATATCGATGAAGGTTGATTTTTAAGTGTTTAGTGCGACCATACATTTATAGAATGTATATATTGACGTTCTTGTTTCTGTAAAAAGTTTGTGAAATAACCTACAGTATCTACAGAATCTGCAGAATCAGTAACATTATCTGTATGTGAACTGAAACTAATTACTTGATATTTTAGGCGATTAAATTGCACGGGTGCACCTCTCTGATCGGTAATAAAGTTAAATAATAATTCGAAGAGTAGGGTTATGCTTGCCCGATACTGTTTTTTTGCATGGACAACTATAAGTAGCTTTCTCGAGAGTAATCAGCTTTTGTAATTTTTTGGTGATTATCAAGGAAAGCGAAAAGCTTACTGTCGAGGAAAATTGTGTAATTACTTCAAATGTTATTTTTAAGGAAGTGTTGTGAATTGTTTCAAGAACATGTCTATAACACTCAATAAGCCTTTATTCAAAATTTGTTACAAACCTCAATTTCAATGTTCTTTATTTTTATTTTAAATTCTGTAAGTACATTGGAAGTTACGTTTTAAGTTTTTTTAAACAAATAAACACGTTTCGTTAATAAGTTCCCCTCTTAATATGAAAAAGGAAATATAGAGAAGAGGGTGGAATTTAACATGCGAAATTTCTCGCACTGGTATGTTAGTTTATTATTATTATTATTATTATTATTATTATTATTATTATTATTATTATTAATTTTAATAAAAGACTGTGAAAATGAACCATGATAAACATGTACGGTGTTTATTTTACTGTTACTTAGGTGTCCAAATAATGCTTTTCAATGTGCAAGTGGAGAGTGCATAGATGCGATTGGTTTATGTAATGGATTTAAGCAGTGTGCTGATGGTTCTGATGAAACAACAGATAGGTGTGGTATCAATACCACAACTCCTGAACTTACAACACATCCTACACCTTTCGGTGGATGCAAGTTGCCATCACAACCTGAAAATGGGCAATACAAAGACATAAGTTGCAAGCCCCCATGCCAACGTGTTCCAGGACAAATTCTAGACAACGCAATTCTAATATATACCTGTGACCCTGGCTTTGTGTTGTCAGGATCAGCTGCTGTATATTGTGATGAAGGGTGGTCTGCTGCATTTCCTACATGTTCTAGAAGTATGAAAACTAATAAAAAATTTAAATGTTCAAAATATCCAAATAATATTATCATCTAAATTATTTTCTTGCAGCTTGTGAAGCATTACAATTTCCATCTCGCGACATAGAATGTAAAATAAAAAACCATAAGGTGGACTGTAATCAACCAATGGCTTCAGGAACTAGAGTTACAGTTAAATGCAAAGAATTCTACACAAATCCTAAAGAATTGGACGATTTTGTTACTACATGTCAATCTGATGGGAAATGGTCACGTCCAATTTTTCCATGCACTCCAAGTAAGTCTAATATATCTTTATTTTTGGTTTTGGTTACATTTTCGTGAATGGGCGAATTATAATTAGCTGTATAGAAAAGCAAAAATAGGAAATCCGCGGGACTGCATGATGGGCCAATGTAATTATGGAAATATGCAGAAGATCAGATGAAAAGGTCCTTATTAAAATTCTTTAACAATCTTTGGACTGAAAGCAATGTACCTGCATATTTTAAAAAAGCCTTTATAATTAATATACATACAAAGAGGTCAAAAGAAGTGATAATAATCGTGGAATCTCCTCATTGACTCATTGACGTTCATTGACTCATTGACTTGACATTGACGTGGATTCTTCACATCAAAGTTCTGCTTTGTTTTCGGCCCGGAAGCTGCAAGCTCTGAGGATGATCGCTATGCGATCGAAACGATCATAAGCTTAATAAAAAAGTTATTGATACTAAACAACATCCTTTATTTATCGTAATAATAGAAGGTATCTACCTCACCAGCGATCTAATTAATAAGGTTTACGTAAACAAACTGGGCAATCACAAAGTAGATAGGAGAAGCTGTAGTTTATAAAACAGAAGAATTGATGCCTCATAACGAACAGGAAGCGATATTATGTTCGACTTCAGACCACGTGTCGATTCTTTTATTAAGTTAAATTCTGCCGCTTAGAACACTGAACCAATCAGGAAGCCAGCAGGCAAAAATACGTAGTGTTTCCGGGAAGGTGATGAAAGTCAGAAAGTGTTTTCACTCTGGCAGGGACACATCAAGTGTACACATCGTAGACGGAGAGAGAGTTTATTTGAAATGAGGGATAAGACCATCTGCGACTACGAATCTTGCGAATTTTAGCCGTGCAAAGTCTGATATTAACTCTATCTAGTCATGCAAAATAATTATATAATCAACAATAACAAATATTAAATCAATTATTGTAAATGTAATACAATTATTATGCAATGGATTACGCACATTGGGCATCAAACGTAATGGGTTAAACCCTTGCGACCTCTTTGGAATGCATACCAGGGTCTGCAAACGCGGATTTTAGATGTGGACTACGTTGGGTGACGGCTTTTATAAATCTCACGAATCAGTAGTAATTATGTTTGATTTCATTTCCAGAGTGTGGAGAACCCAGCCCTAACGGCGTGCCGAACGTTGCTGGAGGTTCTGAAGCTAAGAATGGAGAATTTCCATGGCATGTAGGATTATATCGATGGTTTGAAGGGCGTTACCGGCAAGTGTGTGGAGGCAACATTATTACTGAACGTACCATTGTAACTAGTAAGTAACTCCTGTCAACAGATGCACAGGAAAAATGTATTTGACATTATGACATAAATATGTTTACGAAATATTACACGTTAAATGTTTTAAAGTTATTTTTTTATTCATATAAATTGTTTATAGACAATGTGACTTACAGCTGCTCATTGTTTTTGGGATATACCTTTACAACATCAAATTGGCAGTGATGAGTTCAGAGTAGCTGTTGGAAAATTTTATCGAGAATGGAACCATCCGAACGACACTCATTTTCAGTCCCCTGAGGTAGATATAAATAAAATAAACATGTAGAAATATCAATACGATAATAACACTAGGATGATGTATTGCAGATTGACAGAGTAGTACTTCCTGAGAGGTTCAGAGGTAACATGCGGTACTGGGCAGATGATATAGCAGTGGTCAGGTTAAAAAATGTTATTGTGATGACAGAAGGTATTGCACCCATTTGTGTAGACTATGCAAATAAGTTTGGGAATGCATTTTCTTCTGGAATTACTGGAATTGTGAGTATTATTGCAATGTGTTGATTGCTATATCTTTACTTTTTATATAGTTCATGAATAGAGTATGTGTGTGTGTGTGTGTTTAGTATAAATAATTTATGTACTAATGGCGGCTCGAGCTTAGGTTGCACTGTTGCACAAACCCCCTGATAATCAAATAAATCTTATGTGTTAGAAATATACACATTCCATCCAATGATATTCAATATTCAAGATATTGCAACAACATAGATGTACACGAAATCACTTTATAATAAGTGATTGCAAGTCGAGGGCCCTCTCCGGCTTCTCGTGCGCTTACACGCAGAGACCAAGACCACGCTATAAAGCTCTTTTTCTGCGATTATTTTTTGGCCATGCGCCCCTACGGTTCAACATTGAAATCCCGTTGATTCTGCACCGAAACGTTCGCGAGATAAAGCCGCCGTCTTACACCGCAGCCAGCGGCTCCGCGGGGCGAAGGGGGGGGGTGCGTTCTCCGCAAATTGCGGGGCGCCAGCGCACCGTCCGAGGGAAATACCAACTTTTAGAAGGTTCATTCTTCATTTTCGGTCTCTTGTCCCCTCGAAATACACACCACGTGCATATCCTTTCACAGTTATTCATATTGCGATATTTTTCAGTGGTATACCTATGGGGGCCATGACGGATCCTAGAGATGCTTCCCCCGGTCACTATTAATGTATGGAGTTAAGTGTTTTACAGCTTACGATTTTCATTATGAGGGCATTTTCTTATCCTAAAGTTCGCTTCTCAATAGTCCAAGAACTTGAATGGCAGCGCGAAGGAAAGGGCGGGAACGGAACGCGAGATACTTGGGCTTCACTATAAACTCCAACAGAAAGAGGAATGGTGCAGTGAGCTCTCGGCGGCAATAAAGAGAACTTCAAGAGACAGTTGCCAAAGCAAATGTACTTCTAGCTACCCTTCTCTGTTCACTCTTTGATTCGCCATCTATTTGTTGTGTTTGCGTGTGCCGCTATGAATTGTAAATACGTAAACAAAAGAATAGCAAATACAAAAAATAAAAATCAGAATGAATGAAATCAAAATCAACTACGAACTTACGAAAAATACAACTAAAATTTTAGCATAAAACAAACAACTTCAGTGTTCTTTAATGAAACATGAAAAGTATTTTGGGGGTGGAACATTAATTCGAAGTATTAATGTGAATAGAAAAATAATTAAACTATAACAACCAAACAGAACTAAAACAAATCAACAATGACTAACAAAACCTGCCTCAAACCGTAACTTCGCAAATCCACGCTCCTAACCTCAATGTCGCACTACTCTTGACCAGTGTCGATCACCTGGATCACTTCGCCGCCATTTGCTGTACATTTTGGTGGAGAAGCCTCCCGTTCTCGGGCAGATGGAAATGTTGACCGTCCTTTCCGTTCCCGTTCCCGTCAAGCTTCACTGTCCCGTCGTGTTGTGAACGCCTGCCTGAGATGCCCGACTTTCAACTGTCTGTATGTTCCCGTTCGCAGGTTATTGTGGAGCGGCCTCATGTGACAGTTTTGTCGTCCAACGTGAATCACATGTTTACAAAAAAATCGAACCAGTCGCCATGCGTAAACATTTTGTATAAACGCTAGCGTTTTCGAACAGAAAGACAAACTCCTTAGAATCTTATTTTAGAATGTTGGTATAAGGATTTATGTACGATCTCACAGGCGAGAGGAACTGATAAATATGGAGAAGAAAAAAAACGTGGCTCGTTTGTAAAAGGTAATTCTTCGTCCGATAATTATCGAGGAAACCTCGGAAAACTACTGATTAATACAGCCGGCTACTAGAATTCTCCACCAGTCAAGGAGTGAATGCAGCTTAGCTATTGTAGCGAGTGTCGAAAGTCTGCATCCATCAGGATTCGAACCCTAGAACCGCCCTGTCAGCGATGCTGCAGAAGTGACGGCAATCCTTCCGTTGAGCTATCTCAGCTTGTACCACCTTGTGAGAAAATCTCCCTGTGTGTAGTAACAAAGACTGCGGTAAAGTGCTGACACGGTGAGAGCAGACGCTATTTACCGTGAAAATCATGACCGATGTCTGTTACCAACAGACCCTAGTGTTTGAAAGAATTAAGAAACTGGTAACAATTACAGTTTATCATGTTTAAATTTATTCGATGTCTATTTAATTTTTATTTTCAGGTGGTGGGGTGGGGCTATACCCAAAACCAAAACCTAAGTGACACATTACGTAAGGCAACGTTGCCATATGTTGCTTTCCAAATCTGTGAGAAGAAAGTCCCCCCTTCGTTTGTTCCGTTCCTGACATACGACAAATTTTGTGCGGGATATGATAACGGTACGTCTCTTTCAAGAGTGATATACAACATGATGAACAGTATATTTGTTTTGTAAATTCCTCCAATAATCATATTTTCCCCATTACTCCATACCAAATTTCTTTCTTTAACTTTTATGAATAGTGTTGTCGGATTTGTTACAATTACCATCAATAGTAAGAAGAGTAGTTTTTCTATTGCAAAGTTGACTCTTCATTAAATATGCTTCAGAATACTAATTAAGCTGAATGCCACAATGTTACGATGGAATCACCGTTGTAGAAAATAGTCTAGAAATTTACAAATATTTATGGGGTTTTCAAAATTTTACAGGTTGAAAAAAAAGCAAAAATTAAATATATAGTCAAACTCAGGAATTCAAAAATTGGAAAAAGTTCTTCTACCTCTCGCTTTAATGACCATACCAATATGAAACATAGCGCTTTATTAAATATCCTCAACTCCCCCATTTCCTCTCCCTCATCCTTTCAGAGTTAGTTTCCAAAGCCTCCCCAACACAAAGTGGCACCTGTAAGGGTGACATTTAACAGCCACGCTTTTTACCACGTTATTTGGATAAGTATCTAGTTTTATGTTATTTAACAGTATCATTTCATTTTATGAGAATTTATGTTAATGCTTCCTCTATGCATATAAGATCTGTAATTACTGCAAAAATATTTTTATTGTGGAAGATTACTTCTTTTTACCTATCCTTACGCATTTCTATAAAATTTCTGCAGTAACCATTGAGATTATAAAAAATGTTCAAAGCTGTAAAGACTGCATTTTAGTAGTTAGAATTTTATTGTGTGGAGCCTTCACTGCACTATTAAATGTCAGCCGCAAACAATGCTATTTTATAATTTATATAGTAATTATTTAAATAAATAATTACGTTTTTTATTGTAGGTACAAGTGTGTGTGGAGGAGATAGCGGTGGCGGTTACGCTGTAAAATTTGGGGATGGAAAATATTATTTAATGGGCCTTGTGAGTGTAGGTGTACCTGGTACCAATAAGGAATGTAACAATTTTCAATACACAACATTCACAAAAGTATTCGAATTTTATGATTTCATACAAGACAATATGCTGTAGTGATTTTTGAAATTGAGAATTTGAAGAGATGCGAAATTTGTGGATCAGGAAATTCAGTTGATTTATCATAGTTGTTTGTGAATCTAAAAGGAATAATTGCTTTCAAAAAAATGAGATTGTCTTTATTTAATGATGTTGTACAATTAAATTTAACGAAATAATAAATTATATTCATGACCAATCATACAGTACTGTTCCTAAAGATTTTACTGCCTTCATTATTTCTGTTATTCCTTATTCTTTACTATAACCGTAGCTTATAGAAGATAATATATAATCACTAATAAACCTCTTATTTTATACAACTTCCTGTGTTTCAGAAAAAGTACACTAGTAGTGATACAACAGCAAGTAAAATTTTCAAAAAAAGTACATAACCTTAACGAAAGAACAAATTATGGACAACATTTCATATAAAGGAAAAAAAAATAATTTTGTTGTAGGAAGATTCCTAAAAAATTCAAACTTTTGAAATTTTCGAAAATTCAGAGTTAATCGTAAAAATCGGACCTATGCCACATTTATAAGTGCATTTCATTCTATTCTTATAAGAAATTTAATGAAAAAATTTGTTGCAATTTTTTAAAAAAATTAAAAATGTCCCAGGAGCTTAATTTAAAGTACCCCCAAAAACTAATGAATGGTTTTGAACATCACAGAGTTTCGACTCAAGCCGAATGCACAGGGGTTTCTTCAATTTGGAAAAAAAATCCTTCGCATGTTTTAGGCGCCAGTGTTGTTCACATACACCAGACAGACAGATGGACAAACGGTCGGACGGACGTTTTGAAAAAAACACTTTTTCGGTATCAGGAGACCCTCAAAAGTAGTTTTCCGTTGAAATCTCGAAATCCATTTTCCGCAGCATTACATAACTTTCTCTATACTACGTATATTACTCCGTATATATACGGTAATGTAAAAAGCGAAAATGGTGACTTCGCAATTATTGCCGCAACATTTGTACTCTCTTGCAGGCGGATTCGTAAACCAAAAACACCTGCGGCAAGAAGGGTAGCTGTACGCTAGGTGGTTTTGGCTGAATCCTGCATGTCAACTGCCACGAAACGATTCAATGCAAGAGTTTAACTTATAAAAATTACCATAAGTCGTACAAAAAGTACCGTATGCAACTCGATGTAATTGGTATTAATACAATCGTGTGAATTTCACAATATTCGCTCGTTCCTCGCTCGCATTGAAATATCATACTCGTGTATTAATGTCTATCATTACATCATCGTTTCATTATGTAGAATTTTGGTTTTGTTTGTTTGACATCTCTCTTACTTTCATTCTATTTCAATCTTACAAGACAATATTACATACTGCAATGCAGGAATATTCTCGAAGATTTCATGCAGTCCAAATAAATTGACATTAAAATGTATCCAATAGTATGCTAATAGAAAGAGTAGGAGAGAATATCACGTGCCAATGGTACACTTTTAATGTTAACAGACAAGCAGCATTCAAAAAAACAAAGAAAACACAAACCCAAGAATGACAATTGAAATTACACACCAAAGCTTAACCTAAAAGGGCCAACTACTCTCCACACTTTTTTTTTATTACAAAAAATTTACAATCTATTTTTTACAAAATAATAAGTAAATATGTTGTTGTAGACTTGTTATGACAATGATTGATTTCCAGTGAAGGTATCCCATCGGTACTCTTCATCTATTTCTTCGTACTATAACAAAAAGCAAGTATTATTTTGGGTTGGCTGCAAGTGGGATAGTTTATTAGCTGAGGGTAATGTTTCAGTTATTTGTTGAAAATTTATATGGGAGTTGTAGGGGTGAGGTTCTGGTTAGTCGATGGATATCTGCACTATTGTCTAGGATGTTGAGGGCTAAGTGGTTTGGATGGTTTTCAAGGCGCTGGAGATAGTTTGAGCTGATAAATTCTATTCTTTCCAAGACAGTGGGTATTTTTAAGTCCTTGTGCAGTGCTGCATTTGTGATGAACCATGGTGCTGCCGCGATCATTCTTAGGGTCTTGGATTGAAATCTCTGTATGATCGAGAGATTACTCTTGCTTGCTGTGCCCCAGATTTGGATGCCGTAGGTCCATATTGGAATTATGATAGCTTTATAAATCAACAGTTTATTTTCCAGTGATAGTTTTGAGTGGTATCCTAGTAACCAGTATAGTTTTCTTGTTTGAAGTTGAAGGTGCTTTTTTTTGGCTAAGATGTGATGCTTCCACGTTAGCCGTTTGTCTAGATGTATTCCCAAGTATTTTACACTTTCCACCTGTACTATTGGATTGTTGTTGATGTGGACAATAGGACATTTGTTTTTTCTCAGGGTAAAGGTTATATGGACTGATTTATTTTCGTTGATTTTTATTTTCCACTTTTTGGCCCAATCTTCAATCATTGTGAGATGTTCTTGTAAATGTCTTGATGCGTCATTAGGGTCGTCATCCGAAGCTAATATGGCCGTATCATCTGCAAAAGTGGCTATGGTTGTTTTATCTGATTTTGGTATATCAGTAGTATAGAGCTGGTATAGGATAGGGCCGAGTACACTACCTTGTGGTACTCCGGCCTTGATTGGATGGAATTCAGATAATTCATTTTGATATTTGATTTGGAAGGTGCGGTGGGATAGAAAAGATCTGATAATGTTGAAGAAGGGATACGGTAGAAAATTCTTGAGTTTAAATAAGAGTCCATCGTGCCAGACTTTATCAAACGCTTGGGCTATGTCTAGAAAGGCGGCTGAACAGTATTTCTTTTCTTGGAAGCAATTCTCAATGTAGTTGGTGATTCTATTAACTTGTTCGACGGTAGAATGCTGTTGTCTAAAACCAAATTGATGATCAGGGACTAGGTTATTGGTTGCAATGTGAGGACGTAATCTTGATAGAAGAAGTTTCTCAAATACTTTGGATAGAATGGGAAGTATACTGATGGGACGGTAGGATGAGGGTTCATGTGGAGGTTTCCCAGGCTTGAGAAAAACTTGAATTTGGGCTACTTTCCATTGCTCCGGGAAGTGCCCTGTTCTTATAATGCTGTTGAACAATGCAGTAATTATAGTCTTGCCTTTTCGTGGTAGTTCTTTGAGAAGAGGTGTTGTAATTAAGTCATAGCCAGGAGCTTTTTTGTTTGATAAGGCGTTTATGGTTTTGGTAATTTCTCTGGGAGTGAAGTGCGGGATTGGAAGAGTCATTTGGTTTGGGGAGTTAAGATAATCTCTGATTTGTTGCTCTTGGTTAGTATTTATAATGGGATGAGTCTGGAATACATTAGCAAAGAATTTGGCAAAGGTAGACACTTTTTCTGTGGGGTTTCTTGCCCAACACTTGTTTTCGTCCCTGATTGGGGGATTTGATTTGGTCGGTTTTTTTAGCTTCCCTGTGGCTTTAAATAAGGAGTAATTGGTATCTTCTGTTGGGGTAAGGTTGGTTATGAAATCTTGAAACCTGTTGTTGTTGAATTCGTTTAGGAGGCGTTTTAGTTGCCTAGTTGCTCTGTTGTAGTTGGTACGGTCTTCAGGATATTTTGAAGTATGCCAGATTCTTCTTAGTCTTCTTTTCTCGGCTATTTTGTTCAAAAGAACTTTTGGATATTTCACGCAGCCTTAGGTGTAGTGAAGTTGCGGTGTAGCGGTCCAAGCTGCTTCTTGAATATTTTGTATTAAATACTCAGTCGCTTCGTCTATGTGGTCAGCTGATTTTAGTGGGAATCGGATGTTTGTTTTCATAGATATCTGTTTTCTATACAAGTTCCAGTTTGTCTTTCTGTTCGTTAGTGACGCGGGAGGGGATTGTAGAATAATTTTGTGGCCGACTGTGATAATTATTGGAGTGTGGTCAGAGGACAGTTCGTGGGAAGATTCTATGATACAGTTAGTGGATGGGATTCCTTTTGTTATGAATATATCAATTACATCTGGGGTTTTGGTTAGGTCGGTAGGCCAGTAGGTAGGTTCTCCTGTAGAAATGGTTTCTAGCTGAAGTGAGGTAACTGCTTTCAGCAGTTCTCTCCCTCTTGGGGTGATGAGCCTGGATCCCCATTGCGTGTGTTTGGCATTGTAGTCTCCTCCCACCATGTACCTATTTCCTAGAGACTTAAAATAGGTTTCAAATCGTTGTTTGTCTATTTTGAATCTTGGAGGGCAGTAAATGGCACTGATAGTAATTGGTCCACTCCAGTCCATAATTTGTACAGTTGTTGCTTGAATATCCTGTTCCTGTACAGCTTCCTGTTCTTGATGTTTTATAGTGCTTTTTATTAATATTGCTGTGCCACCATGAGCATTGCCACTGGGGTGTTTAGTATCGTATAAAGTGTAGTTCTTCAGTTTAAAGTAGCTTCTTTCTGTGAAGTGAGATTCAGAGATGAGTAGCATGTCTATTTTGTTTTCGTTGAGAAATATTTCGATTTCTTGGCGATGATTTGCCAAGCCGTTGGCGTTCCAAGCTGCAATGCGAAAGAATTTAGGCATTAGATAGTTTGGAGACAAGCGACGTTATGAGGTTGATGAGAGAGTTTATTTGTTGACTTTGCTGCATTAGTATGTTTTCAAACCTCTCAAAGGAGTGCTGTATAATATTCATAATGGAATGGCTATTGTCGTTGTGTTCATGTCTTTCTACAGGCTTTGATCGCGCAACATCGGCCCATGTTCCTGCATTTACATGTCTGCTACTTGAGTTTTCGTGTGAATAAGTAGTTTCAATGTTACTGTTTTGTGTCTGCACATGCGTCTCTTGTTGAAACATTCTGTGTTTACTTGAGTTGCTGTACCCTTTCCTTTTTAGTATTTCTTGGTATACTTTGCAACCTTTGTAGTTGGCGGGATGATTGCCTTCACACAGAGCACAAGTTGGTTGACTTTGCTTTTCTTTTAAACACTTATCTGGGTCGTGTTCTTTTCCACATTTAACACACCTATACGGGTATGCACAGTACGATCTGGTATGTTCATATCTCTGACAGTTTTTGCATTGTACTATCTCGCGTTTCAGGCGTGGTGGTTCGAAAGCAACAACACAATTTAACAGTCGGTTAATTTTGAACACTTCTTTGTTGTTAGGTTTGGGCTCAAGGTCTACAAAAAATAGAGGCAGAGGTGTTTTAGTTAGTCTGTGGCGAACATTTATAATGTTTCTAACTTTGTGGTCCTTTTCCAGAAGCGCAGCCTTGATATCTTTTACATCTACCGTATGATGTATGTGTCGCAAGACAACTCTATACGCACGTTCTTGTTTCAACTGGTATGTATAGTATACGTGACTGTTGGCTGATAAATGTTTTATTATTTCCCTGTAGGTATTAGGAGTTTTCGGCGCTATTTTAATTTTGTCGTTTGCTAGAGATTTTATTTCGAAATCTTCTGTTTTTAAGGCTTCCTTTAAAAACTTTATCATAGCTGGAACATTATTCACATTTGGCACGAATATTGGAGGTACAGTGGTTTTTGAAAAGGTTTCCTCATTGTTTTCTGTTGTACCTTCTATATCAAGAGCACTGAATTGATTCTTGGTGGGAACTGTATATTCACTAGTATTACTATCGCAAGACGCTGTCTTTTGCCTTACCCTTCTATTAGCATCAGGGTCGAGGACGTCAGGGTTCGGCCTTTTTGACCGAGCTGGTGTGTATATTTGCCATACATTCTGCGTCAGGTTGACGGGAGCAGATGAATTATGATCCATGGCGTTGCTGTCGCTGCCTGTTGATTCTTCGGATGACATTTCTTGAAGTAAACAGCTTCCCGGGTGTCAGTAGCATGCAATCGCACTACATGCTACTGATCCTACCCGAAAATACTTCGGTAATCGACTGAGTTTTAGTATATGTTATCTTTTGTTAAGTTGATTTGAATATGAATAGGATGAAACACCGTTATGCTTCACAACTGTAACTGTTCACTTAGAGCTAGTGCGCACTGGTTGTTATCGCTAGACTTTTCCTTATCTTGGCGCCCTCGCGGGCGAGCAAGGTAAGACACTACGGAGCTGCGGGAACGATCCGCACACCACAGCGGTCAGGCGAGTACTGACTCTCCACACTTGACGTACAAGTGATGCATCATGCAAGTGATTAAATGTAAAATGAAAAATACTCAAAATCTCTAGCACACGACTTACCAAAAGAAGTTCGAATCGCAGTGCAGCATCTCAATATGTGGGAAGACGAAATCGCAAACACAAAAATACGAGACCACGGGTTCAGACGTCTGATCGTGCTTGATATGCTAATACATCGGTATTGTTAATAAAAATATAGGATTAAAAATCGCTCTATTCTTGTGAAAAACTTTATGAAAACATTAATTACACAAACTTGCGACTACGATCTTCGTAGTAGATAAAAGTGTAATGCCCAAGGTAATTTTCACAAATCAAGGAGTCAGTCTAGACAGGAAGGTAAGTTGGTAGCAAAGATATTGTACACGTGTGAATAGTCTTTCGGAGGATTAATTGACCGTCCCCTGACAAGGCCTTTTAACTACCATTTAAACTGTAGGCGATATATAAAGTGGCGCACTCTACTCTTGCGCCTTGTGTCAGGAACTCGGCATTTCCAATAACAGAGCGCGTGACCGAGGCCCCACAATTGCCCGCGAACGGGAACGCGAGGTACCTGCGCTTCACAACCACACTTCAACAAGAAGAGGAATAGCGCTACGTATCTTTAGTGGCTAGGGACCTTCGATTCCTGCAAAAGAATTGATTCTAGAATCGTTCCCAGAATCGAAAAGTTGGGGTCGATTCTAGAATCGAATGGAAAGAAAAGAATCGATTCCCTAAGGAATCGAATTAAATGAGATCACCAAGGAGTTTTGCCACCTCGAATATTCCGTTACGCGCTCGAATATACCGCATGCTACGCGCTCTCCCGCCACTTTTTGAAACTGACGGCCTCTATAGACTAGAGCTGGCGAACGCTGGCAACTCACTGACCAATACGTGCAACACGCGTTCATACTTACACAGTGATCTACGTGATCAACGTAAGCGTGTTATTATAATTAGTTATAAAAATGTCTGAAGTAGAGGACTTTCCGAATGACGGAAGAACAACAGCAAATTTTGACCGATTATATAGAGAATTGGAAAATTTGTGGGACATTTTTTTACCAAAATATAAGAACCGAGAGGCCAGGAATACGGCACGTCTGGTAATGGAAAATGGAATATGGATTCATAACTTCTCCAAGGCAGATGTGAATAAGATAAAAAGTTTACGGAACATGTGCTTTGCACAATGATGCTTGCGCGCCAAAAACAAGCAGCAGCACATCGCAAAGAGCACACGTAAGCAAAGAGCAACGAGAAAAATATCTAATCTTGCATTACTAGTACTGTGTAAACTGTTATTGCCAGTTAGACCGGGAGCCTGCAAGAAAATCCACGTATGATAAGCTCAAAATTAAAACTTAGTTAGCCAGTGTTATGAAGAATAGGGAAACGCAAGTATGGCGCCCTGTAGGCGACGGCGTTGCGTTGCACAATTGTTTGAATGTGTAGAAAAAAACTATGCCATTGAGGAATGAGTACACAGCTAATTCTTTTTGTATATTGTTCGTTAGATAGCTAAAGTGTGAAGGAGTTGTACACCATGTCGTTCTTTTAAATGGTAATTTTTCATCGCTTACATATCTTTTTAAATCACTATCGTAATCAGAATAAATGCATATATAATTTGCATGTTTATTTTACTAAAAATATATACCTTATTTCAGGCCTCCCTATTTCAGGTAAAATAAATGCCTAAACTTCTGGTCTCTATTAATTAGGAAAGTAATGATCAACTCAGAAGCAATCGCTCTAGCAACCCGAATAATAATCAATAATTAAATGACATTGTTTAATAATTACTTAAATTTAGAACCAAAAAAGGAAACTGGTAATTTACGGATAAACACTGAATTAAATTAATAATATAGAGTGGAAAGGTTCAGCAACCGAAGCGATAAAAAGATCAGGAAGATGATAACGTACATATTCTGTTTTTAAGAAGGAATTTTAGAAAATCAGGATATTAACAAATGTTTTAAAAGATCAAGTAGTAACAGTATCATAAGGAAAGTCATAAAATATTTATTCTGATATTAATTGCACAAAAAAGTGTGAAAATCAATAGGTACAAATGTGTTATTTAAAACGAATACATATTTTTAAATTAAAAAACCTGCAAGAAAATATCCACTGATTTTCATAATTGTTTGCAACATTTCATCTACTTCATTTTAATGGGAAATGTTACTAAGATATATTCTTTTTTATAAAACTATAAAATTTCGATACTCTTGTGAAAGTTGTATATTGAAAAATGTTACAATTTTCTGTACTAGTGACACCTATACTTACAAGTCCCATTAAATAATATTTTCCATCTCTAAATTTTGTGGCAAATCCTCCACCGCTATCTCCTCCACAAACACTTGTACCTACAAAAAAAGAACTGTATTATTTATACTCCTTTCAAACATGATTAAATACCATTAATAGTAGGTCTGGATTACACAAATAATCTATAATATATCGATTTACTGCATAACAATGTGATTTGAAAACGTGCAATGTTAAAGACGAGTTTTCAAATTTGTAGGATGCAATAAGCAACATTATAAAGGAGTTGAATTCGCTATTTTTACTTTCACGCTCTCTCACCGTAAGAAGAGAAAGTATTGTTATCGTACGTTGAAAACCGGTCAATTTTCGACAGAAAAAAACATTGCCGAGCCCTGGTAACGAAAAAGTTAACAAATTTGGTTCTAATATTTATACTCGAAGTAAAACTTCGAGTATAAATATCCTCTAACATTTTGCCCCCGATTCGGCTTTCCAAATTAAGAGAGGGTGATAAATTCTTCACACCTGGAATGGACCCAGACACAATTCTAAAGACGGTGCAAGTTGCCGAAATTAAAAGTCGTCTGGCTGGGAAGAAAAATGCCACGGCTCCAGGACCTGATAAGATAAAAGTTAGCCACATATCTTCAGGAGCAAAAATTGAAATATTGTCCCAATTGTACACCCAAATTTTATACAGTGGCTTTGTGCTTTCTGGGTGGAAAACTAATCGCACCCATCCCTATACCAAAAGAGAATAAGGATAATACGGTGGTCACTGACTATCGTCCCATCACAATTAGATTTCTGCTGGGCAGAATCTTTTGGGGCATTATGGACAAACGCATTCGATCCGTGGTGAAGTTCAATCCACGCCAGAAAGGGTTTATACCTGAACCTGACTGTTTCGCTAATACTAAAATTCTTCATGAAGCAGTCAGTGACATGAAAAAACAGGGGGTGGTGTAGGTGTTGTGCTAGATATATCCAAAGCATTTGAGAGTGTTCCTCACGCGGCGATTCGGTGCGCTCTGTCCTGGAACGGGATCCCTGATCCTTTACCAATTTGGTAATGGTCTCTTACGCCGATGTTTCCACCGTCATTCAGCACCCCTCGAAAGGAATTGACGTGCCAATTCGTAGAGGAGTAAAACAGGGTCCTTGTCCCTACTCCTTTTTAATCTCATCATGGAGTGCCTGTTGAGAAATTGGAAAATATGTCAGGATACACGCTTTGGGAAGGAGGGTGTCCGTGTTAGCATATGCTGACGATCTGGTGCTGTTAGCAAAAGATGCCTCAGGCGCTCAAGAATTGGTTGATACTATGGTGGAATATATTAGGGCACTCAGAATGACATTGTCCGTCGTGAAATGTTCATCATTTCAAATTAGAACTTTTGAACGATCCAGGTTCATTGAGGGAGGATCCCAGTCTGGAAAGGTTGGGGGAGAGAATTCCCTTGTCAGCAATGATCATATTCGTTCATACCTGGGAATGAACTACTCTATTTGGAACGGCTTCCCATCTAAAGCATCCATATCGAATTTGATGGAAGCAGTGTGGAGGCTTTAAAAGGCGCATTTAAAGCCCACTCAGAAGTTGGCATTACTTCATACCTACATAATGCCACATAACCTTTATCAATTGGTTCTATTCATGCCATCAGTGTCGATGCTCAGGGAAGCGGACGGTCAAATCAGAGTCGCAGTCAAACAGTCCCTACATCTGCATATGAGTACTGCAGATGGCTTTTTCTATCTGGCCAAGAGAGATGGAGAACTGAGATTGCCGCGGCTCGCCCAACACGTTCCTAGAGCTTGGTTGAGCTTCTGTCCGAGCTTTTACCAACGACATTAAAGACCGCAAAATCACTGAGACTCAACTGGCCCTGTTCTGAACAATATTTAAGGGCTTGTAAGAAGAAATGCGCCGATGATAATGTAGCCGCCTGGGAGAAGCTGGGATCCCAAGAGAGAGCGGTTAGATCGCATATAAACGATCCGATTGGAAATGCATTTTTGGAAGATTCTAATCTTCTGAAACCCTTTATCACTGCACTACAATTGAGATCAAATGCCGCTGCCAATAAAACCACTCTTAGTAGAGGAAGGCCCAGAGAGGATGTTTACTGCATGAAGTGCAATACAGCTGTAGAACCCATGAATCACATCCTCGGTCAGTGCATTTTTACGAAGTCAGCAAGAATAAAGCGTCATAACGAGATCAAAAACTTCATAGAAGGGAAGATGCTCCGGAAATCTGACACCGTGGTGTCCACGGAAGCCACTTTCTCCGTTGCCGAAGGGGTTCGACTCAAACCTGGTAATAAAAAGCCGGGAAGGGGTCCACGTGGTCGATGTGACTGTCCGCCACGAGGATTGGTTTAGCCTTCTAAAAGCAGGGAAGGAAAATGTGGTAAAATACCAACCAGTCATCCCCCTGGCAGCCCAACTTCATGGAGTACCCAACGCCAGAATCCTGCGAGGGATGGTTGGAACCTCTGGGGCTATGCCAAGATTTACAGTCAGTGCCTTGAAGACCCTGGGGATCACGTCTCGAGGTGATCTACTGACTATCTCGTTAATTGCTCTCAGAAGCTCTATTAAACTCTACACACAATTTGTAAATTACGATACAGCAATTTAGCATTACTGGTAGTTTATGCAGGAAAATAACTTCATTGTCCCCTGGGGATGTCTAGGGAACCCGGGGGATCCTAAAATATCTAGGAATTACTTAGTTACCACGAATTTAAGTGGGAAGTGAATGATATGTAATGTAGGATATAGAAAATTGTGTATCATAATTCATGTTTTGGGGGTCCGTGGTACTGAAACATCGATTGTAGGCAAAATGTCTGCCTGTCTCCCCTTCGTCTGTGGTAAACGCTAGTGCCTAAATCGTTAAGCCGATTTTGTCATAAATTAATAATCCCCAATTTATATTAACAAACTCGATATCCTGCGAATTTGAAAAAATTTTGAATTTGAAATGAAGCCTAAATAGACGCCTTTAAAAACGGACAGGAGGCGTTAAGAAGCTTGCAAGATAAGAGAAAGTAATTGTTTGTGGAAAACAGAAAAGTACAGAATCTACTCATTAGTACTGTGAAAATAATTGGGCGAAATATGAACTGTGGAGATTCGTAAAGTAATGAGTACGAGACGGAATTGTGGCCGCGAAAGAGAGCACATGAGTTGTTGCGAGACGGTAGGAGAACTGTTGAAATTAGCAGCACGAGTGTGCGTGCACCATAGAGAACGCCTGGGACGAAATACGCCGTTTAGTTAAACACACGTAAGAGCGTTATAAAATGCGTCGGCGTATCGAACAAGAAGAGCAATGCCGATCCGGTGGCCGAGATCGCTAAGGCAGTAGTGCCGTAGCGATCTTGAACCGAAGGATCGCGGGTTCGAGTCCCGCCTCGGGCATGGTTGTATTGTGTTCGACCTTACACCCCTATCATCATCATATCGTGTCGTCCTCACAGTTACCATACCGTTACAAGCAATAGTGGTCGCTAATGACCTAGAAGTTGATGCGACCTTAAATAACAAAAAGAGCAGTGATGAGCGAAGAACAGGAGATTATTCTCTTCTGGTGCCGGGCGTATCAAGAAACAAGTCGGGAGCAGATTCGGCCGGGATCTGGTGGAGGGCGAAAGAAGATGGCACTTCGAGCGGCATCGCAGACGGCCGGTGTGCAAGAGAAGCGAGGCGACAGAACGACCAAAGTAGGCCAAGGTCGTGTGCCCACGGCGCAGACGTTCCGAGCGGAGGTGGGAGAAGCAGGCCGCCGTGCGAACAAAGAGCAAGGTAAAAAGAAACTTTGTAACCATACTCGCGAGAGAGTCTTTCATCTATTAAAATTTTTGCAGGGCGTAGTGTAAAATCTGGTTAACAATCACGTTGGTCACATAGCGTGTGAAGTGTAATACAGTGTAATTGTAAAGCATTGCCGGGTCAAGCTATAACTTCTTTATATTAGCGTTTTTAATACAGCGATTTTTGCAATTTTCTAATCGTCAGAGGTTTTAATGAAAACCAGAACTATAAAATTCTTATAAATTCACTTATTTCTATTCAGGCAAAGAATTTTAAGAAAACAATTTCAGTCATTTTCTACAAAATTGTTAAAATTTCAAGGCTTCATGTAAAGTGCTCCAAAAATTAAAATAATTTGATTAATCTCTGAAATGGCACAACTAGATCTTACTCCTGTCGTGTTCACCAAGTTTCAACTCAAAAGCATCTGATTTCACAAAGTTATGCGTCCATTCATCCATCCATAAAGTCATCCAGATTATGAGGTACAAAATTATGTGTATCTCATTTCCACCTTCACCAATCTTAACCAACATTGAAACAGCGGTAATAAATCTTAATCTTGAGGAGGTTTCAGTACAAAAGAAACAGCACAGATTTTTCAACCGAAAATTCGAGATCGTGTTGTTGAAGTGATCCCAATACGCTTTCCTCCTATGTATGTATGTACTGTGCACAACAGATCTTTACGAGTTAAGGCCTACCAACAACGCCCCGGCCTTGCGGCCAAGGGTTAAGGGGTGTGTGTGGTTAGCACATAGCCATCCCCACGCTGCATTATGGTATTCTCAACCTGAGAAGTGAGCATTGTCATCGTCACACGGAAACAGATACTGGGATATTGAAAGGAAATCTCCCAATTAATTTTTGCCCCGACCGGGAATCGAATCCGCGGTTGCGGCGTGGCTAACCAACGTGCCAAGGAGGGCTATGCCTTCTCCCTATACTGTAGTATGAATCAATGGTGTTTTTTACAAAACAAGAATCATTTCTTATTGAGTAGTTTCGAACAACTCTTGAAAGAGACGTACCGTTATCATATCCTGCACAAAATTTATCAGAGGTAAGGATAGGCACAAACGATGGGGGCACTTTTTTCTCGCAAATTTCGAATGCAACAAATGGCAACGTTGCCTTTCGTAAGGTATCACTTTGTGTTTGATTTTCTGTATATCCCCATCCCATTACCTGAAAACAAAAATAAAAATAAATTAGCACTTTTAAATTCACTAACACTTCCAGTACACAATTCGAAGTAAAATTAGGTCAAATTAATACAAATTATTACACTATGATCGATTTCTCAATAAAAATGGAAGTTTTGGTTTAAAAATATCGGAATGGGGAGATCATGGTTGTAATGATATACACAATAAACCCGTAAGTATGCTACCCTCTGAAGAAGGAACCTCCCCCCCCCCCATTTCTGGATTAAACTGATGTATAACCATATTTACACGATTCCGTTTGAGGGTTAGCGAACGCAAGTAGATTTTTTTATCAGGCATCGGTAAAAATAAGTAACTGTAGAAGCATATCATTGGCCATTAAAATACCTCCCTAATCTCAAGAATACATTTAAAAAGTAAATTGACTAAATACCTCCGGAGCGGCGCGAAGTACCAGTTTAAACGACTTTCGGAAGTTGTACCGTCTACTAAACTTCAGTCCGATATTCAACTGAATATCCTTCAAAAAGATGTACACGCGCTCGTTAACATTTTTCCTCGGCTGTCCGTACATTTCATCAATGCTGTTTCAGTCCTTCTCCTGGTAAGAAACGCCAACAAAATCACTTCGAAGATTCCAACGTCAAAATTCCAAGAAAACACGAACAAATTAATGATTCACGAAATAAACTAGATCACCAAATATTCGAGAAAACACAAGAAATGAAGAACACTCGAATTAAAAATGACAATGATTCAATGAAGCAAAACACACCAGTTCGTACTTATTCGCCTCCATTTTCGCATTTCTAGGTTATTCCACGCTTAGTCTATGTCTCTACGGGGTTTAACGGTTGCCATGTAAACTACACCTCACTTATTCCGTGCTCGAGTTATTCCATGTTCATTGGTAGGCGTTTTCGCAATTCTCTTGCTATTCTCGGCTTAAGCACAGAATACAATTTACACCACGTTTATTAGCAAGGCCGATACGGTTTTAATTAGCGCAAATATTACAAAAACATTTCGGTTCTTTGCCTGCACTCTGCCCTCTCCCTTCAAATCTTCTAATTTTAAAACTAAAGTGTATTTCATTCCATAGAGAGTATATAGAAACTAAGCATAACCTATGTTACAATAATACTTACAATTCCACTCTTTCCAGGAGAGAATAAATTCTCGAACTTCTCATTATAATCCACACAAATTGGTGCAACTCCAACTCTCATCACAATACTATTTTTTAGTTTTACCACTGCAATATCATCTGCCCAATTTCGGGCAGTACCCCTGAACATGTGATGAAGTACTACATTGTCAATCTGAAATATATGAATATACTGTTAACCGTATTATCATATTGGAATTTTTAAAAGTTATAAAGTCCACACACCTCTAAGGTCTGAACACGAGTGTCATTTGAGTGGTTCCATTCTCGATAAAATTTCCCAGCTGCTATTCTGTACTCACGACTATCAATTTGTACTTGTGAAGGTGTATCCCAAAAACAATGAGCAGCTGTAAGTTAAATTTTTATCCACAAAATATTAGCTTATGAAAAATTGTTACCTTAAAAAATACTTTCATAACATTTAATAATAGCAATAAAAAATTATAACACAATTTTATATATTTTTTTTCAAATATTTATGGTATTTACACAATATAATTACCTGTTATAATGATACGTTCAGTAATAATGTTGCCTCCACACACTTGCTGGTAACGCCCTTCAAGCAGTCGGTATATACCTACATGGCATGGAAATTCTCCATTCCTAGCTTCAGAACTACCAGCTACGAACGGTACACCGTTTGGATTGGGTTCCCCACACTCTGAAAATGAAATCGAGCATAGTAATCAAATCTTTAAAAATCCACTGAGTACTTACAATCTCTCGTTTTGTATGATCTAAACATTTGGCAAGTAAATAAGTTTTAATCCTTCAGAAGAAAGAAAAATGTGAGGTACTGAGGAACTCAGTAATTCAAACCCTGGAGGTCCAAAATTGTTGACAATCCGAACATAATTTTCAAAAATTTTAACATGTACGGTTGCTTTTGAAAATGAAAATCTAATAAACAAAACAGCAATTTAAAAGAAAACATATTGTTTATTACACGCTATTAATAACAACAGTTCATCTGCTGTTTAATAATACATATAAATAACACGATATAAAGAGGTTTGTAAATACAATCAAAAAAGTTGGTGATCTTTTGGCGTAAGGAACTTAAGCTACTTGAAACCGCGTTGTTGCGCCTCTGTACAACACTTGTCACTGCAAGGCCCCTGCCCTAGCCTTCCATAAATTACTTTACGCAAATTTGAAATATTTTAAATACCCCCCCCCCTGTAGCGAAGTAGTTAGTAACTCGCACTTCAACCTCTTAAATACTTACGTAACCCTTGCAACAACACACCCCTCTTGCAAATGCAAGAAATGAAAATAAACCATAGCTCAGATAACTAGTGATGCTACAATAGTATGTACTTTCTCGCGATATTGCTAATTGCTACGTAATATAATAAATTTCTCTCGAACACTTGAATTATCATTTGAAAATTTTTTAAACAAACGAAGCGTAAAAATACACATATATTTTAAATTCAAACGTTTAAATGAAAACAGATTTTTGCCATTGAATTCAGTGTATCCACGTTTTACATAAATGTACCAATAATGCGCAATGCGTATTTTAGCCGTAAATAAAATTATTTGTTTATATTTACGCGAACGAACTGCGGCCGTCAATTTTGCCTTCTGTTATCACTGAGGCGTTACATTAATATGCTGCAACACGCAACAATGACCGCTAATTCTTATGATTCTTTTATTTTATTTCTTCTTGCTCGGCATATCTGCCTTTCAAGGGTGTTGATTATAAGCTTTCTATAACATTATAGAATGAACCCTCCTTAGGTCTAAGTGTCCACACACTTCGGTAAAGGTATATTAGATTGATAAGAAAAATGAGCTTGGCAAGCAATAGTTGGTACTGTTGTGCGCGTGTGTGTGGTATATGTGACAGGGGGATAGAGAGATAAAGCGAGAGATTATATTTTCAGATAGTTAGGCAGGCTTGAAAATGTCCTTAGGGTAGAGTGAGTGGATTCTATGTGGTTGCCTCTTAAGTCTTACCTAGATGGTAAGTTGAAGCTGGGGATTTTGGTAGTAAATCATAAAAGATTTTAGAAATTTTAAGAATAATCTTGAATGGGTTCTATTTTTTGTATTTGTTCATTGCTCGTGAACCACGGTGCTTTGGTAATTTACTGAGGCACTTATTTTGTATAACTTGGAGTTTATTTATATAGCTATGGGCTGCTTTTATCCAAACGCGGCTTGTGTAGGTTAGTGAGGGTCTGATTATTGATTTGTAAATTATTTTACCGCATTTCATGCTAATATTAGATTTATAATTTAGTATGGGATAGAGTTTTACAATTTTTTAATATGTTTTGTTTACTGTGTTTGTAATATGTGCTTTCCGGGTTACTTTTGTGTCCATTGTGAGTCCTAGGTACGTAACTGGTGTTTGGTTTGGTAGACATGGTATGGTGTGTTTTGGATGAGTAAAACGGGAGGGAATTTTTGGTTTTCGAAGGGTGAAAGTCTTGGCTTGTGCTTTTGAAGCGTTCATTTTGATTCTCCATTTTTCAGTCCATTTTGAAAACTTAAGAAAGTAATTTTGTAGTTTGTCATGTGCGAATAAGATATGGACGTGAGATGTAAATATTTCTGTGTTAACAGCAAACAAAGCTATTTCTGAGGTGTCTGGTTGAGGAGTATCTGAAAATAGATATTGAAGGGGAGGGGAGAGAGACAGGATCCTTGTGGGACCCCTGCGCCTTGTATGGTGTTTCGAAAGTATTGTTTATTTTAACTTTAAAGTTTCTCTTGATAAGAAAGCTATGATTTCATTTAATTGTCGTGAAAAAGCAGTGAAAATCGCACTTCACTAAAAACCACGTAGCTAATAAACAAATGAAGATATCAACAATCGGGAAATGGCGTCATAATTGAGCAAACCAAGCGACATCAAGCGGAATCCTGCCCGCGACCCTGCCGCCACTGATGTCCACCGCAGTCGTGGACGAAATGTTTGGCCCTTCAATGCCAACTACACCACGGCCTATGGTCCGGAAAATTTCCCTTATACTGACGCCTGCCGTGAAAGCCTACGATCTTTCCTGGATTTGTTACGAGGAATAGAGGGGGTTGGGAGGGGCAGGGCGCCAGTTTGCTAGGGTGCGAAAATTGAAAAATTATTTATGTACTAAAAAATATTGGATTATTTTCAGCGTTCTTACGTCCCTCAAGAAACACAATTCCAAGCCAAAAATAATAAAACTAATATTTTTCTCTTTGGTTAATAAATGCCATTTGCTACCATTAGAAACATTTCTGTAGGCTTAGACTTCACTTCGGTACATGGGAATGTTGCTCAAACGATGTTTACGAATTGAATATCTTAAGTTTAATATCGACACCTTAAGTTTAATATCAAACTGTGTATTATTTACAATATCAATTTACAGCTGGCCATTCATGTACAGACTTCAACATACCGCCAAAATGTAAATCGTGCGTCTGGATTGTGATCGTTGGCAGTTGTCGAACGACTTGCGCTATTCTATTTAAAATTTGGTGGCTTCTTTAAATTCATTCACGAAGTATTGTAGAGTAGCGCGTTTTGAATTTTGCTGTTCATTTATTTCCTGCTATTTTACTTTAGTTAATTAAAAAAGTTTGGTCTTTGTGTCCTGCCTAGTACAAGTTCTTTCCCTACTATCTCCGGTTACCAGTGCGAGAACTCTCGCAAGTTAAACCCCAATCTCTATTCTTCCATTTCAATTCTAAGAGGGAACGTTTTTTACAAAACGTATTTGATTAAAAATGTATAATAGTTCACAATATGAATAGTTCAAAAACACAATATGAAATAAAACTAGTGGTGCTACAGAACGGCGTCGACTTTCCCGTATTAGTTTTCTATTTCCTTTGATCTCGGCTAGCTACACAGACTTGCCACACACAGCTACCATCTATCGCCGCCCAAAGTAAATTTTTTGTATATTTTCGTAATTTTTCGGTTTCCAAATTGTAGAGCGAAAATATTACTTTAAGACTTTAAAGAACAGTAAAACCTCGTTCTAAATGGCAATTTTCTTTGAAAAATTTGGAGCCGTTTTTTTAAAAGAAAAATGCGTTTAAGCGCTACTGTAAATTCGAGGTTTAAAGCTCTTTTTCACAGAAAATTTTTGAGTTTTTGAAAAAGTATATTAAAAGTCATTTTAAGTACTTAAAGTCACAAATACAATAATGTTTACAAATTGCTGGAAATGTGCCTATCAACGACGTGAGAGATCTTTAAAAAAAATTACATTTGTGTACCTTTTGAAAAAACAAAAAGTACAACGAAAAATAACTTTGCGTCATATTAAAGAGTGCAAAAAACACTATCCATTCAAAATGTTTGAAGAAGAATTTGGAGCCGCTTTTGAGAAAATGGCGTTTGAAAATGCGGAATTTTGAGTTAGCTATCACCGAAAATGGTTGAGTTTTCGAGAAACTTTGATGACATTATTTAAAGCACTGTTTTCATAAATACAATAATGTGAACAAATTGTAGCTAATATAAATATTAATGACACGAGAGACCAAAAAAATCATTTTTATATTTTTTGAAAAAAACAACAACAAAAGAATAGGGAAATATGTTGTTTATGTCATCCGTACTAAAAGTTTAATGATAAATTTGGAGCTTTTTTTGAGAAGAGCTTGTTTGTGTATTTTTTTAAAAAAGCACAAATTGCACGCAATATTGCGCGAAAACTACTAAAATTTTGAAAAGTATGTACATGACCTTAATGAAAGAACAAATAATGTCAAATACAATTTCTCGAAAAACTCCGCATTTTCATAAACGCTCAAACGCTATTTTCTCATAAACGGCTACAAATTTTTTCTTCAAACTTTTCGAACGGATAGTGCTTATTGCACTCTTTAGTATAACGTAAAGTTCATTTTTGGATTTTTGTTTTTTCAAAAATTAGACAAATACAATTTTTTTAAACATCTCTCGCACCATTAATATGCACATTTCCAGCAATTTGTAACTACTATTTTATATTTGATGAATGTTTTTCAAATGTGAATGAAGTTTTTCGAAAACTCTAAAAAGTTTCTGTGAAAAAGGTCTTCAAATTTAGAACTTACAGTAGCATTTAAAAGCCATTTTCTTTAAAACGGTTCCAGATTTTTCAATGAAAATTGCCATTTTTGACAAGGTTTTACTGTTCTGTAAGATTATTAAAATATTATATCTGTTAAATTATTAGAAAACAAAAAATTAAGAAAATTCCAAAAAAATGTTCTGTGGGCGGCGATTGATGGCAGCAGGCAAGAGAATGTGGCAAGTCCGAAAAGCTAGCCTAGACCAAAGGAAATAGAAAACTAACACGAGAAAGCCTGTGCCTTTCTTTAGCACCACAAGTTACTTTCTCGGATACGTACAAATATACGGAGTAATAAACGCAGTGTAGAGAGTTAAGTAATGCTTCAGAAAATCAAATTCAAGATTTCGTCGGAAATACACGTTTTGGGGGTCTCCTGATACCGAAAAATTGGTTCTTTTCAACATATCCGTCTCTTTGTCCGTCTGTCCATCCGTCTATCTGTCCGTCTGTGAGCACCACACTCGCCTAACCCATGCGTAGGATTGTTTCAAATTGAAGAAACGCTTGCCCATCTGGCTCGAGACGAATATTTGGGATTTTCAAAATCTTTCTTTTAAATTTGGGGATACTTCATATGAAGCCCCTGAGACATATTCAAAATTTTCTCAAAAACCGCTCCAATATTTTTTTCAGTTTCTTGTATGAATGGAGTAAAATACATCTATATCAGAAACGGCGCCATCGTTGTGGATGAAATTTTGATGGTGGATCATCTGAAGGAATTTTAATGTGGATCTCACGTTGGTTAAAAACCCTGATTTTTCGATAATTGATAAATTCAATTTTTTCGCGTCTTTCTCTAACTACAATTATGAAGATACCATTTTACTTTCTTATATACATAAGTATATACGGAGTAATATACGTAGTATAGAGAAAGTTATGTAATGTTGCGAAGAATCTATTTAGAGATTTCAACGGAAATGCGGTTTTAGGTCTCCTGGTACCGAAAAAGTGTTGTTTTTAAACTTCCGTCTGTCCGTCCGTGCGCCTAAACCATAAGCACCTAAAGCATAAGTAGCATTTTTTCAAAAAACAAACAAACAAACAACTGTTCATCATACGTAGGTGACAGGAAGCGCGCGACTGCCACAGCCTGGCGACACCCCGTCGCTTGCGCCATCCCGCTACAGAAAGGATCTCGTGTGTTATAGGGTGAGTAAAAAGGGCCTTCGAAGAGTGTAACTTCCAACACTGCAAGAGGGATTGAAGGGTGTCAAGATTGCATTACATACAGTTATTGTTAGACAGTGGACAATTCAGAATCAAGTATGGAGAGATAACGAACTCTGGGGAAGAATCTAGGGAAATTACTAATGAAAAATACGCAAAGCAAACATTTGAAAATAATTGATTTTTTATGGACAAATAAAAATATTCAAATTTTCAGTCGTGCTGTTAATGTGTTTTACTGTATCTCTATATTAATAAAATCAAACATTGTGGAGAAATTCTATTTAATTTTGACATTGATGGATATGGTAAACCTCTGATATAGTGAAGCAAACATGTTAGGCCCCAGAATTTCACTATAACCAAAGTCGACTGTACATTTACACTGGAACAAATATTTCATAGCAAATTTGATTGAAAATTTATTCATTCATATTCATATAGTTCATTCACATTCCAGAGGCATATCTTGCCACACATTTTGGGAGGGGAAATTAAAAATGTTTTGGTCGAATGTGTCATATTACAGATTTTGTAAAACACCGCAGGTTACACTCAGCTCATGCTGCAATATGATTTTATTCATTTTAGTGAAAATCTGAAAATAATTTTGCTTGAAAGTTTTGAGACAAGTTAAAATTAAAAGTTTCTGAAAAATTTTAGGGGGGTAATTTTCCCTCATCCCCCCTGAGATCTGTGCCTGCATATTCATATAGTTCATTCATTCATTCATATCGTTTTTTCATCATTCATTCATGTGAACATTCATTCAACATAGTGTTTTCAAAATTTTAGATAAATCCAAAAACTTTTAAAGGAAGAAAATATAATTTTTTACATACTTGGATTGCAGGGAAGCACTTGATGTGACCATGTTCCATTAGATTGGCAAGTAGTAACAAAATCATCTAATTCTTTATAGTTGATGTAGAATGCATTACATTTAACAAAAGCTTTAGTTCCTGGAGCCATTGGTTGATCACATTTCACATTTTGGTTATTTAATATACATTCTATTTCTCGAGATGGAAAATTTAGTTCTGAACAAGTGGCTGAAAAAGCAATACAACTTATTTGATTTACTTAAAACGTTTCATAAATACTGTGCATAAATGATATTGTAACTTGCATTTTTTATTGTCATATTTATTACAATTGTCCATACTTTGAGAACATGTAGGAAATGCAGCAGACCACCCTCCATCACAATATACAGCTGGTGATCCTGATAACACAAAACCAGGGTCACAAGTATAGATTAAATATGCGTTGTTTACAATTTGTCCAGGATTATGTTGACATGGCAGATTACAGCCCCCAAGTTTGTATTGTCCATTTTCAGGTTGTGAAGGCAACTTGCAGCTACTGGATGGTGTAGGTTGTGTTGTAGGTTTAGGGGTTGTGGTGTTCATACCACATCTTTCTGTTGTTTCATCAGAACCATCTGCACATTGCTTAATACCATTACATAAGCCATCCTTATCTATGCAGGCTCCATAATCACACTGAAATGAGTAGCTTGGGCACCTGAGTAATAGAAAATTGAATATTAAATAGTATGTTCAACATACTACTCCCACAGCTTTATTAATGTCCAATACAATTGTGTACACAATACATAGTGTACAATATGACAAGTAAATTTTCCTTAATAAACTGTATAAATTGTTAGATGTTATAATAATATCGCATACAAAATAAATACATAATACACATTAGTTAGTTAATTGTTTTCTTATTAGCACGTTTTTGAAAACCAAGGAATGAAACTTACATAATTGAGCCACATGCATCTTTAGTTTCATCAGAACCGTCATCACAATCTGTAGTTCCATCACACCGAAGGAGATTATCAATACATATGTCAGACTTACATTCATATTGATTTCTTCTGTAAAATTAATTGAAAATCATATCAGAATTGTTTTAAACTAATTAGTCAGAAAATTATATTTTCACCTCTTAATATTCTTTGTATAAAATAATTTAATAATATTTTTGCACATTCAGGAGATCACATACATCAAGATTAAGAAAAGCAAAAAGAAAATAGAATAATTTATATCTCCTAACTCAGTAAGAAAGATTTTCATTTCTCAGGTATGAAATTAGGAACTTTCTTATTCTAGGTTTTTTTCCTTGCTTTGAGACAATCAACTTTTTAAAAAACTATTAAAGTAAGTTAAACAAAAGACTTTTTATAAACAAGTTAAAGAAGATTGCACTTAAAACATTACAATATGTTGCACAACATATTGTAACACAATATGTAACAGACAACTCTTCAACACTTGAAGAGAAAGAGACCAAATTGAAAGCTTAGATAGAAAAAACTATTAAAACATTATTCAAAATGTATGCAAGGCACAAGGCTAAGATAGCAAATACAAAAAGCAAATACAAGCAAATACTTGCAAGGCAAATAGTAAAATAGCCACAAGAATTGTCAGTAGGTCATAATGGTCATTATTATCATGACAGAACTACAATAAAAACACATATTGGTAAAAATGGAAGCCATTAAAGAGATGGTCACAATAGTCAATGTGTTAAGGAGACGTGAATGACCAGAATGCCAATGGAGTATTGATTAGAGTAAGCTCTGTGAAAGAAGTAGAAGAAGAAGATGAAGGAGGAGGGAAAAAGAGGGGAGGAAGAGTCAAGAAAAAAAAGAGTAGGGAGGCCAGGGACAGGAATGAAGTATACCTGCCAGAGGATATAACAAAGCAAGGAGAAATACAACTGAAAATAATGAATCAAGAAAAAAATAGTAGTAAAAAGACTAAAAATAAAAATTACAAAAGAAACTAGGATGGACAAAAGTAACTCATCTTTTTCATTTTCATCAAAACATTGCCCTAAACTCAGGTAAATTATTTTACTTCAAATGCATGTAAATGGTTCCATATATTTTTATTTGCAGGGATTCAGAAATAAGGTGGGAATACTTTCTAGGCTCCCTGTCCAAAATCATCAGATCATGAAAATTAAAATTATGAGATGTGAAAAGATTGTGATGCAACATTGTTCAAAAAATTGTGATTTTTTAACTGCAATCTACTTTAACTTGTTTAATAAAAAACCTGTATTTATTGAATTTGAGCAGTTTTTAAAATATTTGATCGTGTCAAAATAAGAAAAGGATACCATAATATAACAAATTTTAAAGACAATTGATCAAGAGCAAATATTTACAGGTTCTTTCAAAAATATTATTATAATAAGAAATGTATGATAAATATTTTCTCTAACCTTTTTTCATAATTTTCTTCTACAGAATATCTCTTTAATTATCATTTTATCAACAAAGTAATTGGTTGGTACCTTTCTCTCCTATTACGATTTCAAATAAAATGTACATACTTGCATATTATGCTAGGTGGAAGTGGACATCCCATTTCATCAGATCCATCAGCACAGTCTTTAATCTTATTACATTTTGCATCAGCATTTGCACATGCTCCATACTCACATTTATAAGCATATGGTGGACACCTGATAAGGAGACATATTTATCAGTATTTAACTTTTATAAGAGTAACATCATATTAACACTGTAAGCGTAATAAAGTAATTAAAACATATTTTGAATATGATTTCAGAGAATTAGCTAATCTGTTTCTGTTAATTTTCATTGAACCTGCAAGATTTAAAATTAAAAGCACTTACGGAAGGGATTGGCATGTCCGGTAGGTCTCATCTGTCCCATCTTCACAATCAACTAAACCATCACATCTTACAAATCGATCTACACATTGACCTGAGTAACATTGAAATTCATTTGCACTGAAAGGGTAGAAAAAGTTTCTCGATATTAAAGATAATCTTTAAATATCATTTTAAATTATTATTACTTCATATGACCAAAACATTTTATATTTTTGTAGTATCATTAATGCTCCTAAATAAAATAAATGTTTTCTCATGTTGAGATTTAATTAGAACATAAAACTTCCTAGATTGCTATATTGTGATTCTAGTTGTAATGTTTAATAAACTGATTACCATTATGTTCAGACTTACCTACATGATTGCCGCTTCCTTCGTTGTATGTCAAAGCTTGCTTCTTCAGAATAGTGAATAAATACTTTAACAAAAATTATTGTTACTAAAATGAACCATATTATCAAACCACACTTTAAAAGAATATTCAAAATAATTTTTATTATAGGCTTACGCTGCTACTTCATTAAATAAAAATATTTTCCATCAAGATAGTCTCCCAAAAAATCAACTATTCAAATGGCAGGTTATTATGTATTTGTTATGATTTATTTACCATCAAAGTGCAAATTGAGTGTGACATATGAGAGAGAAGTAATTCAGATAAAGGAAATATTAAAGGAATTTTTAACAGCACCAGAATACAACAATAGTAAAATTGTGTAAGTTCGTTAAATTCTAAATAATAATAACAATTTTTCGAGTATATTTCCCCGTTCTATTTCTCCACAGACTTTCTTTCCTTATGGGGTGTAAAATTGAACGTCGTCGAAGCGGCAAATTTGAATTGTCATATCGAATTCAGTATCCTCGTAATGCAACTAACACAGCAACTGGAAGGTAAGTAAACCAGTTCGTCTCAATATATTTGGTGATTTGTGGCATTTGTTCTTCAGAGTTTTGACATCGCAAAGTGACGCTGCCTGTGTGCAAATCTGAAATTTATGTTGGCGTTCTCATGGCGGAATACCAAATTTGAAATGATTAGAAACATGACTTCTCATATATTCGCATTGATTAAGTGGTTTAGTCATATTTCTCTACCTTTCAGAACGTGATTTTTAGCATCTCATTACTGATTACTATAATTATATTCACTTTGTAATGGCGAGAAGTTGCTAACGTTGGGAATAATTTTACAAAATGTATTGATATACAATAAAATCTCGATTTTACAAACTGCAATCTTTAAAAGTCGTGTCCTAAAAAGTAGGGAAACTGGCTTATCCACTTAGTCACTGTCCATAAACCAGTATTAAATTAAAAATAACACTAATATTGTCATGCAATAAAATCTCAGTTTTTGTTCCGAGCATTACTGAAGCGGTGTTAAACAGGTTAAAAAGCAATTTCCCGAACAGGAGGAATCATTTTTATTACCAAATCCATAGGTCAACAATAATCAAATGATAATCTGGTTTTGGTAAGAATTTGAACGTTGTATGACAACTTCTGGCAAATTGATATTTCTGTAGGTGTAGCTCACCTCCGAAAAGCAGCAAAGAAGAACAAAACTTTCCAGCAGATGTACACAACATGACCGTTGCCGCAAACCAGACGAGTTCCTTTTCCTTCTGCACTGCAACTGGTATGTGGTTTCAGTTATCCGCGTTCGGAGACTCCGTGTACAGGACAACACACCTACTGCATGGAGGAAAAAGAGCACATGCATTGCCAACAAATTCTGCCACCGAAGTGAAATCTCAAAAACTGTTATTCATGTGATTAAAACCCAACAAACAAAAATACCTATGCCGAACTTTTAAGAGATTTTGCGAAGTTTATTGGGTACAGGTTTCTTCTTCATCCGTTTCGAATAAGGAAAACAGGATTACGCAAATCCCAGCACACCTTTGAATAAATGTGACGTTATAACCGACCGACGCATAGGCAAGGGGCCATTTCTGCCTGTTTTCTCAAGGTCTGGAAATTGTTTTGTGATTTTTCAATTTCAGAGATCCATCGTTCGTTGACTAGGTGTAAAACGAATACAATGTCTCATTCGTGCGCAATTAAATTGAAAACCGGACAAACCTCTTCGTGGCATGTGTGAAAAAGGAAAAGAATGGAGCAAAATTGTGGGTTCATTGTGGGCTCAGCCACCAGATTGCCTTTTGTATCAATTGAAACAACAAAGAAAGTTTGGAGATGTCACAGATGTATTACAACTTTTTAAAATTTGCAATTACAAACGTTTGAAAATTAATAATAAAATATAGCAAATTGAAAATAAAAAAATATTCTAACAATTACGAGAAAAATAATAAAATATGATGGATTTCGAGTTGAATCATCAATATAAAGGCTTTGTAATTGTATTTATACAACACACCCGTCTTTAATTAGTTTCGAAACTGCAAACACTTCTTGTTTTTCAATGTACCGGTACTCGTACCGACGTAACGTTTCCAAATTATCATTTTAATTAGAAAAATTATTATTTAAACCTTTGCACTCCAATTGTCATTTACAATGGTCGTATCTAGAGTTGGTTACGAAAATGAGGAAACTATGGCAAATAGAATATGAACGGCGTATTAGAGAAACACACAGATAACAGAGTTAAGGGTGTAGCTTTACTACCAGTTTACCAGTCATGCACTATCAGTCTAGCACGAAACTGCCACCACGTTTCACTGTAGGCACAATATTTTGAGGGTCCAGTTCTGCATTGCGATTGCTTCTCCTGTCAGACACAAAAACCTTTTTAGTTTTTTTTATCTTTAGTCTACAAATGTGACTGAATTCCAGAAGTCCGTCCCTTTATTTCGTTATTGTTTTACACATCATTTTATGCGACTTGATTTACTCACCAATAACGGTTCCGGGTATGATACCATTTTTCGCTACAAATATTAAGCATTGTGCTAACTGAAACGTACTTTTTCTCAATTCCTCTCCCAATTTTACAGCACTAATTTTGATACCATTCTGAATTTTTCGAACAGTAAATATTTTTTTCTGCTTTACTTGGTCTCATTGTTCAGGTCGACTTCTCTCGTTTTATAACACAAAACCTAACAATTATTAATCCTACTTAAACCGACTAAAATTGTACGGAGATTGCTTTTCCTAGTCCAAGGTCAATATTTCCACAAACAAATCCAAACTGCACATCCAAATGACCACACACTTGGAAACCTCACACGCCGTTTATTAAGAAAACGCAACCATATCCCCTGCCTCCAAACACCTTGTACCCTCGCGACCTCTCCTATACAAAAATCCAACACCCTAACAGACTATTTTGCATCCGTCTTTATTTCACATCCTCCCACGAATCTAGAAGTTATTCAAACAATATAGCATGAAGCAAACAACCCACAAATCAGCGTGCCTCATCCCATTAAATTCATCTCACCATTAGAGGTTGTTTCTATCCTAGCAAAAAATGCACCCAAAAAATCCTTCGGCCCAAATAAAATCAACATCTTTATCTTTAAACAACTTCCTTTCAGTGCCATTGTACGCATTACAAACATCTCCATCTCCACAGTCTTCCCTACAGTCTGGAAATAAGTACATATTATACCCATCCTAAAGACTCTTCTTCATTAAGTTATATACCCATAAACCTTCTTCCATCCATTAGCAAAAGCTTTGAAAAATGCATTCTTTCTCGCCTAAAAGCTTACGTCAACGAAACTTCAGCCATTCTTCACCATCAATTCGGCTTCTAAATCCTTGTCTCAACAAACCATCCGATTCGTAGACTATCCGAAGACATTCTTGAAGATTTTCGCCAATATTCGCATACATTAGCTGTCTTCCTTGATATCGAAAAAGCCTTCGACGCAGTTTGGCACCCTGGATTATTATTCAAACTACTAAAACTCGGCATCCCACAGTATCTTATACTCCTAATTAAAAGATTCCTCGCAAATATGTCCTTCTCTATACGTTTAACTGACGTACATTCTGCCCCCGCTCCTATCTTAGCAGGTGTACCTCGAGGCTCTGTCCTTGCTCCAACTCTCTTCAATATGTTCACTTATGATGCACCGACCACCCCAAAAACCCTCCTCGCTCTCTTCGCCGATGACCAAGCAGTGCACTCAACAAAGTACTGGATGACGCAACCCTAGATGTTCAAAACCACCTAGATCAAATCTCTGAATGGCGAATCAAATTCAACCCTACCAAATTTCAAGTCAAACTCTTTTCTCTACGCACCCTACCTCCACCTCTGTCATACAACCCTACACCCATCCCTTGGTTACCTTCCAACACGCCAGTCAAATACTTCAAAGTCCTCTTCGATCATCGACTAACTTGGAAACCCCACATCCACCATAGACTTACCTTAACCACACAAAGACCTCACCAGCTCTTCCCAATACCTCGTTGATCTTCTCCCCTCCAAATTCAAACCGGTACTCATCTTTACAAAGCTCTGATCAGACCAATTCTAACATATGCAAATCCTATTTGGGGCTCAGGAGCCAAATCTAACATTGTTAGACTTCAAACGTTTCAAAATGGTTTCCTAAGAACCATAACCAAAGCACCGTTGTTCATAGATCAATCATGGATCATTGTCTCCATCACGAGCTCGGCATAACCCCCCATTACCACTGTTCAGGCAGCGAAATAGCTGAATAAAAGTATGGGAGAGCATAGCATTGTTGATGAGAATGACAATGGAACATCGCTTCTTCTATCGCAGTAGTCTTTTCGTCAGACAAGAATGTTCTGGAAAATAAATGACACAATTTAAAAGTATTGTTACTTGGCGAAAGAAAACAAAGAGTATTGAAGTTGTCACAGTTACCTCTGCCCACGAAAACTGCCCTTCCTTACGAATTCCGTGCCTTTAGCTACGTTTTTCTATTACATACATTTCTTGGCACACTCTGGGTAGAACCTTGAAGACTTTCCAAAACGCTTTTTACGACGCTTTCCGCACTCCTTGTCGTGACAAGGCGATCGGCCGTCTGATATAGAAATTCTCAGCATTTCGACCGTGCCGAGATTTGCGCGGGAGTGTCCGGTGGATGTTCTCCAGGAGCTGGTGCGATCTTTCGGTGACACTCCGCACTAATAGAACAAGTTGAATTCGACTCAAAGAACTTGCAAAAAGAAATGAATGTTTTCGACACCAAAGAAGAAGAAATTCGCGCGGGCTTTGGGAGAAAATTAAGACTATCTCGAAGGCGCCACGTTTAAAATGTATAGTCTTTTCCTTTGAAACGCCTTCAAAGAACATCAAACTCCCTTTTAAAGAAGACAAGGCGCCAAATTCGAAGTAATTTGCCCGGCAATGTCAACAACCACCAACCTTAAACAAGTTTTACCAAAATATTCCTTCAATCCCACAAGCGCTCCACTTCCATTTAGGGAAACAAAAACCAAACAGGGCACGCATCCGCAGGAAACTACCCAGACAATTTTTTGACCCACCCTAAACCCATCGCACAGATAACTCCTCGAAATAATTCTAAAGCAGTAATGAATTCAAAATATAACTCAACTCATTAAATCTGTATCTAATGTATTCAAACCCGTTGCGAAAGAGGATGTACACCCGCAAGCAAATAAATTAAAATAAAATAAAATAAAAAAATAATTGTTAATTGCATTGTTGAACGAGATCTATTTACATTTTCAGATTTTTTTTGTAAAGATTTGCACGTATTGTTTCTTTTTATAATTACTTTTCTTGTTGCGACATTAGTTTCTGCGTGGCTGCTTCCCATTTTCACCTTCCACGATATGCTCGCAATTTTTACTGAGGATTGACCATGCCATTTAGCGTATCAGTGCTACGCCGAGTTACATGATTGACATAGTTCCCAATAAATAAACCTGATTGTATCACAAATAATAAAGTGACTATTTCAAAACTTTCGCTTAATATGAACGAGAAGAAGTAAATCGTATCATCTCGAATCTTTGCACCACGATGCAAAATGACGAGCACTGGGCAGGTGGTGTGAACACAGTAACTATGAATGTGTGGAAGAACATGAAAACAAATGTATTTATTGCGATTTGCTAAAAACTTTAACGCTAAATATCAATTAATAAATAATTATAAGGAATGTGCAAGGATAGTTTATGTAACGCTGAGATAGTGAAATGTGAAAAAGGTCTTATGCAAAATGTATTATTGCATAGAACAATAATTATTATCATCTGCATCAGCATTTGAACGTTCGCTATTGAAACCGAAATATTATAGAAATTATAATTTATGAATGAGAATGAATGTTATAACAGCCCCACACCCATTTTTACCTCTTCACCAGGCGACGCCGTAACATTTTCGTCGGGTTAAGCAGTTAAACTAGTCCCGACTCACCGTACATAGAAGAACCGAATCTGTCCGCTTTTGTCGCTCGTTAGGCAGCTTAACATCCAATGAAGCAATAACCCTCCGCAACAACCATTACCAAATACCAGGAGCTCGTATTCGCAAGCAAACGGGATACGTTCATATGCTGCCTTTTTAGGGAACGCCTTTAATACTAACTTGCACGCTGGGATTGGTTGTCAGATTTTGGGAAATCAATTTTTTAAATTTTCTGTATACATACATATATACGGAGTAATACGTAGTATAGGGAAAGTTATGAAATGATGCGTAAAATCGATTTTGAGATTTCAACGAAAATACACATTTTGGGGTCCCCTGATAACGAAAAAGTGTGTTTTTTTCAAAACGACCGTCCGTCCGTCTGTGAACACCACTAGCGCCTAAATCATGCGTAGAATTTTTTTTCCAAATTGACGAAGGCCTTGTCCATCTGGCTCGAGTCGAAACTTTGAGATTCTGGAAAACTTTTTTTAAAATTTGGGGGTACTTTACATGAAGCCCCAGGGACATTTTCAAAATTTTCTCAAAACTCGTTCCAAATTTTTTCTATAAATTGCTTGTAAAAATATGGTAAAATACACTTATAAAGGTGGCATAGGTATGATTTTCACTGATAATGAATATGAATACTACTACTATACGACTATACTACGTATATACGTACGTATACGGGAAAGTAAAAATGAATTTAGGGCGGCAATAAATGGCAGCCGCCAAGAGGTCGAGGGCAAGACTGTAAAGCTAGCCCATACAAAGGATTTTCACAAGTTTTACTACGAAAAAGTGTGTGCCATTCTGTAGCACCACTAGTTATATTTAAAGACTCTGAGGTCGTGTATAACGTGAATGAGAAACCATATTGTTTTGTGTCTCCCACATACCCAACACTCAAATGGCCTAACACATATTTTGGTAAAAATTTAAATATCACCCTTTTTTTTGTTAAACATGAAATTTTGATATATTTAACTTGGATGACAATACATGAGTAAGTGGTCTTTGAGTGAACAGTAAAATTGTGAAGTCAATGAAGTGGTGTGAAATAACGGCTTTCACGGACATCAAATGAAAACAAACAGATAAAGCATCCTTCTGATGCAACAATACCTTGTTTATTCTTTATCACTATATTATTTAGTTTTCTTTATTTTGTTCATATTTTTCTTTTGCTCACATATTTACAAATTGTTTTTCAAAAGTTTTTATGGATACTTGAAATCAATTTTCCTTGTTGACTATTGACAGTACGTGACGAGGCAAAACGTTAATTTTTACAAAACACTGTACACTTAAAATGTAACTTTAGACATGCACCGAACCTGGTTTCACTGTATTGTAAATTACTTCAAAGGCTTTCCAACTATTTATATCATAATGTTTTAATATAAAATTAGGTTGCTGCAAAATAAATACAAATTTCACTTGTTAATTAAGAATTGTTCAACTTAAGAAAAGGGACTAGTCGAAAGAAGTAAGATTATTGTCACATAATATCTGGCAGTAGTTAGTCACATAGTTGCTCTTCGGCGTCTAAAATACCACGACCAGGGCCTCTCGCGGTACCTACCGGTTGACTGAGGTAAAGGGCACCTTTTTTGTACCCAAACACGGCCCTAAACCTTTACATATTTACCTACAGTATTTCTTGACCTCACCTCGGTACTTATACCATTGTTCTGAGTGTAGCCATCCGGTTCCTCAGTTAAACACACAGATTGCACACAGTTGACAAAGAGATGGAAGAACTACGGTATAAATGTAACACACGAGGGACTCTAAATGCCCTCCACACTTCAAATTCTACTAAAAACATTCAAGGATGACGTGGATTTTAACTCAAAGCTTTGCTGCCCACTTACTTTGGCTGATATGCCCCAATATGAGGTCTCTCACAACACCGAATCGCTTGGCAATACAATGTCTTTTAACTTTGGCTACACATGGCTGCCAGTGCGTTCATCATCGTTCTCCTCAACCGCCCTCCACACTCAACCAAATCTTCCTTCCTAGTGTTGTACCATTAAAAGAACTACTCTACCAAACTCAACCAAATCTTCCTTCCTAGTGTTGTACCATTAAAAGAACTATTGAGCCGTACATTATGGTCTCTTTTCCGCGGCTTTGATGCGATGGAGAGACCATTTGGGGTGAAAACCAGAATTCGAAAGATTAGAACGCGAAAGAATGTAGGTATTGTAATGGCTTAAAGGCCTTCGGCCTAGCCACATAGGATCAAGTAAGCTAATTTGTTTGTAATAATTACCTATTAAATAAAAATAAATAAAATAATTAAAAGAACTATTTATTACTCGATTGATTGATTGTTTCCGGGAGCGTCAATTGCTAAGATAATTGGTCTCATAAGTGTATTACACGTTTTGTTCGCGGGAGGAGGCGGTTATCTTCTCCTGCTAGATGTCAAGAATTGACGGTGTCCTACACTACGACATGACACATTTTCCCATCCAGGTATCCCCCACCTGGGCATCGCCTCAGCAGGGACAAGCGCTCAGCTCCCGACTGGTCTCCCGACCTGTGTGGTAGGTTAGTGCGTGGAAGCGGAAGTGTGTGTAATAAGTAAAGGGCGAGGATAGGGCTAGGAAGAGGAAGGAAAAATCGCGTGCGGTCCGTGGCCTCGTGTTAGGGCACTATTCCGGTCTGCGCCTGGTGTTGATCGGAGAAAACACAGACAACTAACAATCCGAGCAGCCGACCGCTAGAAATCTCTTTCAAACAGACGCTGAATCCGACCAAGCTAGCAGCTAGTGTCCCCAGCAAGGGTCCCTCCGATTGCCGGTCGGCCTTACTAAGCTCTACGGGATTTTCATTGACTGCTGAAGGTAGCCTCCTTCGCTGGCTAATGCAAGTTTTGGGCCTCCTCTCTTATCAGTGGCCTGGTGTGCCAATCCAGTTTTCTCCTGTCACCTCCAGGGGCCGATTACAGAAAGTTCAAAGGTTAATTCTCTTCGTTCTCTTCTTAGTTCCCGCCGACCTCATCATGAAGGCAGACGCTTTTTGAGCCGCTCGCAGCGGATCAGTCACTGCGGTTAAATGTTCGAGGTGCCTCTTCCGCCAATTTCATCAATCCTTTCTTCTTTGAAGATGCCGTTGAGGCTCTCCTCTGGAGTAGTTCTTCTTTTGACCCCTTACCTTCAACCTATTCAGCAATGAAGGCCCTAACAGAAGCTAGGCTTCCGCAGGCATAACAGACAGAGCTCAAGGGGGTTCTCGAGCTCCATCAAGAACTACAAGGTCGTCTACTCCCTAGGTGGAGTTATTATTAAACATTTTGTTTGTTTCGCGAATCGACCATCATGGGGCCACGCGATTGGTGCATCCCACCGGGACGCAGTCTTCAATGTCAGGGTAGGTACGTTACTTTCTGTTAGGTGATCAGCATTTTAACTCTGATTCCATTTTTACACCCCAGGGTAGTTTGCTCTGAGGAATGGCGTGAAATTGTGATGATGATGGCTAATTATGAAATAGACACACATGAACATTCAGCCCAAGGTGTGACTCGAACCCGCGAACCCTTGATTCGAGACCGCCACTGCACTACTTACCGATCTCGGTCATCGGATCGGCTTGTTGTTGTTGTTATAATTGTTGTTGTTGTTATTATTATTATTATTATTATTAAAAAATCAAAGGTCCAATATTGATATAAAACATAGAAGAAAATAAGAAATAGATTATACGCCAACATTTTACAAATGCGACAAAGAGAATCTTTTCTGTTTCAATGACCTTTATTTTTCCGTATAAATTCATAATGCTCCGAGACTCTAGTAAAAGTCGTGTACTGCAGAATATTACAATCATCTGCATTATTTGATGGAACGCCCACGCTTACAATGCCCATTAAATACCATTTTCCGTCCCTGAACTGGGAAGCATAGCCACCACCGCTATCCCCAGGACAAACACTAGTTCCTGAAACAAATGAATGTTTTAATTAGATTAGGTTATATTACATCTACTCGAAGTGGAATTAATTATGACCCTGGCAAAAGTAATTAAAATTATGAATAATAAAACAAACAAAAAATAATATAATAATTAATAGCTAAAGAAATAAAAGTATTGGCAATAATAATAATAATAATAATAATAATAATAATAGTTTTTATTTAGGCATATTATTATAAGCTAAGTATTACATACTTAGTAAGGCTGGAAAACATCATGTCAGCAAATGTCTAATTTTTTAAAATATAAATTCGATTTATTTGATTTACATTTCTTAAGTTGCAACCTTGTTCACAAATTTTGTTAACTTGTGAAATTGAAAGTACCCTAAATAATGGCCGATACCTGACAGTGTCAAGTACACTTTTGTAAAGCCAATTCGTGATATTTTTACATTCTATGAACGGCCTCCAAAAGCCCTTTTGCCGTCCATTAATCATGCAAACACATTTAACGTAGATAAAAGAGAATACTTTAACCAATATATTTTTAAATCATAAAATTTAATCTGAGATACTTTCGACTAAAAACCTGTAAATAACGAAACTTACCATTTCTATATCCAGCACAAAATTTGTCGTATGTTAGAAATGACTGAAATGATTCAGGTACTTCTTTTTCACAAGAACGGAAATCAACATGTGGTAACGTTGCTGTATGAAGCGTTTCACTTTGCTTCATTCTTTCAGTAATTCCCCAACCAACAACCTGAAGGTAAAACAAGAAAATGAAGTGAGTGAAGAAATAGAAAACGCGTCTGCTGTAATAGTTGTTGTAGGTTCGTTTCTTCCGTAAAAACAAGGCGGAACTACGTACGCGTCTATGGCATGCTAGTGCTGGCAGGTTAGAATAAGACTACCTATATAACTGTATTTTGTTCTCTTGTAACAAAATTTTGGACGATCATACCGCCATTTCAACCCCAGGTGAAGCCATAAGAGTTCGTTGCAATGGAAAATAAAGCCTTTTGTCTCATACCGTACGTTCATAGCATGTACAAGAACTTGTAGTGTAAACATGTCTCTGAGCAAGGTTTAAATAATCATTTTCTGTTAAGTTGTTTTTTTTGTTTGTTTTTTTTGTTGTTTTTTAGATAGAAAGAAGTATGGTAACAGGTCCATCCCCGTTACACAATATGCCCTACATGGTGCTACGAAGCAAAAGTAATTAAATTAATTGTTATCTTGGAGTTCGTCAGATCACTTTGAAACATGCTTTTAGACTAATCCACGATAACAATAACACACGAGTCTTCTGACAGTCCCCTGTAACAAGAAAAATACTAACAATAGAATTGGTTAGAAATGACTACTTACGATTCCTTTTGTACCCGGCGAGAAATGGTTTATATATTCTTTATCGAAGTCAACACAAATTGGTCGAACTGCTTGAGTCATGCGAATCGTTTCTTTCAGTGTGATTAACGCAATGTCGTTTTCGTAACGACGTTGTCTACCTTTGAAGTGGTCGTGAAGTACTACGTGGTCTATCTGCAAACAACAACATAGCATAGCTGATACGTTAACAAATAAAAATTATTCTGATTATTCTAGTACGTACCTCTGGAGTCTGCACATACTTGGTTTTGTTATACCAGTCAAGGTAGTATTTCCCGACTGCTACCTTGTCATCTTTATAGTCCACCTTGAGCGAAGTGCTATCGTCCCAGAAGCAATGAGCAGCTGAAAACAATGGTGAACGGACAGAATGTTTCCATCATCATCGGGCGTTTTACGTCAACTAACCTTATGATTATCAGGCGGTCTCTGATCTCAGTTGTTACCTCTGCCCTTTTGACACCCCAGAGTTCCTCGACTCTAACCTCGCAGTGACTCGTAAACTCATAGCGGCCGAATACCTACTCATGCCACTTGTGGATCATCTCCAGGAGTGTTAGCCCTGGGTGTATGGAAGATGAAATGATGATGGGTGAAAGGACGACACACACATAGAGACACACAGATACACCCATGCACGAGGCGGGACTCGAACCCGCGATCCTTCCATCTGAGATAGTTACTGCACTTAGCGACGGCGCGGCTACGTCCTTAGTGATCTCGGCTATCCGGACGGCTATTTATTTTGTACATTTTATTTCTTTATTTTTTGCTCTTATTAATATTACTATTTTTATTACTGTTATATTAATTTTATCTCTTTTAAAACTATTTTTTTTCTTTTTCTATTAACCAATGCAAATGTGTATATATGTAAAATTATGTAGTAGACAAATCTATAATTAAATATAGATTTAAGTTTAGTAGATAAGGATATTTTAATAAGCATCCCCAATAAATACGACTGTAAGCGAACATAAAATGTTTTAAATGATTATAAGATAGTTACCAGTGATTATTACTCTTTCCGAAATTATACTGCCACCGCAAACTTGCTTGAGAATTCCATCCGCAGGACGATATAAACCTACATGCCAGGGGTATTCTGCATAGTTTGCTCTTCTTCCGTGGGAAATGAATGGTACCCCATCTGGGTTGGCATCGCCGCACCCTAAGTGAACACATTTTCAAAAAAAAAATTATTGCAAAACGAGAAGCAAAGGTGACATTAATAATAAATTAATCGAATAATACTTTGAAAAGACACAATGCTACCGTCTTTTTGAATGTTATAATTTTTTTAAGAAAACCAGAAAGAAACTTATTTTATAATCTTTTGACATTTTTTCTGTAATTCGTTAGAATATTGTATGTGCAACTAATAAAAAATAATTTTAATTTAAATATGTATTTCAATTACAAATATTTAAATAACTGATTAAATTTAATGCTTTGTTTTCTAACTTCAACTAAAAATAATTTCTAAAATAATTGAAGGTAAAAATATTTTCAAACCTATTAAACTAACTTCGTCTGAAGAATGGTTTTAGGATCAAGAAAAAATAAGATTTTCATCAATAATAATGTACTCTTTTTGAAAAATATAACTGTAGAACGAGTACTAAAAGAAATATTAGAGTATATACTTGGGACACAAGACGTGACATCTCGGCTCCACTGGCCACTGGGCTGACATGTCGTGTCGAAACTCGAAAATTCCGGTCCATGACTGTAATACGAATTGCACCTCACGGACGCCTTGGTACCTGGAGGCATGCGCTGAGTACAATCCACAATTTCATCATTGAGCCTGCACTCAATGTCTCTTGATGGATCGTTCAACGGTGGGCACGCAACTGGAAGAAGAAAATTATAAGTTATATCTGCTATAGATATCTGCTATAGATATCTGCTATATATATATATATATATATATATATATATATATATATATATATATATATATATATGAACTTCCTGGAGAAGATCCTATGAAAGAGGCCTGTCAATGGTGCTGTATTCAGGGTACAGTGGCCCGAAAAATGCCCGTGCCATTACCGAGATCTCTTTCTTCCCGTCGCTGTGCTCCCCACCCCGTTCCTCTTGTGGTCGGCCGCACCCCCTCTATGTACCTAGTCTTCCGGCAACTGCGCTTCAATTATTACGCTGTCGTTCTCGACGGCTGTCGTGAGCGGCGTTGTTCTACACTGTCAGAAATGTCATTAATAGGGAGCAGATTTCTATGATTTTGCATATTTTCGTCCGTTACTTCAAGGCACAGCTAAGTGAAATTTCTTGACATTTAGTTAGAATTAGATGCTATGTATATTAATATGTTAGTGCATATTTTGCCGATTTTTCCTGTTGGTGAATATTTGCGTAATTATAGGAGCATATTTTGAATTTTTCGTTAAAATAGTGAAAACGTTTCATGCTTTCATAGAATCTATTTATTTGCGAGTGATTAGAAAAGCTTGTCACATTTACATTTTATTTTATTTTCTGTAGATGATGAAATACTTGTGCAAATGTAGGATATTTTTTGTATCATATTTTTAAACCAGATAGAACAAAAGAAAGAAGGCCTACAAAGTACTTCTCTAACTCGCATATTTACTTCAATTATTTCTACCGAGAAGAAAGTTAGTTTTTATTATGTTTGCAATTTTTTTTTTCATTATAAACATGCTTCTCCTAAATTTTATCAACATAGGTTTATACAGGAAATGAAATATTGGTAATGTTAAATGCATATTAAAATGCGTACTTCAGAATTTTTAGCTCATAAATGAATATTTTAAAAAAGCACATTTCAAGATTTTAGGGCATAAAAATCATCTCCCTAGTCATTAAATTCAATGTAGATTAATGTATTGTACATTAAATTTAATATAACCTTATACATTGAAAGGAGCTTAATATATTTTTTACATTAAATTTAATGCATAATTTAAAATAATTGTAGATTTAATGTAGAGGTCTTACGTTTCCCCTATCTCTCATCATTCATCCCATGCTTTCGTTATCACCAGTCCTTCAAGATCTTTCATTCGTTCCTTCCAGATATGACCATAAACATGTGTACAGGGGCTGATTCAGAGACGAATTTAGGGGAAGGAAGGAAGGAAATTTGTATATACTATTGATCATTTCTATTCTGTGAGAATTTTTTTCGTGGGTCACAATTAGTGGGACTCCTGTATATATTTCATTAATTTTAAGCAAAAATTAACCGAAAACTATTAGCTTTTTTCAAAAATTGTACATGAGCTTTTTTAATGAGCTGATTTTTAGAACGATTTTGTTTAAAGCAAAAATATATTTATGAATACTTGTAAAGTTTTCAATTGATAAGTTTTTTGCAATTTTTGAAAACACTGAGTATTTAATGAAACGGAGGCTTGCGCCATTCATATAATCGTTTCTTTTTCTATCCGTGAAAAAAATTGGGGTGATTTTTGAGAAAATATTTTTTTTAGAAATTACATAAATTTCAAACACAAATTACACAAAACTACTTTTTTCAAGAAAATGTACATTACTTTTTTTGTAATTTTTATATTTACTTATTTATTTATTATATTAAACTTCCAATGTTCGAAAATACAGAGTTTGCTGGAAATGATATTTGCACCATTTTTTACCATCCTTTGATATGAAAATAAATTTTTTTAAAAATTGTTTGAATAAACAATGTTCAAAAATTAGTAATTGCCTATATTTCACTCAAAAGCTACTCAAATTTTCAAAAAATTGTAGATAACCTTATTTCAAGTACTTTTTTTAAAGAATAGATTTCATTACGGAATAAAATCTCTATCTCCAATACTTAAGTTGTAAGAAGTCGCCATTTTTTTTGCAATTTTGAAAAATCAGAGATTTCAACGAAAATGAGATCTGCGCCATTCTCAAGCATCTTTTACGCTCTCCGACAACAAAATTTAATAAAAAAATTGACTCATATTTTTGAAAATTTTGAAAATGTCCCAGGGGCTTGCTGTAAAGTACTGCCCAAAATTAAAATATCGATTGAAAATTCAAGGCGCAGTGACGTCCATTTCGATTGAGAAATATCAATTTTGGAGAAAATCGGCTGAACGGTTTAGGCCGCAGCCGATCGTTGAATGCAGATGGACAGGCGGATGGACGGTCGGACTGACACCGCCTGCCGTCAATCGATTTTTCAGTATCAAGGACTTACCAAACATGGATTCTCACTATATATCGAGTTAAAAGAAGTAATTTACTATGTATGTTTTTCTGCGGAAAATCCGCCATTCTTTCCCGCAGCATTACAAATTTTTTTTTCTGTACTGCGTATGTAGAAACGAGAAAGTAAGGAAGGTGGCTCGGCAGTATTCAATTTGCTGCAAAGTTGACCGCGCTTCACCCACTATACAGTGATCTTATTGGGATTGATACTCTGTAAATGAAAAAGAAAGTATTTGCCTATATAGATGTATATTTATTCAACTTCATGAAAATAATCACCGTTACATCTAAATTAACAAGAACAAATCAGTCTATCATTTTTCTCTCACAATTCATAGACGGGATGTAATTACCCATCACCGAGCTGGCGCCAAAGCCCAATAAAATCCTTTTCAAAGAATACTTATTATAGTAGCTAGCGGTTGACAACATACGACTAACATAATTCATCTATAAGGTACTGCATTCTTACTTTTAATTTGAGTATAACATTAAAAATCGTACCATGCAAATTTTACAAAAAGCAAAGTACCAAATTAATCATTAACAGATGCCTTGGTCACTGTAAGATCAATAATTTCATTTTCTCGTTCAGTCTATTTTTCTGTCTCCTTTTAGATACCTTTTTTCGCTCTTGGTTCGAAGAGGAAGATATGATTATGTGAGGTGAGGATGAATAGAATAATGATGGACTGAAAGGAGTCGCAGGCTAACGTTCGCAACTGTTTTCTCCACCACAAGTTCCACATGATGGATCGGGGATTGAAAGCAACTCCAAGAAATGGATGGTGATCAATAGAACTGGACTTTTAGGTGCTAAAAACGAAAATATTTATTTTTATGTGCTTAAAAAGTGATAAAAGAATGTGTTGAAAAAATATGTGCCAAAGAAAGGAGAGAAAGGCGAAAGGAAAGGTGAAGGAGGAAACAAACAAGAAGAGGGCGATGGAAAGAAGAAAAATAAGAGGTAAAAAGAAGGCAAAGGTGCCGAAGAAGATGATGATGTAGAAAAAGATGAAGATGAAGAAGAAGATGAAGAAGAAAAAAAGAAGCAGAAGTACCTACGTCGCAGACGAGGAAGGGCGCGGACCAGACGAAGGAGGGGGAGCGCAAAGGACGAGAGAGAAGATTATGATGGAGAAGGCTTAGGGTGATATGGAGTAGAAATGAAGACAAAGAAAGGAATAGAGGGCCAGAAGGACGGTGCCGGAGGGATCGACAAAGAGGGAGAAGGAAGAAGGCGAAGGCGCCGAAGAAGAAGAAGCAGCAGAAGTACCTGCGTCGCAGACGGGGAAGGGCGCGGACCAGGCGGCGGCGTCGCACAGGAGCACCTGCGCTCCGGCCAGCTGGAAGCCCGGGTCGCACGCGTACAGGAGGAAGGCGGCGAGCACGCGGGCGCCGGGCACGGGGCGGCAGGCGGGCGGGTCGCACCCGCCCAGGCGGTAGCGGCCGTGGGGCGGCTGCCCCGGCAGCTTGCAGCCTGCGGCCTCGAAGGGCGGCGGCGGCGGCGATGTGGGCCTCGGGGCCGGGCCGGGGGTGGGCCGCTGGCCGAGGGCGGGGGCGGGGGCGGGCCGCTGGCCGGTGGTGGGGGCGGGCCGCAGGGCAGGAGCGGGGGAGGGGCCGGGGGTGGGCGGGGGTGGGGTCGTGGAGGCGCCGGCGCAATGGCGGGGGTGCTCGTCTGTCGCGTCCGCGCACTGTGCCTGGCCGTCGCACAGCGCTTCTTGCATCACGCACGCGCCGTACTCGCACTGGAAGGCGAACGCCGGACACCTGCGCCGACGGACAGGGAACAAAACGTATTCAAACCACACAACACGATCATTCAAGCAATAATTGCTCTCGAAATATCGATCATTGATTGACTATTAGTGATCCCGGGTGCGTCAGCTGCTAAGGTCATTAGTCTCGTGAGTGTAGTACATGTTTAGCCCTCGGGAAGTAGCGGTGATCTTCCCCCGCTTTATAAAGTCGGCTAGCGGGGTTTTCCCCAAGCAGATATCTCCCACAGCGGGGCACCGCCCCAGCCGGGACAAGCTTTAAGCTCCTGACCGGTCTCGCGGCATGTTTGGTAGAATAGTGAATGCCAGTGTAAATGTGTGTAAATAACGAGTGACGATAGGACAGGGAAGAGGAAGGAATGATTGCGCGCGGTCCGTGGCCCGTTTATTAGGATACTGCTCTGGAACTCACCTGGTACTGATATGAGAACCACGGAAAACTATACTGATTAGGGAGACTGGCCTCTAAAATTGTCCTCCAGACAGCGGCTGAATTCGACCTAGCAGACAAGCTAGTGGCGCAAATCCTACTACTATCGGGACTCAGACGTCGAAACCTAGGACCTCCCGTTGAGGTCCAAACAGATGAAGTTGGGGCTCCCAGACGGTACATTTATAAGTGTCTATGATATAGTTTCGATTTTCATTAAAACCTCTGACATTTCGAAAATTGGAATAGTTTGTATATTTCAGACACGGAGTGTTTTTGTCAAGAAAGACATTTCAGCCTTCTACTCACGCAAATTTCATGATTTTTGGCTTTAAATCAAAGGTTTTTGTTCCCTGGTGTGTTATCACGAGCTATTAACCGGGTTTTGTAGTATAACCACTACAATTTGTTCATTACACACATTAGATGTGTCAACCCCTTCCTCAAGAAGATATTTGTCTAGCACGGTCTAGCGTGTGATATTGACCGTGTTGAACTGCAAATATTAGTGAGTGTGTAGCAATCGTCTGAAACACGTACCTCTACAAAAAAATATTAGTAATGATAGTTATAAGAGATGCATTGCGTTTTGAAATTAAGGTGAATAGTATGATTTCTTGCTATCGTCCACCACAATACACAAGTCCAGAACTTGGCAAATAAAAATCAGCTTAATTACATTTTCATAAATCTGTTTAAATTTCAGTAAATAGTAATTGTGTTGTTCCAGAATTGGTAAGCCTCCCTCATTTCATTCGTCATTGAGAAATAATACTGAACGACATTAAACAATGTTTTGGAGGTTTTCGATTTTCCTAATAAGTATATTTAGAACTTTTATATCATCCTCTAGCTCTTCTTTTACTTCGATGTGAACGCAAGTATTCAGCTGGTTCAAATTTATTTGTCAATATGCCCTACACCTCCAATGTTAAAGCCAAAGATTTATTTTTCAGTTACAAAAAATCTAAGTGAATGCAGTGTAAATATTCACCCCATACACATCTCATCTTTGGCGTACATCCTTGCTGCTCGATATTCCCCAATTGCTACAAGAAATGTCCCCAATTTCTAAGCCATTTTCAATCCTGCTTATTCTTCAAAACATTGCGTTCACATCGAAGTAAAAGAAGAGCTAGAGGATGATATAAAAGTTCTAAATATACTTATTAGGAAAATCGAAAACCTCCAAAACATTGTTTAATGTCGTTCAGTATTATTTCTCAATGACGAATGAAATGAGGGAGGCTTACCAATTCTGGAACAACACAATTACTATTTACTGAAATTTAAACAGATTTATGAAAATGTAATTAAGCTGATTTTTATTTGCCAAGTTCTGGACTTGTGTATTGTGGTGGACGATAGCAAGAAAGCATGGATATTTCTGCGTAACATCATTTAATTTTAGATCTTTAAATGCTGTTAGGTTTTTTTTAAACCTGAGTTATTATTGAGTAATATCTCTCACACTGTAGGAGGAACGGTTTCGTCATGCCGCGTATTCCCACTAGTTTTAAAAAAATAAAAAATAAAAGATTATCAATTTTTTTGGCTAGTCTATCGCAGCACAATGATCTAATTGTGTTAATAAAAGATGAATTGTATGTGTAGGTGAATCTATAGTACAAGACCTCTAATAAAAATGAATTAAAACTTACGTAAAACTGGCACAGACTTCGTGTGTTTCGTCGGATCCATCATCACAGTCCTTCATGCCGTCACACAAAAGAAAGGGATCGATGCACGATCCAGATTTGCAAGTGTACTGATTTCTGAAAAAAGATAAATTTTAAATAACCACTGATAGTACAGGCTTTGAGGACTTTTTCACGCATCGACAGCAATATCTCGACCACTCTACACCAGATTTGAGCATTTGTGCGTGCCTAACTGGAACTCTGCATGCGTGAATGGTCGCGACAGATGTCGATTGTACGCTACGCTGAGCTTAAAGACCCTATTTGTCTTTAAAGGCGCGAACATTGACAACTTTTGTTCAGATTTGACTATTACTGTCCCGTTAGAATAATGGCATACGTATTAACATAAAATACAGAATTAGCCACTGGTCTATCATAAAATATCCGTATATTAAATGTGAGGATGTGTTTTCAATTGTAAGGGATACAGCACACACAATTTTCGCTATAATTTCTACATTCCTGTTCCCTCACAATAGTGACATATGTTTTCTCCTAAAATATAGATATATAAACTTTAATTGACAGTTGGTTTGTCAACTTGTAATCGTATCTTCTAGTGGCATTTACTCCTGCAGAGCATATCACGTATGTTTTAACTTTCCCGCTACCACTTACGCAGTAGAGAGAAAATTATATAATGCTGCGCGAAAAAACAGCAATTTTTTTGCAGAAAAACTCATACTACAGGATACCGATAGCGAAAAAGTGGATAAATCCAGTTGTTAATTTTAGAAAAACAGTCCTGTAACATGTGGTGTAGCCAGAATTCATGTTTTGTGGGTCCTGGATACTGAAAAATCGATTGACGGCAAAACGTCTGTGTGTCAGTTCGTCTGCCCGTCCGTGTGTGAACAACACTAGCGGTTAAACCGATCGATTGATTTTCTCCAAATTTGATATTACCCTGTCGATCTGGCTGATATCGCGACACCTTCAATTTGAAACCGATATTTTAATTTTGGGGGTACTTTACATGTAGCCCCTGGGACATAAAAAAAATGGGTCCATCGTTTTTGATTAAATTTTGTTGTTGTATAGTGTAAAGAAAATTTCAGTGAACAATGCAGGTTTCATTTTCGTTTAAAACTCTGATTTTTAGAAAATTGCAAAAACTCAAAATTTTTTCGGCGTCTTTCTACAAATAAAATATTAAAAATAGGGATTTTTCCCTTAATAAATCAGTTCCTTAAGGATAGAATTTGAAATAAAGCCACGTACAATTTTCCGAAATTTAAGTATTTTTCGCGTAATTTTGCGTTAAATACAGGCAATTTTTAATTTTGTTTAAACAATTTTTTCTCAGAAACTGCTTTTTCTTTTTGGTAAAATTTTGTTGTTGGATAGTTTGAAGGACGTTTAAGAGTTTGCTGCATGTCTCATGTAAGTTGAAAAAACTGATTTTTCGAAAATTGAAAAAATTCAATATATTTTCGGCGTCTTCCTACAGCAACAGTTATGAAGATACATTTTTTTCTTAACGGAATGTGTTCATTAAATTAGATCTTCAAATAATATCATGTTAAATTTTTCGAAATTTCAATAGCTATTGAGAAATAGGCGTCTAACTTAGTCACCCGTCCAAAAATCCTGCGCTCCCTGATCGTAATTTTAGAAGTGTTTTTAGGCAGTTGGATGCTACGTAGCTTAGAATTTGTACATTATTTCATATTTCATTGTTCGTTTCACACATTCGATCTTGTTATATGTTTTAAAATTAATATTTTAGAAATTATTTAAAACCTATTTTATATTACGTCCTTTAAATGTGAAAACGAATAGATGATTTCGCTTTGCTTAATAAGATGTAAGAATGAAGAGTATTGGTAACAGAAGGCGATAATGACGGTTGCCTTTCGTTCGCGTTAATATAAACTAATAATTTTATTTACGGCTAAAATACGCATAATCGTACATTTATGTAGAACGTGAATACGAATTTCTGTTTCCTATCGTTAGATTCGAAATATTACTTTTTAAAACATTAAAGGAGTAAAACCTCATACTTTATGGAAACATTCATTGTCGTTTAAGTGTCACTATGAATGCGAAATTTGAAGCTCTTTTTCACAGAATTTTTTTGAGTTTTCGAAAAACTTCATTGGACGTCATTTGAATCACTTTCACTTACACATGCAACAATGTACACAAATTGTTGGAAATGTGTATGTTAAAGAAATGAGAGATATTTAAAAAAATCTGTCATGTGTAATTTTTTAAATAAAAGAATTCAGCAAAATTAATTTTGTCATATTATAGTAGTTAACGAAACGAGTGTATAAATAGGCGTATAATTGCACGATGTGGTATGATTAAAGAAACGAGCGACGATAGGAGCGAGTTTCTTTATTTACCACGAGTGCAATTATGCGCATTTATACATGTGTTACGTTCAATATTTTTTCGTTTCCATTCAAAAATATTTTTATTTTGAATAATAAAAATATATCTTTAGGATTCCATATTTACTTTGATGATGTCATTTTCATTCCGAAGAAGACCAATTTTAATAGGCCTTGCCTGTGTATTTACGATCATCATAGGGACTTAATGAATTTAGAAAGTATGGAGTATTACAATAATATTCCGGACGAAATATTAGAAGAAGCTGAAAACTCAATGAATGCATTGCTCTCTACAAAAATCTCGGTTATAAAGAGTAGTTCAAAAGAAAAGTCTGGCGTGGAGGGGGTGCAATGTCTTTTCGTGACGGTATTAACACTAAAAACACTAAAATGGCCTCCAAATACACATTCAACTTCTGACATAGAATGTCTGCTTGCAGAAATCGAAATTGAAATGCAATTTGTAGTTGTTGCTGATGTGTACTGGCCCCCGAATATGGCAGTTTTTTGAGTTGGAAAAATAGCTTTTGCTACGAACTAGTTAACTAACGAGTAAAAAGGATATTACGATTACGAATGATATGAATTACAATTTTAAGGTACCATTTACAAACTCTGCCAGAAAGATTATCGACACTGTCAATTTTGTATACACAAGAATTTGGCCCTAAGCACTTATCATTAGGAAATGAAATGTGGAAACGTGATTGTGTCGGGTATGTAGAAAGTATTCCGATTCAGATACCTGTTCCAGGATAATGAAAGCATGATTTTCTAAAGTGCTTATCTATAAAATGTTCTTAAAATATAATATAAAATGATCCAATATTGTAACAATAGAAATATCAATTTTAAAGCTTAGAAGGTCAGTAAAGCTCCTTGACATGACATTTATAGTTAAAAGATCTTAATATTAAAACAGAAACATTAACTGAGCTGTAACGGATCTTTTCGTTAAACATACTCGTACATTTATATTGTCATGGACGATGCCAACTCTAGCTACATCACTGGCCGTAACTGTGAATTTTATAATGCGTTTCGGAGACTCGAGCTTTCCGGCAAAACAAGGAAACACGCTATCTCTCCTAATACCTTTCGAATGGCTGCCGCGAACGATGTCTTAATAGCTGGTCATGTTTGCCGTGAAAGCACTGCAGCTCTCTCTCCTTCAAGCGAATGAAAAGCACCGAAGAAAACTTAGACCAGCTTGAGGAGCTGGCTTACACTCGCATTTTTCTGAATGTCGCATGAAGCGAAAGACGTAGAAAATAATGTAACGTATTATTCCTGTATTGTGGCTTTCACAAGAAGCGTTCACGGTTTCAAGTTCGCGTGTGAGATACAGAGGTCTGACATCCGTACAACCGCTCTCTCAGTGTATGGAAGTTTATAGATGCAACTTGTAATAACGTACACTTGTGAAGACTAACGTATGTTTCGGATAATACTCTCTTGCAACTATAAACAACTCAGTTAAATATTGGAGCAGTGGCAAGTCAATCAGAAACGTTTCAGAAACGTTTAGATTCAAGGCTTTAGAAACGTTTGGATTCAAGGCTTCAGAAACGTTTAGATTCAAGGCAGAAAGTTCTCTGAACAACTTACTTGCAGTTCGTTGCCTTTGCCGGAACGTCAGTCCCAGCAAGCTCACCACTCACACCACAGTCCTTTTCATCGGAACCGTCGGCACAGTTGTTTTTCCCATCACACTTCTTATCGCCTTCTATGCATGCCCCATATTCACACCGAAATGCGTATATTGGGCACCTGGTCACAGACATAACCCATGAATTCTACAGGTATCCAGTCTTAAGCAAAATTATCAAAAACCCTGACAAGAATAATATCATTTGAAATCAACATCAAGTATACTACTCAAGAAAATGTCTTTAGAAAAATATGAAAAGGCGTAAATATTTCATTCTGACTCTTCGTAAACAAATAAAAATATGAAGGAACATGAGTTTTCTTGTATTTCTTAGCTTCATAAAGAATTTTTAAAATAAAAATTGTAATTTCTTGTAAGATTTTATCAAATCTCTGTGAGTGAAACCCCCAGAGATGGCAAAGCGTCACTTACGTTCACCTATTATTGGTACTGTAGTCAAAATGAAGCTGAATGTCATCGAAATACTCACTGAATGTCCGAACAAGCTTTCTGAGTTTCATCTGATCCATCACGACAATTAACTTCGCCATCACAAATCAAGAACTGGGCCACGCATTCCCCGGAGGCACATTGGAACTGGCTTTGGCTGGAAATCGGAAATAAACACACCTTTCATACATAATTATCAATATGACAAATACCAATAATAGTTTTTTAAAATATATAATTACCGACACGATTGTCGTTTCCATCGCCATATAAAGGCATTTGCTGCATAATTATCTTGCAATAAAATCACTGAAAATTAGAAAACGTTTTTCTTGAAGACAAGCCAATGCATTACTGCTTTTTAAACTAATAATGACTACAATCCATGGAAATATTCGTTCAAATAATTTGCAGATTGGATGAAAACCCAAAAATGTTATATCAAAAAAAAGGTTAAAAAAATAAGAGTACATGGCGATTGAAGAGTTTTACTGCATTTACTGCTCAGATGCAAAAATGGAATCACTTCAGGAATTGCAATTGTGGGGAAAATGGGCAGAACTCTTCCAAGGAAATGATTCAGTGGAAGAAATTACAATCGTACAGTTAAAACAAAGCAATAGAATGGAAACTATTTAGACAATGTGCCAAACAGTAAATTGTCAAATGTAATTTTAGCTATCTGAAACGTAATTGTTAATGTAACTTAATTGTAAATGTTATATGTATTGTTCTTTACTACTAGCCTTGAGGAAGGGGTCATGTAATTTACATGCACATTAGTTGGAAGAATAGATTCTGAAACGTTGACGAGAGAATAGTTTTTATTCATCCATTCAATATCCCTTTCCCCTCCTAACAAACCGTCTCAACACGTGGTCATCAAATGCAGCACATTCCTTCAAGTTAGTCACTCATTGTTTGCACGGGGCCGAACATCAAATAAAAATTGTGATGAAACAATTAACCAGAATTTTGCACTGGAATTTATAAGTGGAGTGTGGTCAGAAAATATACATGTGTGGTAAATTTGACGTTTTACTGTGCTTCAACAAGATCGTATCAAAAAGACTGGGCCAATTTTTAAATTAATAATAAAATGGATAGAAAATACATAATGTTATGGTACGTTCGTGGATGTTTGTGTAAGGGAGTATTATATTCATGTTATAGGCGTAAAAATTATACAGAAACCTCACATATTTATATTTTGTAATGCATTATTGGCAAAGGTGCAGCCAGGATTTCTGTGGGGGGGGGGGCTCCAACTGAGTCTGGCCGTCTTGACGTTTTCTTATAAATATTTTTTCACTTATTCTGAATATAAAATATAAATATTTCATTTTTATTTGTTGGCTTAAAGTTAATAGGAATAACGTTAACAATTGATATATGAATGACTTTTGTTAGTACAGAAAATTAGTAAAAGCTATAGTTTTGAACATGTGTCATTGACTTCCTGGACGTGGGTGAAGCCCAAAGGAAATCCCAATTGGATGCGGCCTTGATTATCGTTAGTATGCATGTCATTACACCCAAAATGATATCTCTTCAATGTTTCGCATTCAGACTAATCTCGACTTATTTAAATTTCAAATGTAAGCAAAAGAAGAATGTTTAATATTGGTCTAGTTATTAGAGATGGGAAACTAAAAATATTAGTGTTACATACGGTGTTAAAAGTTGTTAACCACCATGGAGTGTGGCGCCCCGAAAGGTTCTGTGGGTGTGGAAATAAACACTCAAGGGGAGTGGCTGGAAGACGAGGTACCACTAACCTGCGCCCAGCGCGACGAGCAATTCGGCTGCCGCCCAGCGGGCCAGCCACTTGCGACGCATGGCGTCGGGTTGGCGTCGGGCGAGGCGGGCTGACGGGCTGGTGGCGTCTGCGGCGTCACCTGCGGCCGCCCAGACGGCGAGTGCCGCGTTGCAAAGCGCCCGAGGAAAGTCCCAGAGTGGGGGTTGACCGATCACTCCAAAGACAACACACACACGGTTGCCAGATCCGCCGGGGGCCACCAAATGTCAAACATTCGACCCGATTACGCCAATCGCCCAGTTGATGAGCAAAATTAAAATGAAACTAGTGAGGCTACAACAGCACATACTTTCTGGCATTATTTCTAAATTCGAAACTATTTTTGAAAATTCAGTGAATTTAACGAAAAAAATATCTAAGACATTCTTTTAAGCATTCTTTGTTCCATCTGTGAAAACAAATTGAAGAAAAAATTTGGAGCGGTTTTTGAGAATTTTTTTAAATAAATTGCAATAAATTTAAGCACAAGTTTCGCAAAAAATAGTGGTTTTGTTAAAAAAATTGTACATTTCCTTTCTTAAAGAGTTGGTTTTGTAGGACAAATTTTGTTTAAGGCAAAAATCTCTTTTCAATTTAGTACTTTTGAATTGTTATATTTTTGCAATTTTCGATAGTAGTGAGTTCGCCGGTAATGAGAATAGTACGGCAAAAGAGTTTTCATAAGACGCTTCGGTTTGTGAAGTGATTGCCTGAATTTCATGGTTAAGCGACACTTCTCGCTGCGAAGAATGCAGGTGTAGATGCTGGTATTTGATTTCAAATATTTCAATTTATACTGACATTGCTAGTGTGTTACAAATAATAATATTGAAATATTATTTAAATGACAAAATACGATAGAATAATATAAAGCACAATGTAAATTAATTTTTACTTATGCTACCACTTACGCAGCACAGAGAAAGATACGTAATGCTGAGCGAAAAAACGGAAAATTTTCGGCAGAAAAACTCTTATTAAGAGGTCCCTGATAACGAAAAGGTGGGTAAATTCAGTTGCTCAATTTAGAAAAAAATGTTCTAACAAGTAGCGTAGCCAGAATCCATGTTTTGTGGGTCCTTTATATCGAAAAATCGAATGACGGCAAAACGTCTGTCTGTGAACAACGCTAGCTGCTAAACCGTCCAGCCCATTTTCTCCAAAACTAATATTCCCCAATCGATCTGGCTGATGTCGTGGCCCCTTGAATTTTAAATTTTAAATGTGGAAGTACATGAAGCCCCTATGACATTTTTAAAACAAAAAATAAAATGGTTCCAGGTTCGCATCTCATGCGCAACGTTTGGTAAGGAGTTTTTCAAATAATGACTGAGAATTATTTGAAATTTTGTCTTAATTGCAAAATCATAACATTATTAATGGGAGAAAGTATGTATCTACTCATCGTCAATACTGTCCACTGGTTTTCGCTTCGTCTGTATCAAATTTGCTCAGGTTAAGATGCATGTAACAGTTGTTTGTATGTATGTATGCGATTTGATGACATTTCTTATTTTTATATTCCAGGATGACTTTGTAGATCGAGGAATCAAACAAGGGCCCTGCGTATCGAGGTTCGCGTGTTTACCTAAGGAATGGCATTGCTTCGGTCGCGTCAAAATTCAATTTATATGCAGTTAGAAGTGTCTCTAGAAGAAGACTTACAACAACACGAGTTACAGAACAAATGTGTGCGACAAAATTAGTTGCATATAAAAAATTACATTATAATTAAATGTTAATTATTGTGGTACAATACACAGTCAATGATATTCATCGAATGTATAGATGTAGCAAAGAGCAAATAGGTGCTCACGTAGAATACATAATTAAATTTGTTCAAAGAATTGTCACTCCGAAGAAACCACTGGGCATACAAAGCTTTGAATTGATTGAATTGTCGTGTAAAATAACATTATTCTCGTACGACCTCTTGTGTTTTACTGAGCAAACCTTCTTTAGTGTGATGTGCAGAAGATTTCTTCACAGCTAGTGATACTGTACCTCTTAATATTAATGGAGTGTGCTTCTTTAGATAGCACATTATTCTTTTTTTTCAGGATGCCATACTCTTTGTACAAATTGTAGAGATAGTAATTGTATAGTTGTTGCACGCTTCATTGAATTTGAACATGCTTTACATAAGTCTATTTGCAGATCGCATTCGCTTTTGTATTGCAGTTTATTTCTTAGGAAATTCATTATTACAATTTCAATGAAAACAGTCACCTTAAGCCTAAAAACTAGGCTTTATTATGTAAAAAAACTTGTTTCTTGCATTTCACACATGTAAATTACATAATCTGTAATTCATACATATTTATACACATAGGACTTAATATATTCTAAATGGTTATACACGTGCGTAAACGAAACATATTTAAGTTGCCCACACTCCAAGCCATCTGGTCCAGCGCTTACAATTCCAGTTAAGTAATATCTGCCATCTTTAAATCGTATTGTGTAGCCACCGCCGCTGTCTCCCGGACACACCGAGGTTTCTGAAAACAACATTAATTTCTTCTTCAAAACTTTCACAAAGTAACAATGACAAGTAACGATGTAAATAATGCAGTCAGAAGAAAGATAATATTATTAGGACCATTGAAAAATAATGTTTTTCTTGCCGTTTGTAGTATATAACATGACGGTGCGGTTGAGATACGTCAAATGGCAACAAAGCACAAAGAACTTCAGTAGTAAATAATGACGCAAATAAATGAATATTCGTCGCTCAGCTCCGTATAATTTATTTTTCTAATTTTCAGATCAGCACACACGCCCTGTACTATTGTTTGCCATCTATATTATTACCGGAAGTAGCATAACTATTTATTTATCACACTCTTAAGCTACGCACGCACCGGATCAGAACGGCACGGACGGACGGGACGGGACGGGAGTTTCTGTGGGGCTCGCGTTCTAGGCCGGGGCGGCACGGACTGACGGGACGAAAGGGCACTTCTGACAGTTTCTGTGTCAGCATTGCATTCTTGGCTACTCGGGATGAGCCGCGTCTCGGTCAATGTTACTGACGTTTCGGCCATCTTTCTGTGGCCTTCTTCAGAGCTATACTGCTGGCCATGCTGTGTCAGCTCCGTGTCTTTGTGCGCGAAGCTTCATACTAATTTAGGTAAAGAAGCAACCGCATTGGGTTCATTTTAATGGCAGAAATTAGGCAAGTAGTGGAAGAAAGTCCACATTTTATTTTCTTCTAAACCGAACGATAATGACAAAACGGGAATTTCATATATTATATCCCGACCTGGTGGAAGATGAAAAATTATTTCAGTTCTTTAGGATGTTCCACGATAAATTTAAAGCTAAATTGGATATTTTTGAAAATATAAGATAAATAAATATGTTGGTAACACAATTAAATTGCACAAAGGGGCGGACTCATAATTGAATTACTTTATTTAGAAACTTACAAAAATAATCGACACTGATAACAGAATAATTTACGCAAAACACATACAAAAAAATTACGATGATTAATGAACTAATGCGTTATTCCAAAACATGGCATAATTTATTCATCGTGCACAAGTGTAGCAAGTTTCACCAATACTGCAGAGCGTCTTATAAATACCTAGAAATTTGGCAAATGTTACTCCCTGATTCAGATAGTTTAGGTAACCAATAAAATTACACTTCCTAACAAGGTCATACTTCAAACAAAACTTACTATCAAGCTGTACAATTCGGAATAATTCTGGATCAACATGATCGCTCCACACGCTTCACATAATCTCACAATTGAAACGGCACAGAGGCCGCTCCGACCGTGCTGATGACGTCATCGGCATGTTGGAATGTCCAGAAGATATTTCCGTCCGTGCCGGCCTAGTGCGCGCACCCTTACGGAAATCAATGTAACCAACTTTTAAAAAATCCATTCCGTCCGTCCGTGGCGTACCGACCCAGCGCGCGCTAGGCATTTAGGCCCAATCACAATGCAAACGTAAACATAAGCATAACGCATAGACGTAAACACCAACATAAGTGATAGATTCAAGTATTCACAATGCATATCATAAAACGTAAGCAAAATAAGAGTTTCTGTTGGCTGTGAGACTTTCTAGTTTACTATTGGTTGGATGTGAGAATCGATTTCGAAGTATCGACTATGCCCATGGCCCTTATGGAGTTAGTTCGTCTATTGACTTCACTCCTATTTCAATTCTCGATTTTGAGTTACCGTATTCCAATTATGAAACTGGCCAATTCGATGAACACTTCGAAAGTGCATTACTTTTGAAGGTTGTGAAATGACAGGAGTGAAATGCAAGGATACCGTCGGGACTAGAACCCTAGGGCTTCCAAATCGGAGGCACTGCAGTAACCTTAGTTGATGCCCTGAGTGACCTAAGCCGGTAGGAAAGTGTTAGTGACCGCGGGACAATGGCAGGTTCCTCAGCCGCCGATAGATGGCGAAAGTAGTGCCGTCCAAAAAGAAGAGGGAAATCTATGTTCTTAATTAAAATATTTTATTTACTTTGTGAAATGTTGAGACTGAAATACGTTCACCAGATCCCCCTTAGTCTTAGTGCCGGTCTTCCCCAATGCCGTATGTAGTAATTTTAGGTCTGATTCAGCGGATATTCAGCTAATTCACAATTGTATTGTGCTAGATGATCAAAGCATTACGGACATATACTCGTCCATACAGAAGAATACATTAGTTGCTTCACACATATTTTTATCGTTTCTAACGGTAGCAGCGACAACATAATTAGCCATTCTTTTTCAATGTGTCTATGGATATTTTATATAAATTTTATAAAAATAAATAATATGTAACATTACTTACTTTTCTGGCTTCCAGCACAAAATTTGTCATTTGTCAACAATGAATGAAATCCATGAGGAGTATTTTCTTCACATTCTGTGATGTTAACATACGTCAGACTTGCTACATTTAGAGTTTCACTAAAACTTACTTTTTCATTCTGACCCCATCCAGTCACCTGTTTAAATGTTTTACAAATTATTTTATTGGCATTAAAAGTAAAGTAAAAGCATTAACAATGGTATCATCAGACCACTTACACGTAAAAAATTACAAAAATAATTCCATATCCCCCAACATGTTTCTTTAATTCAGTCATGTGAATCTCATTTTCTTCATTAGAGCCAACATTTAAGTACGCTTATGACATTGAAAGTGAGTTAAGTTCTTTTTTATCACTATACCCGAAGAAGAAATAAAATCAGTGGTGTTTCGCTATGAAGGGAACATATTGAAACTTAGCTATTAAATGTCAATTTAAATATAGTTAATTATTATTAACAAAATAAAGAATATCTAATGACTTTAAACATGTATTATTTTCACTTTATACTCTCTACCCCTGTTTTCTTTGCTCCATAACAACTAGACAACTAGTGCACCGTATCTCATTATTCTTCTTCTCGGGATTTTTTTTTCAGGCAAAATATATTTTATCTATCAAGCCAAAACTTGGTATTCGATCTCGCGAGAAGGCTGCAACTGTAACACATTCTTTAGGATATGCCTCGGACGATCACTACACGCATTTTTTCAACTACAACCTGCTAAGATATTTCTTGAATGCGACGCCGAGGGGTGCGTGGAATTTCCTCCCATGTAATGAGCTTTCGCACAATCTCATTCAACAAGCCTAAAATGCAGCCCTAGACATTCGGCGAGTACTGAACCACTGCTCGTCCAATTGTAATGGATGTGTTCACTATTTTCGTGAGCCACAGAAAACGTACTAAATGCTGCGGGTAGGGCGAGCCCATATCTATTAAAGGTAAACACCGAACGTTTAGTGCTCTGCAAAAGGAAACAACTCACTCCCACATGGTATGCGGCGAGTTAATCGGTACTCGCCGAATCTCGATTGTGTGGTGTCCATCGCATTAAAATAATACATTTCCACACGAGAACAGTCTCTCCCTCTCCCTTCCTCCGCTTCTTTCTTTCTCGTACTCTCTCATTCACACACGCGCGCGCGCGCGCGCTCACACACACACACACACACACACACACACACACACGCGCGCGCGCGCGCGCGCACACCACACACACACACACACACACAGGACATACTAAAGACAAGCCGTTCATACGAATATTGTTTGTGGGCTGCAAAAATTGCACAACACGAAATTTGAATTTTTAAGATAATAGTACATTATTACACTATGATGTAACTATGGACGTTAAATGTAAATGTAACTGTATGGATGTAACTCTAAGTGATTAAGATGATGTATATTACGACACGAGTACTGCATAAGCGAGTATCAAACTTCATATCCATCACAGGTAGTTTTAAACAGTACTTTTTCTACGACCGAAGATAGCGATAGGAAATTGAACCTAGTTATGATTTCTACCTTTTATCGGACTCTTGGTGGTGTTAATTGCACGACGGATTTACTCTCGAACAACATTTCAGCATTTTGCTCTGTCAGAGCGGTTTATCGCCCACTGTCAGCGAGACGTCTCAATAGACTCTCGATCATTAAGTATCTCTTAAATCCTTTTGTGTAAACTTCTCTGTTACTGCACTCAAATACCTGACCTACAATGAAGCAGTAGCGCAATGACTTGCAATTAGATTAGATTAGATTTATTAATAATTCAGCAATTAAGTTTGAGAACTTTGTGGCAGAATACACTAACTTAACTTTACAGAACTTAACAACTTTACAAAATCTACAAACTGTACAAATTAAAATACTAACGTGTACATTTCACCGTGCAAACTTTCATAGCACTTCACTTCACTTCACCCCACTTCACCTCACCACACTGCGACACACCGAGCTGTAATGTCTTTCTTACTCACTCGTTTCCCTCAGTGACTCAGAATTATGCAACAAGTAGTATATATCTACCAAGAGAATAATACAATGGAAAGTAATCACTTTTTTAAGGGTTCGCGGGCGGTTAAAATACAGGCCTCACAAGCATAATAAACCACGGATTACAAAGTTAAATATTACTAAAAGGCTTCAAGAGAGTTCTGTTAATTAAAAAAGTTAAAATAACAGTCTTAAATCGAAATGTTGAAATGAGTCAATGACGACGCATCACAAGAACAATATAGCTGTATCGTCTAAAAGTGGTGATATTATTCTGGAATAGCTGGACCCATTTTCGCTTGGCGTAAAGCCAATTACTAATAAATGCCTGCTACTGCCAGTTACAAACATAACGATTACGATGAATAACGTCAGCTAATGCTTCCGTTTACAAACGTATACTGCGTCTCTTATTTGCTCTTCAAGATATTATTTCTTTACTTTCGTTTGACAAACTATACTGGAGTTTTAGCTAAATCGGAAACATTGGCTTAATGGCGGTAATAACTACTATTCAATTAGAATTGACGTTACACGACGATAAATACAAAATCTCACACTTACATTTCCCACAGCTCCTGGAGTGAAATAATTCAAAAAATTATTTTCATAATCCAAACAAACAGGCCTAACAGCTTCATTAATCAGAATTCTATTTTTGAGAATTACTATTGCAATATCATTTTCAAAATGTTTTTCTCTTCCTCTGAATTTAGGATGAAGTATGACTGTCTTTATCTGAAAACGAAAACAAAGGTAGAAAAATGGGAAGACATCTGTAAACTTTACATGATGCTCAAATAAGAAATATTATATATATATATATATATATATATATATATATATATATATATATTACTTTTCTAGAAATATATAAAACTATTAACCGTTAAAAGTTGGACGTATTTTATCCTGTTGTTCCATTCGTAATAATATTTTCCAGCCACTGCTTGGAATTGATTAAATTGTACAGTACCAGATCTCCAAAAACAATGTGCAGCTGTAAAATAAAAAGAAAATAATTTTATATTGAATGATATATGTTTGATAAGAAATTCAAGTAAGTTTAACAAACACCCTAAGCCTAGATTTCTGAAACATTGTTTATTGTGCAATTATGGTTCTTTTTGAAAAACCGTTTACTCGATTTTACAATTCACAATATGTTTGTTTAATGCATAGTTTATTCGCTTCAAACATAGGTTCCTTTCGCTTGAACTTTGTTTTCTGGTGATCTCATTGCATTTGGTGAAATTGTATTTAAATACATGTTTGCGGGAAGCCTACTGCACCAGAGAAATTAAATCACACCAATTATATATTCGTATGCAAAAATTACATTAAAATTAAAATAACTGAAAAGTAAGATATGGAGAGAAAAAGTATATTTTATCAATTCATTTTTGGCAAGTTCTAGCAATGAAATTTTTTGTTTGTTTGTTTGTTTGTTTGTGCGTGGCACGTCGTCCTATGAACGGGCCACAGCCTAAAAGCGGCGTCCCGGACTCGCGGGCGAAGGTTAAGGGGCTAGAGTGGTTGGCGAAAAGATATCCTGGTCTTGTGAACTGAGAAGTGATTTTTTTCATCGTCACACTGCAACATACACGGGTACAATTCAAGGAAAACGCACACTATAATCTTGCCTGACCGGGAATCGAACCTGGGTCGCGTCATGAAAAGCTAGCACGCTAACAAACGAGCTAAGCCACCAGGCAACGAAAAAAGTAATATTCGAAATAGAAGTGTTAATTTTTTTTTCAGTGATTCTACCTTTAGACGCATGCATAGTCTCGAGAGACCTAGAGAGCTAGTTGATTCAATCCGTATCTGCGACGCTTGTCAAAAAATTTCTGTTTCAGAACTTTCCAAAGTTCGGCCGCGAAGAAGTTTTATCCGGTCCATCTTGCTTCCACAGGGTTCTTCAAAGAAGGTTATGAAAAATTCTGAGGGGCGGCGACGATGAAGAGAGAAAAAATTGCAGAGAAGAGAGGATCGTAGGAGACACAGGACAAACAGGCAGACAATACACCGAGCTTTCGTTGTTCGAAAATGTTGAGATAAAATGCATTCTGACGAGAATAAACCGTCTATAAAACAAAATGACAGACATTAAATAACGATGAATCATATTTCGTAAATCCCTTTCATGCGGTGCACGACGTTTGTGTGTTTAAAAGCACCAGAGGTTTTTAATAAGGAATTGTATTTCATTTTAGAAATTGTGCTAAAGATTTGTAGCACTAATGAAGTTGCATATATGTTTCTTCTAGAGCAAACAATCATTTTAACGAAATTTCCTATTTTTTAAATTTTCATTGTCATCTGCGATTACTATTATCTAATATGAGCGTATTACTAAACTGCTCCGATCCGCAAAGTTCTCGAAATTAGTGATGTGGCTTTCTTCTGCCAAAGATGGGCGACCGCCTTCTAGAATATTGGTACATGGGCCGCCAAATTAATTCAAATTGGGCGCCACGCTTCGAAGAGCTCAGTTTCGCTGCTCTTTCAAGGCATTTAAGAAGAAAAGATCATACATTTCAAACTTCCCGCCTCGGAGATCTTGCTAAAAAAAACCGCGAGAATTCTTTCCCAGATACTCATTTTTGCACAAAACTCTTTGAAATCGATTTTCAAATGCTTCGGAAAATCACTATTAGGTTGCACCACCTCCTGGGCGGCCGAGACGAAAGAGTTGCTCATTGTCAGATTTCATGGAATCCAATTTTTTTTCGACAGAAGCGACGAGCTCACATTGTTTGAAAATCAGAGGGGCCGCGATCATTTTCGCAGAGATTGTGCCGAGAAACTAAACAATACGCATATGGGGCGCAATGAAAGTTTGTGGTACGTTGGCAGCAAGCAATTATCATGTAGTTTCTTTGAACTAGCGCTCTGAGACGGGGAGCGAAAAAGGAGAAAGCATGAATGACGTGAAATTCATAAGGAGAACGATTATATTCGTCTACACACAGGTATCCTTGATAATCTTTTCAATACTCATTGAATCGTACGGCAGGGTAATAATCTTTGTCAATTGTGTGTCGCTTTTTTTTCAGAACTCTCTCGTCTGATAGAGCATTGGGAATTTGGGAGCAAGTCATCGTTCGAACCTGAGAATAGCAAAGATTGTAGGATGGGAAAGTTTTTTAATACCGAATTGATATCATAGATTTTTGCAACACTTTTATTCTTTACATCTGAAGATAGTGGTATAGTTTGGTTGATTTTCCCTGCGCTATGCCGTTTGCAGGTTCATATGAGGAAAGAGTCTAGGAGCGACGAAATACCAAGAAATTCCTCCCATCTAAAGACCCGCACTCCTCTCGCATCTAGATAAATAAGAGCTGAGGATAACTTACTCTACCAGATGACCGTTAATTCGTCATTTAATCAGTACACCTCTCGCAAACAAGGTGACAATATTTGCAACCAGTTTGAAGGTCTCAGTTGGGTTTTGTAACGTCTTATTAATGTTTTTGTGTGAAGAAAAAAAATATGCATTTTCCAAAATACGGCCAGACTAATACACTGTTTACAAAAGGGATCAGTACATCTAAATTTTTGTAAACATATTCTACTCATGTTGTTTAAACCAAACTGAGGATCGAATCTTACCAACGATAATAAAAAATAATTTCTGAAATACTCATATCCACAACTTTGTTCATGAAATAACATGATTCTTACCACTGATTATCACATGAGGTGACACAATGGAACCCCCACACGTGGGGCGCATTTGGCCGTCGTAGTGTTCATAAAAGCCAACATGCCATGGGAATTGCGCCACCTTGGATTGATCCCCAAGTGCAATTAGCTGAACACCACGTGGATTAGGTACACCGCATTCTGTGAGAAGATGTCATTTAACATTATGTTCATTACGTTATCTTTATATTAGCATTATAATACACTGATTTTTACCAAACTACTTACTGGGAACGCACGAATGAAATTCTCTGTTCCAGTTTCCATTAGATTGACATTCTAAATTATATTCACGAAGACCAGGGATGCTTTCATAATTACTCTGGCATCTAACAGTAGCAGTAGTTCCTGGTTTGACCGACTTTGTTGTACAGTCTACATCCTCTCTGTTCAGTATACATTTATACACTTCCCTCGAAGGATTTTGCAGTGGATCACAGAGCACTAGACAAACAACGAAGTTGAATATGAATGCAAGTAGACAACAAAAAATACATGAAATAAAGAAAAGAACTAAAAATCAATATTTCTGTAGTACTGATTGATTGTAAACATAGTTACTAGGTCTGTACACCACAAACATACCTTTCATGCGATGATATATTGATAGAATACAATTAAATTAAGATTGAAATATAGTAATGACTTGGGGCGAATTTTAATGTCATTTTTTCACTTTATAAAAGTGCCGTTTAGTAAAGAAATTAATTTTATGTTATGACAAAACGCAATGACCCATTTTTAGAAGTCTTTTTTTGCATTTTTCGCTGATTTCGACTAATAAGTCATTTTTTATCTTTTACGTCATTTTTAATGCATTTTCGCGGAAATCTTCGATGTTAACATTTCAATGGTACTTGCTTCAAACAATATTTACGAATGTTTACCACAGAATCCTTAGCCTATTCGATTTCTTCGTTCATATATTGAAATGTCAACCTTGTGATTAATAAGTAATCTAAGGTTCCTGTGACGCCCATTGGCGCCATTGCCAATTTGGACGAAATTGCGATAAATAAAAGCAGAGATTTTCTTTTAAAGAACAGTCCAAATCAAACGTTTGCAGGCTGAGTTCCCCGGAACAAAAGAAAGAAGCCTGGATTTTATGAAGTGGTTTTGATCAATTTATTTACGTAATTTTCTTTGTTTTTAGGCCATTTTGAAAGTTTTGGCACTGTTTCGGTCATCAAAAACCGCCCTCTAGTAATAACGTATCACATCAAATGTGTTTAAATTAAATGATCTATTATATAGAGATAAATATTTAGAATTAACACACACACACACATATTATATTTAGGATTTAATAGAGATAAGATGCATTACAGTCCTGAAGAAAGCCATGGAAAGATTTCCAAAAGTTAACTGCCGAGATTAATTCCTCTAGTCACATTTTTTTAAGAGATGTATATCCGTGAAGAATGACTAATTGAGGAAGTCTACAGTACGCCAAGAAAGTTTCCCGCACCGAGTGGAATCAAGGCCTCCTTTTAGAAATCGCACTGATGTTGGTAGCAACCAGATCAATGGGAAACAAGTCAAGGGACAACACTTCCAACATCTGTCATGAGTGTGGTGAGTACTCTATGTACGTTTTCCGCAACTAGTGTTACCAACATAATATATCTTGCTAGCACTCACACCAACAAGTACAGTGCCCTTGTGGAGACACTTTCCTGGCTCACTGTACAATTTTACATAGTATATTATGCATTGTTTAATATGCTAGTTTCATTCATGATCATTTTAACAATTATCCATGGTTTCTTCTACAATTTACCTGCTTTAGTGTGCACTTAGTTTGGACCACCTGTACATTCAGAAACTTTCTGAGTCTTTAAAAAACGCATCCGATAACCATTACAGTAATATACCTACGGTGGTAAGAATAAGTAATACCTGGATTGCAGAATGGTGGCATAGAAGACCAACCATTATAACAGGCAAGAAAGGAAGGTCCGCTTAAAACAAATCCAGGATTACAAGAGAAGTTGAGAAGAATTCCGGGAGCCACTAATTCGCCTGGGAGAAGTTGACTATTTGTATTGCACCCAACAAACATGTAATGACCATTTTCGGGGTGATCTGGCAATTTGCAGTAACTTGACGGAGAGTTATTACAAGAGACAGGATTTACATTCACATCTTTTTTACAGAGTGATGGATCTTCATCTGATCCATCTTCACATTCTTTCTTTCCATTGCATTCAAATCTCTTATCAATACATGCTCCATATGCGCATTGGAATGATGTTGCAGAACACCTACAAAACAAAAGTTCATGTTAGTTAATTACATTGGCAGCTGGTATACCGTCATTGCATCTTAAAAATAATTTCCCATTCACTAGAGTTTCTGGGTAAGAGGAGCGTATATTAATCCATTGAAAAATAAATGTATTGTGTTAATTGAATGCAAGGCATACATTAATAGGCGTTGTAAGTACGAACAGCACACACACCAATAATGCAAATTATAATTTGAACACTAATATAATTAACGCATGAGTTTCTACAACAATGTTTTCGCGCATGGACATTATCCCATGGCTGATTAAGTGACGTAATTTCATGACATACACATCTAACAAAATAAAAGTGCACGCCAGAAGTCCAACAAAAGAGGGATCAAGAAATACCTTGAACCTAAAACTCTGTAATGAACAATAAGAAAATGAAAAGAAAGTTCAGTTACTTTCTACAGGCAATTAGTGATTTCAGGGTAACAAACTTAATTTATACATGTAGAAAATAATATAAATGGGCAATAGAAACTGTTAACAAATCTGAGATAGAAGGAAAATATTTTCTTTTGTGAACATTATCACTCGCACATTCTGATACTGTGACAGAATAGTTACCTCGATACTTACTTTTTTAGGTGGCATTCTTCATAAGCTTCATCAGATCCATCAGAACAATGTTTCGTTCCATCACATAAAAGTAATCGATTCACACATTCACTTGAAGCGCACTTAAATTCATTTTCCCTGTATACACAAAATGACTTCCTTTAGTTTGCTTCATTAATTTATTATTTGTCACTTTGCCTTCTTGATAAACATTAGATTAAACAACACTGAATACTTCTACAGTGGATTATATTTTAGGCTAGCTGTGAAGACATAAGGAGAGGAAAAATAACGAGAACAGTAAATAGTTTAATTTTAATTCGAAGAAAGCAACTCTCGACCAGCCGAACGGAGTGCAGTATCCCAAAGTCAAATAAATTCCCGCCACTCCAGGGCAACTACGAATATAGAGGAGAAAATCGAATAAAAAACGGAAAGACAGAATAGTTGTTGCCTGAGTTTGGGCTCTTAGAGACTGTTTTTGTGACCTTTTGGCTGACCACGCCAAGTGCTTCATTTATTCCGTTTGATATTTGTTGATTGAGCTACGATCTGTTGCATCGTCTAGTGATAGGGTTAACGGCTACGCACTTGGTAATTTCTTTACTGGCTAGCAGTAGACATGGCGATATTGTGTGATTGGATAATAGCTTTTGGATTGTAACGCTGGAAAAGCATAATGAACTGTTTTTGCACATACATGTCTCCCTACTTTTTCATACATTTTAGTATACAGTTAATATAAACTTCCGTAAGGCGATCACTCAGTTAACACGAAAAAATCGGTCCCGACAACGATGTTCATGATATTATAGGAAGTTTTATCGATTAACGCGAATTTGCTTAAACGTGGCCCTTCCTTCCCACGCTTCCTAGTGCCTCCAACGCAGGGCCGACGCTCTCACGCTAACTCAGTGCATTACATCTACAGCTGATGCAGTATCATACTAGGAGAGTCATGGCCAAGAGAACCCAAACGAAACTCAAAATTCTGGACCACGAAAACCGTTGTGTACTGAACAAAAGTAAAATTGTTCAAACGTATGGAATTCCTCAATGTATCTTATCCACAATACTTAAAGATCAGATAAAATTCTTAGTCCTGCTTCCAACCGTCAGTTTTGAAAGGTCGAGGAAGTAAGTTTTAGTTTTGAAAGGTTGAGGATGTAAGTAGTTAGTAGAAGTTGTAGTAGGTGTTAAGTTAGAAGATGGGTGTAAGTTTTGAGAGTTTGAGAAACACAATCTACTGCAGTGGTGAGTTTTGTCACGTGCTGATAATACTTATCTTTACTTAGCTTAATAAAAACTTTGTTTTAGTGTGTCATTATAAACTCATGAAACATTCACTAACAAAAAACACGAAAAGGAAACAAATGTGTAAAAAATGACAAAATGACGCAATGGTAAAAAATACCTAAAAATTAAAAAATGGCAAACAATGATAAAAATACCCAATAACGATATATTTATATCATCTATACGTTGCGATAAACACTCATTTACAAGTTATCTACGTCTAGAATGCACCAATGAAAATATGATATGTCAACAGATTCCGGGTCCTATTTATTACTTAGGTTATATTTGTACTTAGACTTCAGGTACTCATTTTCAAGAAAGTCTGTTCACCTCTATAACTTGTAACAAACACTGACAAGAAACATTTGGAAACGTTTAGAATTTTAGGACAAAGATCCATTGGGAGTTGTTTGAAGAATTTAAAGAAACGTCTTTCTTGGAATTTGTCCTTCATCATGAGTTTTGAGGTCAATTATTGCCCTTTTGCATAGCTACTGGAACTATCTCAGTATCACATGAAACCCGGTAGTCTGGATTTACCATCCAAATCAGTGTATCTAATGGTTGGTATGTGAATCAAAGAGTGTGTAACAATAGGAAACAAATCCTTATGTCTTGGAATAAAATGAAACAGCCTGCTTCACTATTAAATTGAATTAGAAAGTATTTTGGGTTGTGGGTCACATGTAATTCTGTCCGGGGTCGGATGTGGCCCGCGGGCCGTAATTGAAGACCTCTGACCTAAAGTAATAAACAACATACTTACTTGCAGGAAATTGATGGAGGTGTGACTACTTCGGTATTCTTAATCACACTCTCAAGACCCTTTCTTATGAAGTTAATGAAGAGGGATGCCCTCGTAAAGCCCTTGTAGAAGTCAATTTCACAAGGTTCTCCATTGCCGGGGTTCACTCCCACACTGGCAATTCCAGTCAAATACCACTTACCATCTTTAAATTGATTTGCATATCCTGTTCCTGAGTCTCCAATGCAAGTACTTCGCTCTGAAAAAAAGTATACGAAATGGTAATTTCCATTTGTGAAAATTATAAAAAAAAAGATTATATTTTCAGATTTTCATGAAGCTAAACATACTGAAGGAGAATATCTATTGAGGGCGAACGGAATGCTATGCTGTGAACTTTCCTGTACGGTGCTTAAAAACAAGGCAGACACGGAGTATAGCATAAGATCGCTTAGGTATAGAGCGATTTGTATAATAATGGACCGAAGTGACATTTCGCTAAACAAGTGAACATCACGTGTAATTCAGAGAAGTATCCCTCTTCGTAAAGTGTTTGTTTACAGGTCCCGTGAAG